>JARHVA010000008.1:12812500-13266858 GCA_037957365.1 Torreya grandis
ACAATGTAAAATCTCTATGCTTAAACAATTGCAATGGTACATCCAATGAGCAAAGAGGGAACGAGTATGCAATACCTTCACCTACCAATAGCAAAATATACCCTCTTGTGTGTCGATTGTGCTCAATTGCTTTGTGGATGTAGTTGCTTATAATGGAGACACGCAAACAAATGGGCAACACCTCCCCTTGGCAATTGGATGGTTTGCTTGATGAGTGATGGCTTGATTGATGATCTTGGCTCTTCAATTTGGCATAAGTTAGCTAGGCTCTCCTAGCTTGTTTCAAATGAAGGGGTGAGCTTCAATTTATAGAGTTTGGAGAATGATGTGGACAGTTGGATTTGATCCAAGATCAAGGGCTAGAAATGAGTCAAATTTGGGAGGTTGGATTATAAATATGGGAGGTTGAAAGGGAGTGGGCATGAACTTATGAAAAATGGTTTTTCTTTGCACGTTGTCCCTTACATTGGAATTTGTTGATTGCATTGAATTTTGGGTGATTGACTTGGCGATTTGGAATAATTTGATGAATTTTAGATTTATTGATATTTATTTGATTTTGGATGTGCAAGTTGATTGATGATGTTATTGATTTGAGATAAATTGATGTTTAGATTTTAGATATTATAAAATTCTATTTCCATGGAGTTTTGGAGTTGGGAATAATTAACTAACTTGACATGATTTGTTAGTTAAGTAATCTTGTTTTGGCATTTTGTGGGATTTCTCAAAGTTTATTGTGCAAATAGGATTAGCCGATCAATTGATCAAGGGTGAAGGGTGATGTTGGATAGTGACAGAGTGATCCAGGATGTATTTGATGAAATTGGGGTTACAATGTGGTGCGATAATTTAGTTAAGGACGTAATGACAAGATTCAGAATGAGAATGATAACTGTATTTATGATCTGGGCTAAATGAGTGGAATAGTGGAAGATGATGAATAGTGGTGACGGTGAATAGTTACAACACTAGGGTAGTGGAAATGAGGTGTCTACAACTGGCATAATAGTTGTGGCCCTCGCAAACAATGAGGTTCCTTTGGAATGAAGCTTGCTGCTTATTTCTCGGTTAATGTTTGGTGTTTTCAGATTTTGTAAGTTAGTAGCATCAAGGTGATTTAGATATATGTGGGTATGCTCTGTATAATGAATTTGTCTATAGCTGTCCTGCAGTTCCAGGATGATGGTGTCGGCAATTAGTCATGTTGTTCATGAATAGGGCAACCGTTCTTGTTGGGTGAAGTTGCTGATTATCAATATTTTTACTCTATGCTTGCCTCGGTGTATAAAGAATTTATGTATCAGATCTCAAAGTCAATATTGTTATGGCCTAGGTTCAGCGGGTGGAAGGCTGTTTCAAAATCCCTATTATTCTATCAATATATATTGTAGCAATTTATTTCGAAACATAAGCAACCAAAACCTTGGTACCTCTACGAAGTTTACAGCAATCAAAGAATTCCACATTAGCTATCTAAAAATATAACGGATATTTGAGCCTCAACAGAAATGTCTAACCATTATTTGAGGATTTTAAACGTTTGTCACGAACATTATGAATTTTCAAAAAGGAGCTGATCTACATGATGTGTTTAGGTGGCAAATAAGATTTACATAAATTATGAATGGGATCTTTGGAAGCTTCCAGTAACGGTCTTCTGGTTTCACTCCACTCCATTTCACTAAGGAAGTCTAATAATCAGATGTAAACAACAGTCTTTAGCGGTTAACCTCAGCAGGGAAGCAAAATGTCTGTGTTAATCCATGACCATAATTGACACAAATACCACCTGTATGAAAGTAAATTTGTACATATAATTTGGCACATGTATGCACAAATGGCAGACCCGGCAGACCGGCAGAGGCGCAAGGTAATAGAATTAATCCAGAAATAAAAGCCAATACAAAAGGACAAAAAGGTATAAAACCATCAAGAGATGATCTCGTCATATCCAAGTATTGGATTGATTGTAAGCCCTCCTCTCACATTCTGGCTGGCTGTGCAGCATTTTGTATTTTCAAGCATTCCTCTCCTTTGGCATTTCCCATTCTTCCCCCTCTTCCAGCTTTTCAGCCCAGAGCTATACAGATTCCTGAAAAACAGTCCAATCTCATGACTCCATGGTATTATGAGGCAGGGTTTTAACAAACACTCCATCAATATACCTAGGCAGTGATGCATGATGTCCACAAGAACAACGTTTTTGGGTGTCCATGGTGTCAATGGTCTAGTTCTCTGAATGCTCAGAAACAACATGTTCTTTAGAAACTGGAAACAAAACCTAATTCCTTGTTACTGCTGCCAGTTTCACACCATGCACCCTTTTATAGTGCAAGCTTGTGTTTATAGTTTGCTTCAATTGGCATCACCAAAAATCTCCACAAGAACATTGCCCATCCTTGAAATGATGGAAACGGTTTGCATCTCTCACAACAATTTCTCTTGCAACAATCTTGGAGATAAACTTGGTTGCTGTGTGACAATCGCCACATACTCGAAGGTTCTTGACAACTCTGATGGTAGTTCCGCTGGATGTGTTTAACAATCCAAATGCAATTGCTAACTTCTCGCTATGGTGGCAGAGGAGTATATCCTTCTCCTCCTCTTCTACATCATTCAATGCAGGTCTTGTATCTGGAATATACCCTGCTGCCTTTATCTCCACAGACAATTTGTCCAACAGTGCATAGATCTCATCTGTTTGTGGGTGTGATCTATCTCCTACACAAAAAACATGTACCATTTTGCAGATTTCAATCCAACTACATCCAGGAATCTTTTTTATTCCTCTATCTTTCATCAATTTCCTTAGCTTTGGAATATCTTCCCACCTGCCTGCTTCTGCATATATGTTTGACAGAAGAACATATGGTGCAGCATTTTTAGGATCTAACTCAAAAAGGAGTGTTGCCCCAAATTCTCCTATACCTATGTTCTTATATGATCTACAAGCTCCAAGCAAACACAACCATACTACTACATCAGGTTTTATTGGCATTTTGATGATAAAATTTAAGGCTTCCTCGAGATAGCCAGCACGGCCAAGAAGGTCCACAATGCATAGATAATGATCCCACGTAGGCATGATACAATAAGAGTCACTCATTTGCTTGAAGAATTTACAGCCATCATCGACTAGACCTGCATGGCTGCATGCAAATAGAACACAAACGAAGCTTACATGATCAGGGTTGGCTAGTGAGTGCTTCAATTGTTGAAAGAGTTTGAGAGCATCTTCTCTATAGCCATGCATTGCATATCCTGCAATCATAGCATTCCACGAGGCCACATTTAGAAGATGCATTTTGTCAAACAATTTGCGTGCCTTATGTATAAGGCCACATTTTGCATACATGTCTATCAGTGCACTCACAACAACGTCAGTCAAAACCCCACTTTCAATTGTTTTTTGATGGATCTCCATACCCTGTTTTAAAGCTCCAAGTTTGGTACAAGCTGGGAGAATGCTGCCAAATGTTGATGAGTCTGGCTTTATACCTGCCGATTGCATCTGCTGAAATATCTCAAAGGCTTTATCAAAAAGACCATTTTGTGCATATCCAGCAATGATTGCAGTCCATGAGACCACATTTCGTTGAGGCATTTCTTTGAAAAGCCTTATAGCCTCATCAAGAACCCCATTTTGTGCATACCCTGTAATAATGGCATTCCATGAAACCACATTCCGTTGAGACAATTTGTCAAATGACTTGCGTGCCTTCTGTATGCTTCCACATTTGGCATACATATCTACTAGAGCAGTCAGTACTATAACACCTGGCAAAAGTCCGCTTTCAATTATTTTTTGGTGGATTTCCATACCCTGTGCCAAAGCTCCCATTTTGGCACATGCTGGGAGGATGCTGGCAAAAGTTGTTGAGTTTGGCTTTTCACCTGCCAATTGCATTCGCTTAAAAATATCCAAGGCTTTGTCAACAGGACCGTTTTGAGCATATCCAGCAATGATGGCTGTCCATGAGACAACATCTGGTTGAGGCATTTTGTCAAACAATTGGAGTGCATCCTGTAAGCTTCCACATTTTGTATACATGTCAATCAGGGAAGTCAAAACTATATCATCTGACAAAAACCCACTTTTAATTATCTTTGGATGGATCTCTATACCTTCTTTCAAAGCTCCCATTTTGGCACACGCTGGGAGGATGCTGGAAAAGGTTATGGAATTTGGCTTTATACCTGCGAATTGCATTTGCTTAAAAATATCCAAGGCTTTTCCAACAAGCCCAATTTGTGCATATCCACCAATGATTACAATCCATGATACCACATCTCGTTCGGACATTTTGTCAAACAGTTCGCGCGCCTCCTCTGTTCTTCCACCTTTTGCATACATGTCTATCAGGGTATTCATCACAATAACGTTAGGTTGAAATCCACATCTAATGATTTTTCCATGAATCTGCAAACCATTTTTCAGAGATACCATGTTGGCGCATACAGGGAGAATAGTGGAGAAGGTGACCTCATCAGGTTGGATACCTGTTTGTTGCAGTTTGTGAAACAGTTTCAATGCCTGTTGATGAAACCCATGCCTTCTGTAAGCTGCAATGATCATATTCAACGAGACTACGTCTGGTTGAGTCATGTTGTCCAAAACTTTGCGAGCATTCACCAAACTTCCGCATTTGTCATACATGTTGATGAGGGTATTCTGTAAAAATGTGTGTTGGGTAAATGTAAAACCCCTGTCATTTATGAGCGAGTGGATTTGCTTACCCTCTGAAAGGGCTTTCTCGGCAATGCAAGCTTGCAATAGATGAATATATGTAGAAGAATCTGCAGGAGCGTTGTGGGTAGTAAGTAGAGTGTGTATAGCCTCCTTCAAGCGACCGTCTCTGTAGAGCATTCTGAGATTTTGATTGAGCTGGGCAATGGATGACATTATACGATTGAAGTATTTTTATTCTGATTTCTGAAACAGAGTATTATCGCCATTTCTTCCTTCTGAGAAGATTTTCCGCCATTAAGAATCAACACAGTATCTTTTATTTTTTTAAAGTATTCATTAAAAAAAAAATGGAATGAAAGTATGTAATATATTTTTTAATTAAAAAACAAAAACACATAATTAATATACATTGGAGCAAAAAAGTACATGGTATGAATGAATGAAATATTTTAATAACGTTCACGAGACCACATGGTTTATGGGATCAAGTGTTGCAATAAAGTTGTTCTCTATTAACATAGCTTCTTGACACAACGCCTATCTTACTACTCTTGCAAAAATTTTAATCCTTTTTTGATGCTAGCTTTTCTATTATGGATCTTGATTAGAAAACTTGTTTTTTTAATATTTCCTCTGCAAACAAGTCAGTTGAGTTGTCAACCATCACATTGTCTTTGTGCTTGATACATATGTCATTATACGCTGCACACTCCATAATTTGAAGTGTCATTATGTCTGCAATACTCCTTTGTTACAAAATAAACATGTTCTTGTTTCCCATTCTTCCTTGGGTATGAATGAATGAATGAATGAAGCAAAAAAATACATCAAAGTCTAAATTGGGACAAATGTCTGAGATCGAAAGAGGGCATGAAAGCTCAAGGTCCACAATAAGAAAAGAAATTGCAAGATTCCAAGCACGTGACACTAACAAATTAATAAGAAATATATGTATTTATGAATGGATGAATGGATTTATATTTATATTGCAATATAAATACTTAAATAGGGACATAAAATAACAATAAACCTAGTTAGTTGATTTTGAAACGTTATATGTAAGGTTTAAAGATTGTAGACACCTAAATTTGGTTTGAGAGTAGTTTTAGATGTTATTTTACATTAATTTAGGGTACTTGTGTGTTTATTGATAATCAATTTATAGTAGCCTCGTATTGCTACATTATCTTGTGTTCTCAGCAATATTTGCCTCTTGAGCTTCTTGTTTTCTATCATCCTTCATTTTTTCTATTTCCCCTCTATTTTTTTTTGTACTTGTTAGGTTGTAAATGGTCATGGTTAACTAGGAGCGTAACAATAACTCGTGGTTTGACCAGGAGCATACTAATACACTCTTGGTCTTCGTATCTTTTATGTCTGTTTGACCCTTCCCTCTATTTTATCTAGTGTTTGTGCTTATTTTTTAGGATTTCTCACTTTTTTTGTATCGGCTCGCATGCCATTGGGATGTTATGCCCTTAACCTATGACATGTATTGGGATATATGTGGCTGACTTGTGGCTAACATAACCTTTAACATAGTTAAATATGGCCATTTTAATATCTTCATATTAGTATTAGTGTAAGTGTATGGAGTATCCATAACCTAAGTAGGGTATACATATAAGAGGTAGTGGTTACTATTAGATCATGTTGCGAATTTTATTTTTATTATAAGGTTGTGAAGGTTGGTCCCTCGAAGTGGCCTAGCCATATATTTCAATATTATGCTTTTCTTTCAATCATATTATAATCTATTACCATGATTCTACTTTAATAGTTTAGTAATTACATTACAATTGGTATTAGAGCTTCAATTTAGGTAAAAGTGTTGTCAAAACCCTGATTTTGAAGAATCACCTATATCTTGCAAACCATTGAGATTTTTTTTCAATTATTTTACCAAAGTTGTAGATTTATTCAAGGAAGCTACCATCCAATTTTCATCTTTTTTTTTTTATCATTTTTGAGTGAGTTATTATGATTTTATAATTTTTCATAACTTCGCTCTACATGGCACAATTTTATGAATTATTTGTAATTCCTTACATTTTTTGAAAGCTCTTACAATTTTATTAGGGTTTTACTCTTTGAATTTTAGATTTGAAGCATACCTCAGTATAAAATCATTTAGTCAAAACCTTTCAATCAAAGGTGAAAATCAATTTTTGTATTGTTAAGCCTTAACGTGACAGGGACACAAACTAGATGTTGGGCAAAAAAATTGTACACACCAAGAAAGACTCCTAATAAAGAGGAGACAAAGTCAAAGTTTGAATCAAGTGGAGTTTCTGATATGGTGTTTTCTTTTGGATGAAAAATTATGGTAACTAGATGAGAGTATGCACAATATGCAATATGAAGTGAAAGGAGATATGAAGAGTATACATATCATTTAATATGAAATGAAAGGAGATATGGCTGGAGTCAATGTGATATTGGCTTATGTCATAGGTTTTGTCAAAAAAAATCTCATAATTGACTCTATAACCTAATATACTAGTCACTAATGACTCAACCTTTCCAAATGGATATGTGTGAAACCCAGTCCAAATTTAAAAGTTGCATAACCTCAAATAATTTCTAGCTCCAATTTAGAGCCTCAAAACATGCTACTAAAGGTGGACATGTGTAAGTTTTATGGAAATGATCCTCTCAATTAGATCAATCAAATGGATTTTTTTATGTACATTTGGAACCCAGACAATTCATTTGGTATCAATGACTGTGTACTCAAAAGAAGAAGAGGAATCTCAATATCATATAGTCTGTGTTAGAATAATAAATTAGTTTATTAATTCATCCTAATGAATAATTGTAAGTGAGGTTATTAATATAAATAACTCATGTAGAATTTAGGTTGTTAGAGTAATTGGCTATTAGAGGAGTTTGTTTAACTCTCGTAGATATTAGGCTAAGAGTAGATTATTTGGTAATTACCCTCCCTATTATGTAGGGACTCTTGTGAGCATTGTTTAGTATAAATTATTTTATTCACCTTTGTTATGTTAGTTGAATAGACTATAGTTTGGTTGCTCTAGTCAAAATTATAGCAATAGTGTGATGGATAATTTCTTCAGCTAATTAGTAAAGTTACGATAAAAATATTAGTTAAAGATTTTATATTAATCAATTCTAGAGCCTATCCTTGTGACTGGAGACAAATATGAATGATAACTTGAACAAACTATTTCTTAGGAGACTCAAGTACCACATTCAAAATGAGGTAAACATGTTTAATCTACTTAATGTCTTTGATTTTATTATGATGGCATGTAGGGAATATGAGATATTGTTGGCCACCAATAGACATGCATTCACTATCGTCAAATATAATAACACATCTACATTATCATACCCTCAACCTGCTAGGTTAATGCCTCAACAAATTAAATAGAAAAGGGAAAAAGGGTTATATTTTAAATATGATGGAAAATACAATCAAGGATAAGAATGTGTCAAAAGGAAGTTGTTTTACATTGAGTGTGCCAATGAAGAAGAAGAGGATGAATAAAAAGTAGTAGAAATTATTGAAGAGCTAGAGGAGGAGTCAAAGGATCCCCAACCATCACTTGCCATGCACTTTCTGGTATTAACATCCCATGAACCCTGAAGGTGGTGGGTTTCTATAAAAAAGTAGAAGGTGGACATATTGATTGACTCAGGACGTACTCACAATTTCATCAATGATAAGTTGGTTGCATGCTTGAACTGTTTTTTTTATCCAACACCAGAATTTTAGGTCATGGTTTCATATGGGGTTACTATTATTTTTTAAGGGAAAATCCAGTCTTAAACTCATTATTGGGGACTACATGTTGAATATCCTTATGTTTGACATTCTCATGGGGGGAGTTGATATTGTATTGGGAGTCCAATGGCTCACAACATTAGACACGATCAAGATGAACTTCTAGGAACTACTCACACATTTCCATTTGAAAGGCAAGAGATTTGAGTTGCAAGGGTTGTATGCAAAGTCATCGTATTTGGTAAGATCTCCTCAAATGCCAAAAGTGATAAAAAATGGATTAGTGGTGATAATAACACAATTGTTTTCAATGGATGAAAATAGTCAAATGTGTAAATATTGTGTCAGGGGATCTCTAGCTCTACCAATTAGAGCACAATTGATTACTTCTCGTATTAGCAATTCAACACGGAATTATACCAGAATGATAAAGTAGCTAGAAACTTGAGACAACAAAAAATTTGAGAGACAATACACACTCTTGTATTAAATACTACTAGAAGAAAATACAATAAGGAAGATGCCACTTCTTCCTCCACCTCAAAGGCTTGCCACACCTCAAGACCTTCTTCCCTCTCTCTCTTGCTCAACACAACAACTCTAAAGCCTGAGTTGCTATCCCTCCTTGAATGCTTCAGCTGATCTCCTTGACCTTACACCTGTAGATCTCCTTGACCTTGCTTGCTTCAATGCTTTTACTTGCCTTATAATAATTACAATACATGCCTTATGGGTCTTTAAATAGGATCCCATGCTTACAAAAAATAGAACTCTAACTACTAAAATTAGACACACAGCCCGCGACTTAAATTAGCCCCTTAGCATGCAAACACTCGGTTCAACTAACTAACTGTTTGTGCAACGAACAGTTCTAGACCGCACAGGCGACTGACGCCGGTCCCTGCTTGTCTGGTGCTGCCGACGTCGGCCGACTCCCTGCCATCGCCAGTTTCCTTCTCCACTGTCTGTGACCGACGTCGATCATGATGCCGACGCCGGTTCCTCTGGTTCTTCAGCATCCTCTCTTGTGTCTACAAATAGTTAAAGCTTTTAGCTCCACACCTTAACAATCTCCCACTTGGAGATAAACAGCTGCAACTTGTACCTGTACCTGTACACCATCTATTTTGTTCCTTAGGCTCTGTATCCCTCTTCAATGTCACTCTTGAAGACCAACCACCACGTAAACCTATGATGCAATACCTGTATCTTATGCCACAAGAATTTTGCTGCTCCCAAATTCTCCATGACATACTTCTGAACCAACTCTACCCTTAGCTCAGAAAACTCCCTGTATATGAAACCCTGCAACAAGTAACACAATACAATAACATGATAATGTAGCTAATATTATCCAACCTGGTAAAGATAAAATACAATGGTCAAACCTCCATTATTCTGCAGCATAATCAAGACCATATACCATAGCCTTCTGTCTCATGTGTCCATCCATAAACACCAAGGCTTCTTTGTTCCTGTCAAAAGCATCAAATTTCCTCTTTCTGCAATGAACTGTATCTGTGCTTTCCAAATTTGAACACATACCTTTTGAATCAAGAACTTCCATTCCCTTCTTATTCTTGTGACCAAGCCTATTAGGCCACATCTTCGAATCTACACCAGAAGTAGAATCAGTAATACAAGTAGACAGATAAAGAGTATCTACTTTCTTACCTCTTGCTAGAACAAGTGCTCCCTTGGTAACCTTCCAAGAATCCGCTGTGAGGGTTATTGTGCATCCCTCATCTCCCAACCTTCCTACAGAAATCAGACTCTGCTTCAGAATTGGAACATGCATGACCTCTTTCAACACCCACGTGTTGTCAATCTGCAATCTCAGCTGCACTTTCCCTTTGCCAACTATCTGACAAGGCGTACCATCCCTTAAATAAAGAACTCCAAAGTCTCCCTGTTCATACTCGTAGAACAAATCTCTGTTTGGGGATGCATGGAAAGATGAACCAGAATCTAAAATCCATGATCCTACCTGACTATCCGAAGAAAGTATGAGAGCATCCTGCATCACAATATTTGCATCCTTTGCTTCTTCAATACCTGCATGTTGATTCTCTTTATCTCTCAACCAACACTCCTTTGTATGTCCTTTCTTTCCACAAAACCAGCAGGTAATACCTTTGGACTTGGATCTCCTTCCCGACCTTGATTTCCCTTGCTCAACCTTCTCCCTTTGCCTTCCCCTACTTTCTGCACTTAGAGCATTCCCTGATGATTCACCTGTGCTTCTCCTGCGTATTTCTTCATTCAAGATCACACTCACAACATCATCAACTTTTAAGATTTTAGAAGCAGATGCAGAATTACTTACTGCCATAACCAAACTGTCCCAACTTTCAGGCAAAGAACATAAAATCAAGAGAGCCTTTACCTCATCATCAAAAACAATATTGACTGAAGCTAGTTGGTTTACCAAACCATGGAAATCACTGAGATGAGTATGTACCGATCCACCTTCCTGCATTTGCAAAGTAAATAGTTGCTTCATAAGATATACCTTATTAGAAGCCGAGGGCTTTTCGTATAAATTTGCCAAGGACTTTATCAACTCTTCCGTTGTCTTGCACTGTGATAAGCTGGAAATCACAGATGATGCAAGGCTCAACCTTATGGAACCGAGAGCCTACGATCAAGAACGTTCCATTCTTCATCCTTCATATCTGTGGGCTTGCATGCAACCCCACCCAACGGTAAGTACAAATCCTTCTGATACAGATAATCCTCAATCTGCATCCTCCAATGTTGATAATTCTTGCCGTTAAACTTCTCCATTCGTAGCCTGCTTTCTTCTGCCATTGCTGAACTCCCACTCAATCAGAAAACCCTGTGAATGACCTGTAATCAAAAACAATACCTTGCTTCCTGCAAATCGTAGCTCTGATACCACTTGTCAGGGGATCTCTAGCTCTACCAATTAGAGCACAATTGATTACTTCTCGTATTAGCAATTAAACACGGAATTATACCAGAATGATAAAGTAGCTAGAAACTTGAGACAACAAAGAATTTGAGAGACAATACACACTCTTGTATTAAATACTACTAGAAGAAAATACAATAAGAAAGATGCCACTTCTTCCTCCACCTCAAAGGCTTGCCACACTTCAAGACCTTCTTCCCTCTCTCTCTTGCTCAACACAACAACTCTAAAGCCTGAGTTGCTATCCCTCCTTGAATGCTTCAGCTGATCTCCTTGACCTTGCACCTGTAGATCTCCTTGACCTTGCTTGCTTCAATGCTTTTACTTGCCTTAGAATAATTACAATACATGCCTTATGGGTCTTTAAATAGGATCCCATGCTTACAAAAAATAGAACTCTAACTACTAAAATTAGACACACAGCCGGCGACTTAAATTAGCCCTTTAGCATGCAAACACTCGGTTCAACTAACTAACTGTTCGTGCAACGAACAGTTCTGGACCGCACAGGCGACCGACGCCGGTCCCTGCTTGTTTGGTGCTGTCGACGTCGGCTGACTCCCTGCCGTCGCCAGTTTCCTTCTCCACTGTCTGTGACCGACGTCGGTAATGCTACCAACGCCGGTTCCTCTGGTTCTTCAGCATCCTCTCTTGTGTCTGCAAATAGTTGAAGCTTTTAGCTCCACACCTTAACATATTGCTAGATCTTTAGGTTACAAGGGTGGAAAAACATGCAGTAGTTTATTTGGATATGCCAAAAGAATTGATGCCTAAATGAGATACTTCTTCCAAAATATATCCATTCAAGGTGTTTTATGGTTATCAACCACCATCCATTACCTCATCCTTGAAGGTATAACCACAAGTTTGAGTAATTTAGGAACACACTCAAAACTGACGAGTTACCTCAATTAGCAAAAATACACCTCATATTTCATATTTCATTTTTGGGTAAGAATATTCCCATCCAGATAAATTTCATGAGCTTTATGAATAAAGAATAATAATATTAAAACCATAGGAGACTATCAAGACTTTCTTCAAGAGGCTACATATGAGGGTGATAACTGAGTATTTTATCAAGTGGAATAACTTGCTAAAAGAAGAAGCAACATGGGAAGGTGAAGATTTCATATAGAAACATCCACGAATGGTCAATGTTCAAGATAATATTTGTTTGAGATGGAAATTTTTTTGTGCCCTTAACCTATGACATGTATTGGGATATGTCTAGCCAACTTGTGACTAATATAACCTTTGACTTAGTGATATAATCATTTATATATCTTCATATTGATAGTAGGGTTGGTATATAGAGTATCCATAGCCTAAGTACGATATATATAGGAGGTAGTGGTTAGTAATAGATCATCATCATATATATCATAATTTGAATTTAAGAAGTATATATATACACAAGTGTATTTATACATATAGGACATAGTGATAAATTGTGAAGAATAAGGAATGAGAGTTTTGAATGAAAGAAAGGTTCCAAGAAAAGGTCACCAATGATAAGAATAAGTCTAGTATTTGATTCGAAAAGCAAAATTTCATTTGGAGCCTTCATATTGCATCATTGTCAATTGTTCATATAGTGAAAAGACATATAAAGACTAGGTCTTGTATCCACGATTACTTGTTGAACTGTATTGAGTGAAGGTTTCTAACATTTCCAAGGAAGGGGGTTTGATTGAGATGATCCCCCAATGAGTACATAAATTTTAAATATTTTTCAAGGTTTTATGAGTTGATTAGGGTTTCAATAAAGGAGAAGGATTTTCGGGTGATGTGCAATGAATTTAAAGAAACTAAACAACATTTTCAGAGCCTAAGACCAGAGGATCATATATGTTGAATTTGTTTCAGAAAAGGACATAGTGATCAGGTGTGCAACTTAGCCCTAAGGTACTCACCTGGCAGTAACCAAGAGTGTAGCACTCCAATCCTGGTCAAATTTTCAATGTTTCCAATTTGTATAATGGTTTTTGGAATTTTCCCACCTTTGTTCTCAGATCTATTTCCACTTGATTTCAAACTTAGAAAGCCTACAAATTTGTGACAATTTAATATAATTCTTAGAACCCTAGATTTGAAAATTTTAATTATTTTATAACATTCCTTTATTACAATTAGGAGTGTTTTTGTTATGTGTTTGGGTAAAATTATGTTGATTTGAATTAAAACATTATTTTAAATTTTAATGTAGTGCATTATTGATGTAAACCGATTTACCATATGAAGATGTATCTTAAATATCATCATATTTCATGATAGTTTTAAAGATCTAAAATTCAAATGCACATTCATATGTGAGATAAGGTTGACCCAAAACACTCATGCTAAATAAATAAAACTTTTTTTTAGCATTTTGTACTTTCTAAATGATATTTGGACCACATATATCTCTAAAATAAATTACAAATATACCCAATTTTTTTCTATGACTTTGTTTATGACTTTGTTTTCCAAGGTCTAGTATTCAAAATCCTCACTTAGATTTATGCCCTTTCACTAGTATATCTTGCTTAATAGAAATTATCCTTATTCCCCTAATTAGACATCAATACTCAGGAATCTTAAGGAAAGTAACATGCATGTAATTGCTTAGTAGATTCATGTGAATATTAAATAAATATTATATGCCTAAATTAAATATAATGCTTGTTTCTATATAGGCAAATTGGATTCAAATTAGGACCCTAATGGTACCATAACTAACCACCAAATTTTAAATTATGAAAAATATAGGAACAAAGGATGAAGACACTTAAGCCAAAAAGGGCCACTCAAAAGAGTGTTAAGAACATACGTACACTTTGAACAAGCCTTAGGAGTGCAAAAAATGCTCTAGAAAAAGTGGTCATAATAGGACAACTCTAAGGAAGGAGAAAAGAGGAGTTAGAGAGGGATAAAAGAAGGGCCAAACACTATCAAAATTTAGAAAACTTCATAAATAATTCCTAATTTAGACTAATAATTAATAAGTACACAAACATACAAAAATCACATAATTTAAACACTAATAAATGCTTAGGGGCCATGTTTAGGTTCTAATTTTTCTCCTGCTGTGATGTGTGTGCATCCATACATATCAAAGTAAAGGAAGATGTGTGGATACAAAATTTTGTGTTTGGAGCTCTAAAACCAAAGTCTATGTACTCAAGAATCTACAAATTTTATTTATTTTTCTGCGCACACATGGTTGATTACGAAATTTAATAAACTAATGAAATTTGAAAAATGATAAGAAATCTACTCGATTTAACATAAAGGTGTTATAGACACATAATTTTGGTAAAAAACCCTTTTCCATTAGGTTTTTTTTGTGTTTTATCCCACATGGTTTACATATGTATATTTGGCTATTTTAGGACACATTTCCGCCCACACTAGACTCCATACATATTTGTTTCATCTAGATAGTATCAAATTCATTTATCATCAAAATTTGGGTGTTAGTTACCCACTTTATGAGCACTTTCATCTCCATTTTGAGCATTTATTTTACTTGGTGCAGAATCAATGACTTGCCAATTTTATCTCGTACATAATTAATGGTCTATCGATTCCATCCCATGTGTTTTTGTGGGTCCTGCCTTGGATTGATTTATCATGCCTTAAATTTTACGTATTGTATTCTTCGATGGTTGGATTTTTTGTATCTTGTCCTAGAGAGCCCTATATATACAAACTCAACCCTAATCATTTACCAAAAGTGAAGTATCAAGTGAATGACAAATCCTCCTAAAATATTAAGTCTTACATTTGATACATGAACATTTAGTTTCACTTGTAATACTATATTAACCAAATAAATTTAGATTAAAAAATATAAACTAAATTCTGTTGTGTGTAAGTCTTGTTGCACACACATTATTTATGTTGTTTTATGTTGCCTTTGCATCCATGTAAATCCATTGTATTTTTGTTGTGTGTAGCCTTTGTACATTCTATTGTGCGCAAGTCTTGTTGCGCACACATTATTTATGTTGCCTTTGCACCCATGTAAATCCATTGTATTTTTGTTGTGTGTAGCCTTTGTGCATGCATGTTATTTGTTTGCATATCCATGTTGGTGTGGCAATTTTTAATCATTTTTAAAACATTACAGAAGTATATGTTGAAGGTCTATGTTTGGTGGTTCCATACAAGTGGAAGTATCCATGCAAAGAAGAGGAAGGAGAGCCTTACAACATTGGATTAGTCTTGTGGCATTGGAGTAGTCATGCATAAATTTATTTTACAACATTATCATTACTTTGTCTAGGTTTATTAGTGCATAAAATTATGTCAATAAGGATCTTGCACAGTCCACGCATATACATTTCCCCACAAACTATTGGGGTATGATTTTATTACGACTTCATACTTGAAAGTGGCAATATATGTGCAATATATTTGTGGAGGGAAAGTGTTTGTGAAGTAATGTGACCCTTGGGCATATGAAAACATTTCTAGTTTATAAATGTTTCATTTAATACTTAGGATCATAGAAAGTTATTTTAAATTCATTTAATATCACACTATGTGATTTAGAGGATTTTTTTTTATGGTTTGGAAAAACATGGAACGGACAAGTGTTGTGGTAGAAAATCGATACATGGCAAAAAATATAAAGAGTTGATATAATTACTTTTTATATTAAAATTATTTTATGTTGTTAATGGGTGTTGTATTGTAAAAGTGAGACCAAACTGAGCATTTACCCACATTACCCCATAACCAATCGACATCTCATTTTACTATTTTAATTATATAATCCTATTAAACCACCAAAGTTTATTCCCTCTATATATCCAATTAATTATTCTCATCACAATTATTCCAAATTTTAATTTTAAATTAAATTCGAATTTAATTTATCTTATTTATAATTTTATTAAATCATGGGATATTTTAATCTTGCCTAATTTCCAAAAATTAAACTATTTTCCCACTCCACACAGAAAGAATTTAGCAATAATGAGATATTAAAAAAATTAAATCTATCCCCACTTCCATGTGGATTTTTATTTACCATGAGATATTATTTAAAAAAAAGCTTATGTCCCTTTTAATTCATCCCACTTTACTTTGGCCCACGTGGAATTCCATGTCATTTTGATGGGGTGGAGATTTAAATGGGTTATGTTATGTTTTTTTTTTAAACTAAAGTTTTAAACTAAACTTTATCCTAATCTCTTATGTAATGTTTGGGAATTTTTTTTTATTCATTGGATTTTATTTCTCTATTAAATATATGTAGTTTACTTAGAGTTTAACTATATTTTAGACAGAAATAAAAAATTGTTAGTCAACATTAGTTATATGATAACTTTTAAATATTGAGGATTATTATTATACTAACAGCTTACATAGAGTTTACATGATAGTTTACAAAGATGAACAAGTTACTTATTTTTTGACACAGAAGGTATGTTACTGAGAATTTTAATTATTGACGGTCCATACAAATGAATGCCTATTTTGCTTGAAGAACACATGGTATTTAATTCAGTGAATTGAGCGTGTTTAATTTTATTCCCAAGTCCTTTTTCACCTTGTATAAATTACAAAGATTTGTAAGTCAAGGATATTTTTATAAATCCTTTGAGAATATTATTTCCTCATGTTGAGAGAATTAAATAGCTCATTTTGAAGCGCTACAAGCATTTGTAGGTATTTGTTTGGTTGATGAGAATATTTACGTGCTATAGACGAGTTCTTATCACACAGAGCTGCAAGCTTTATTAATCTATACATGGATGTAAGTTTTAAATTCTACATTTACATCTTATTTATATGGAATGGTTCAAATGAACCCGATGATGTAGCCAATTGATGAACCTCATAAACAATTTCTTGTCTCTATTTTTCCAATTTTCTAGTATTTCATTAGTTTTAAATTAGTCATTGATATTTGAAAATTAATTATGGAAAATTGATTAAGAGATATTTAAAGGGAAAAAATGGAATGTTTTATCTGAACAATAGAGTTGTATGAGTTTTCAAAACACTCATACTCATAATTGTTCAAATAATTCACATTCAGATTTAAAATTCAATTCCATTTTTTAATTAATTTTGAAAAATGACTTATTATATTTTTAAAATCCGTTTTGAATAGAATAATATTTGTTATCAAGAGGCTAAATACTGTTCACGGATCAATTTGAAAACATGAGTTTCATTCATAAATAATTTTACAGAGTTTTACGTTACTCATATTCATTTCTAGAACATTAAATCCAATTTCTATTGATTTAATCAAAAAATTGAGAATTTTGCATCCAATTGTATTTAATATTGAGGAATTGAGATTTTCAGTATCCGATTTTAAAAGCTATTTGATTTATCTAAAAGATAAACCTAATTTTCGGATCACTACGATGTGTTTTGGCATGATGTGTTATGAGTCATTGGGATTGTAATAAATATTTCAAGTTTGAGGTACATGGTGATGTGTTACAAATATTTAATGATTATATTTAGTTATTGATAGCATTAATGTAAGTAGGTGGGTCTTATGCCTATATAAACATGCCCCTACACTCGAGTCAGCTAGTCACATAGCTTAAGGATCATATGTAATATTTCAAGATATGGATAACATTGCAAAGAATATGAGCTAACAAGTAGAGCTTTTAAATATGATGTTGTAATGCATATCATTTTATATTGTACTTGTGTTTGTATGTGTTATGTGTAACATATATATCCATTCATTAAAATCAAATAAATAAGTGAGGTTGTTGTTATTGCATTTGGGTTTATTATTATGATGTGTAACTCTGAAGCTTACATGGTCTAAGGCATCTATTCATTCAAACCCATAACCATGACTCCATCATTTGGTATAAAGCAAGGTTTTATTCCTTGTAGATGAACACATGCTATTTATTTTTTTGCATTTGTGAGTGTGAGTGTAGAATGGTGAAGACATATTCAAACAACTGTTGGTTAGAAGGAATAGTAATTTTTATTTAATTTTGAGGAAATGACACATAGAGGACTTGGTAGAGTCGATAAAAAATATGAAAGCCCGTTTAGAAGCTATGGATACTACACTATGCCAAGGTGTTATAGTGGAGGATGAGAGTGATAATGAACTTAAAGAAGAAGTGCCTCAAAACCAAGTCATAAAATAAGAAAAGGTTGATGAAATTGAAGATAAATTCTTGCATGCAGTCACGAAGGTGAGTAGTAACACAGAGTTGGACACTTATAGTTATTCAAGGAGTTTGAGGCATGAAGAACTCATTGATTAGATCACCTAGTTAGAAAAATATTTGAGTATGGGTGTATGTAAGATCCCAAAAAGGTCAAATTTGTATGCAACAATTTGAAGGGTCATAAAGCATTATGATGGGAGCATATGTAGATGGAAAAATTTAGTAGACGTTAAAAAATATCAAGACTTGGGATAAACTGGTCGTGATGTTGAAGGGTCATGCATCCTTTTGGTGGGAACATGTTCAAATGGAAAATGTTTGTAGAGGTAAAGGGAATATCAATATTTTTGAAAGACTATTTTCAAATTTGAAGGATAAATTCATACATTTTGATTACCAATTAAATTTGTTTAAGAATTTTAAAAAATTGTGACAAAGGGAGATTGAGTGTGAAGGATTACATCAAAGAGTTTTATGGACTTGCCATTAGAGCAGGTCATGTTGAATATGACACCAAGAATATCTCTAAGTACATGAAAACATTATGTATTTCCATTCAAGATGCATTTGGAATGATCTAGTTGTGATATGTTGAAGAAACCTACCAATGTACATTTAAAGTAGAGGAGAATTTGTTCTACAAGAAAAAAGGCATGGTGTGAGGGAGAGGTAAGTTTTTGTATGCTTAAAGAAAAGGACGCAATGATATAATTTATTTTACACAAGAAGGAGAAGCTAATACTTATGAACATAATGATACTGGTGTAAAAAAGGTAGATGAAATCTTACCATAGGTAGAGGATCTTATGGATGAGGTAGAGAAATGGGATTCATCGATAAATGTTTCAGATATAGTGAAACTGGGCATAGAGAATTTGAGTGCCCTCATGTGAAAAATGAAGCTATTAAGAGAAACAATGTGAATGTGCCTATTATGCAATCTACAAAGAGAACATTACATTTATCCATAACATGGATTAACTAGAAATTAGAGAAGTGCTCATGACGGATAAGGTGTTTTTTAAACTAATAAAAGAAAGGAATAGTCCTACATAGAGGAAGGATCTATACAGAACCATTTTAAATTATGAAGGTAAGTGTTACAAGTTGATAGTTGATAGTGGCAGTAAAAATAATATTATTTTGTAAGAGATGGTTGAAAGGATTAGTTTGAAGAGGATTGTGCATCCAAATCCCTCTAAAGTGTCTTATTTTATGATGGATAATATATTATGGGGAATGAACAATATTTGGTAAGTTTTTAAATTAAAACCTACAAGGATGAAGTTCCATGTGACGTAATGCCCATGGATGTTTTCCATGTGTTACTTGGGAGGCCTTGGTAGTTTAATATGAGGGCACAACATGATGGTCACACTAACACCTATATGTTGATGAAAGACACAATAAAACACATTTTAAATCCTTGGAAGGATAAGAACAAATAAATGGACAAAGGTCCAAATATTTTGATGGTTTATAGAAAGAAATTACTAAGATAAGTGAAGGAACATGCATGTTATGCATTAATTTTAAAGCCCATACATGTTATGATTGCAGATGCAAGAATCTATATACTTTAATGTGAAGTAAATTATATGTTAAGTGAGTTCACATAAATTATTTCAAACAATCTACTAGCTAAGTTTCCACCCATGAGGAGTATAAGTCATTGCATGGATCTAATTCCATGATCAAGTTTTCTAAATAAAGTGGCATATAGGCTAACATCTAAAGAGAATGTAGAGGTGTAAAGGCAAGTAAATGAGTTGATGAACAAAGAGTTGATAAGATACATTTTGAACCATGTGTAGTTTTAGTAATTTTAGTGCCTAAGAAAGGAGGTGAATGGAGGATGTACAATGATTCTAGAACCATCAACTAAATTATTATTAAGTACAAATTTTAATTACTGCACATGGATGATTTGATGTATTGCTTAAGTGGAGCGTAATAATTCAAAAATATTGAATTTAAGAGTGGATATCACCAGATATGCATAATGGAAGGTTATGAGTAGAAGACTACATTCAAATTGTAGGAAGGATTGTATTGGTGGATAGTCAACTCGTTTGGGCTGACTAATGTGCCGAGTGCATTCATGAGACTCATGAATGAAGTGTTAAAGACATTTTTGGGTAAGTTTTTCATTGTGTATCTAGATGAAATATTTATTTTTAGTAAGACAAAAGGAATAACACTCAGTGAATTTGAGACAAGTGTGTCAATGGTTGAGAAATGAAAAGTTGTCAAAAAATTGAAGAAATGTAGTTTCATGAAGGAGTTACCATAATATGAGTTTGTGATCTCAAGGAAGAGAGTTGAAGATGGATCCAACAAAGGTGAAATATATAATTTATTATTTATCACTTAGTGGGACGTGTACATCGATCACATGATTTACAACAATTGAAGAAGAAGGTGACTGAGCAACTAGTGTTGGCAATGCTAGATTTAAGTAAAGTATTCCAAGTATATTATGATGTAAGCAGTGTAACAATTAGAGTGGTGATGAGTCAAGATGGAAGTAATATCACTTACTTTAGTGAGAATATTAATGATACAAATAAAAAATATTTAGTGTATGATCATGAGTTTTATGTCATTGTAAAATAACTTAAAAAGTGAAGGAATTATTTATTTTGAAAGGAGTTTATATTGTATACACACCATCAAGCACTGAAATTCATATGTAGTTGAGGGAAATTAAACCAAAGCATATGAATTGGGTTGAGTTTCTACAAAGTTACTATTTATATTGAAGCGTTGAAGTGGTAAGTCAAATTGATTTACAAAATTGCTAAGTAAAAGATGTATCTTATTAAATGAGATGTGAATGGAAGTAAAATAATCACCAAGTTATAATTCAATTCAATGTATCATCCTTAATGGATAGACAAACATTAGTAGTGAACAAAAGTAATGGTGAGTGTTAGGATCCTGTACCCTCTGAAACCACTTAGTGTTCCTAGAGTACAATTGATTTGTTGGGATATGAATAACCGGAAGCACACAATTGATTACCAAATACAAGCAACTTAATATGCGGAAATAACTAGAATCAACAAGTAACTAGAATCCAAAAATAACACAAGATATGAGAGACAATACACAACTTGTATTAAAACTCTTGCAGAAAAGAATACAATAAAGAAGATGCCACTTCTTCTCCACCACCTCTTCAGAGGCTTCCCACACCTCAAGTGAACAGTAATTCTCTCCTCAAAGCTCTCTCTCTTAGGTCCCAACACCCAACTCAAACACTGAGTTGGTGTTCACCTTATACCTATGCTCCACGCACACCACAAGTGCTCCACACACTCTACAAGTACTCAAACGTACTTCAAGTAGATCTCCCCTGAACCTGCAATAACCTGCACCTCAATAGACCTTACTTATGGAAGGATCTTCCTTGCCTTCCTCTTTGCTCTGAGTACACACCTGTACTCCAAGTAGATCTCTCTTGATACTGCTCCCTGTTGTGTTGCTGTCCTCTCTAACTTTGCACACCTGCAAATCAATCTGGTTGTGCACACCTGTGAACCTTGACCTTGCACACACATACACCTATATATCAATGATCTTCCTTACCATGTAGATCTCCTATATAGGCCATGCACACCTGCTGACCAAGATCTTACACCCCTGAAGAATCCTGCTGACTCTCCAAAACCAGCACCCACCTTGGTACTGCTGTGGAACTAGGAGGAACACCCTTGCTCACCTCACATACAGAAGAAGCAAACTTTGCTCAACTCAAACTAGAAAAACTTAAAATACAATCCATGAGTCTATTATATAGATCTCATCCAAACAATAATTAGACACCTAATTACAACAATTAGATTCGCAGCTCTCAGTCTAAAATTAGCTCTTGACATGCAAACACTTGGTTCGTTAGCTAACTGCCTGTAACATATGCAGTCCGAACCACACAGGCGACCGATGTCGGTCCCTGTCTGCCTGGGGGTCACCGACGCCGACCGACTTCTGACCGACGTCGGTTGCTTCCTGTCTCTTCCCTACCGACGTCGGTTGGCCTGACCGACGTCGGTGTCTGTGACACTTCAGCAACTCCTCCAATGGCTTTCTCCATGTCTGCATCAGTGAAGCTTTTAGCTCCACAACCTAATAATCTCTCACTTGGAGATAAATAGCTGCACTGTACTTGTACCTATACTCTATCTAATCTATTTCTTGGATTGTATCCCTCTTCAAGATCAATCCTGAAGACAACCCACCACACAACCTATGGTGTACCTCCTATCATCCGAGTACCCTGCTGCATCCACATCTACAAACACATGTAGTGAAGTCCTGACCCTACGTAGCATGAATCCCTGCTACTGGTCCCTCTCAAATCCCTGAGAACTCACTTCTCTGAATTGGCTCCTAACTCTCTGACAACACCCACTGCTTGGGCAAACTCAGGTCTATACCAGACCTCATGTGATTTTGGACACTGAACTGTCCAGCCCTTAGTGTGCTCTGGCTCTGCACCCTGAACCTCACCAACACCTGATTCACATCAGCTCCCACTAGAAACAAAATCAACCTGTGATCCTCCATGTCTCCCATGTTGAAGAATTTTGCTGCTCCAAATTCTTCATAACAAACCACTGAACTAATCTTACCCTTAGCTCAACAAAACCCTGTATGTACAAACCTGATAGCAAACATACTATCCACATACAGTAACAGAATGATGTCATGACTCATCATCCACTTGGTAAGACAAACCACAGTAGTTACCCTGACATTGACTAAAGTCATGCTTTGTCCTCCACCTGTCAAAACCTGTACCACTGTCCTGCAACTCCTTAAGACCATATGCCTTGGTCTTCCATCTCACGTGTCCGTTCTCTCTATTCTTCAACTAAGGTATCCATTCGTCTCTGTGCTTTCTTATCGGCTGGCAACCCTACCAAATCTCCCACTTGGTTTTGCATTCTATACCTGCCACGCTCCCACTGTTTCCTGGATCCTTCATGCTCTGCAGTTAGCAACTAGTATAAAGAAGAGGAACAACGAATTTGAGGCCTACTTACATCTTCAGTCCTCCGTATGGGTATTTGAGACTCCTTGACAGCTTGCTGTCCACCCAAAATCTGTTATAGTGACCGACCTCGGTCACCACACAGTCTGCATCTGACCGACGTCAGTTCTTGCGCCTGTCCTGACTACCAACCCTTCCGACGTCAGTGTCTCTTGCTGCTGACATCGGTCTTACCTACTGTCGATGTCAGTTTTCCTGCCGACGCTGGTACCTGTGTTTCCTGTGAGTGATGAATTTTTACCCGCGAGTTCCTTTGAATCAATCCCCATGTCCAAACTGCCTTGCTCAGAAGTATCCAGCCCCATCCACTGGTCTCTGTCTGCCATCTCCTCCATAAACACCAAGGCTTTCCAGTTCTTAAGCCTGCCAAATATATCTGTCTTCCACTTAAGAACATGCATCTCCTTCTTGCTCATGTGACCAAGCCTACGAATCCACGTCTCTGCAACAAAAGAAGAATCAGTAATATAAACAAGTAGATAAAGAGTACCTATTTTCTTACCACCAGCTAATTCAAGTGCATCCACTGTGAGAGTTCTTGTGCACCTCTCATCACCCAACTCTTCTAAAAAAATTAACCACATCTCCAAACCTGAGACCTGCATGACCTCCTTCAACACCCATGTGTTGGCCGCCTATAATTTCAGCTTCACTTCCCTTTTGCCTATTCTTTGGCAAGGCTCACCATCTCCTCTCCTTGGGGCTGCATGGAAAGAGGCAACCGAATCTGTTATCCAAGATTCAACTTTATCCAAGAAACCTCCCAGAGCATCTTGTGCCACATCCCCTGCAACATCTGCTTCTTCAGTTCCTTCTTGCTGATCTTCCACAAACCAACAATTTTCTTTTACCTGCTCTTTCTTTCCATAGGACCATAAGTGACCATCTGTGATTTTCAACTCCTCCATTCTTAACTTACTTTGATCTACCATTGCTCTACTCCCACTCAATCAGAAACCCCTGAGAGTGACCTGTAACCAAACACAAAACCGCTTCCTGCAACCTTAGCTCTGATACCAGGTGTTGGGATATGAATAACCAGAAGCACACAATTGATTACCAAATACAAGCAATTTAATATGTGGAAATAACCAGAATCAACAAGTAACTAGAATCCAAAAATAACACAAGATATGAGAGACAATACACAACTTGTATTAAAACTCTTGCAAAAAATAATACAATAAAGAAGATGCCACTTCTTCTCCACCACCTCTTTAGAGGCTTCCCACACCTCAAGTGAACAGTAATTCTCTCCTCAAAGCTCTCTCTCTCTTAGGTCCCAACACCCAACTCAAACACTGAGTTGGTGTTCACCTTATATCTGTGCTCCACGCACACCACAAGTGCTCCACGCACTCTACAAGTACTCAAACGTACTTCAAGTAGATCTCCCTTGAACCTGCAACAACCTGCACCTCAATAGACCTTACTTATGGAAAGATCTTCCTTGCCTTCCTCTTTGCTCTGAGTACACACCTGTACTCCAAGTAGATCTCTCCTAATACTACTCCCTGTTGTGTTGCTGTCCTCTCTAACTTTGCACACCTGCAAATCAATTTGGTTCTGCACACCTGTGAACCTTGACCTTGCACACACATACACCTGCATATCAATGATCTTACTTACCATGTAGATCTCCTATATAGGCCATGCACACCTGCTGACCAAGATCTTACACCCCTAAAGAATCCTACTGACTCTTCAAAACCAACACCCACCTTGGTACTGCTATGGAACTAGGAGGAACACCCTTGCTCACCTCACACACAGAAGAAGCAAACTTTGCTCAACTCAAACTAGAACAACTTACAATACAATCCATGAGTCTATTATATAGATCTCATCCAAACAATAATTAGACACCTAATTACAACAATTAGATTTGTAGCTCTCAGTCTAAAATTAGCTCTTGACATGCAAACACTTGGTTCGTTAGCTAACTGCCCGTAACATATGCAGTCTGAACCACACAGGCGACTGACGTCGGTCCCTGTCTGCCTGGGGGTCACCGACCTCGGCTGACTTCTAACCGACGTCGGTTGCTTCCTGTCTCTTCCCTGTCGACGTCGATTGGCCTGACCGACGTCGGTGTCTGTGACACTTCAGCAACTCCTCCAATGGCCTTCTCGATGTCTGCATCAGTGAAGCTCTTAGCTCCACAACCTAACATGATTACTTTTGTATAAGCAACTAAACACATAATTAAACCAGAAGTAATAAGTAACTAGAATTCAGAAACAACAAAGAATAGGAGATACGAGAAATAATACAATCTATATTGAACTCTTCTAGAAGGAAATACAATGAAGAAATCTCACTCTTCTCCCTCACACCTCTTGGGTGTCCAGTAATTCTCCCTCAAGAGTTCTCTCTCTCTCAATCAATTACAACCAACTCAACACTGAGTTGTTCCCTCCAGTGACAATCAACCCAATGGTTGTTGTTGCCTACCTACAAGTGACAATCAACCCAATTGTTGTTGCCTCCTTACTAGCAGATCTTCTTGATCTTGCACCTTGCAGATCTAATTGACCTTGCTCCTTCAAGCAGATCTTCTTGATCTTGCACACTTGCAGATCTAACTGATCTTACTTACATTACAATATAGCCCCATGGGTCTCTAAAATAGAACCCCAAGCAAACAATAATTAGAAAAGTAGACTCAAGACTAAATTTATTTTTTACATGCAAACTAACTGTTCATCTAAAATTAGAACAGTTCTGGAAACACACAGGGGACCGATGTCAGTTCCTGTCTGACCAATGCCAGTCAACCATAATCGATGTTGATTACTATGTAGCTGGAGATAAATAATGTCAGTTGGCTTGACTGATGTCAGTTACTGTGTAACCCAACAACCTCCACATTTGCACATTCAGTGAAGCTTTTAGCTCCACAACTCAACAATCTCCCACTTGGAGATAAACAGTTGCACCTGTACCTGTACAACAACATCCTCTAATTTTTTTTTGGCTTGTATCTCCATCTTCAAGTTCAATCTTGTAAACCAACAAAATTTGAATGAAGATTCAACTTCTCCTTTGTTACCGGCATTGTTAACATATCAACAGGGTTTTTATCCTTGCTAGCCTCTGTGACTGCAACAACCTTCTGCATCTCTGAAATCTAGCTAACCACCATTCCACCAACAATGAACACATATCTTGTGGTGCTTCTCCTGCCATCCAAGTCACCTACCATATCCGAATCTACATAACCATGTAGATAAGTGTTTGACCCTCCATAGAATAAATGCCTACTGCTGGTCTCTCTCAGATATCTGAGAATTCACCGAACTGCTTTCTAGTGCTCCTTCCCTGGATTGGCCATAAACTTGCTAACAACTCCCACTGATTGGGCAATATTAGGTCTAGTACATACCATGTACTCAACCTCATCATGTGATTTAGGACACTGTTCTTTGCTCAACTTGAACTGTCTAGCCATAGGTGTGCTTATCAGTTTTGCATCCTGTAAATTGAACCTCTCCACTACCTTATTCACATAATCCTCTTGAGACAAAATCAACCTGTGATTTTTCTTGTCTCTAGAAATACTCATGCCAAGGATTTTATTTGCTACTCCTAAATCCTTCATAGAAAATGTCTGAGCTAATTTTACCTTTAGCTCATTAATTCCCTACATGTGTGAAACTGTAACAAGCATATACACTACATATAGTAACAGGATAATGTAGCTACTATTATCCAACCTGGTAAAATAAACACAATGGTCACATTGACATTGACTAAAGCCATGCTCTGTCATAAATCTGTCAAACCTTAAATACCATTGTCTTGGAGCTTGCTCAAGACCATATAATCTGGCCTTATGTCTTACCTGTCCATTCTCTCCTTTCTTTAACCTATAAATCCATTCATTTTTCAGTGCTTTCTTTTCGGCTGGCAACTCTACCAAATCCCACGTTTGGTTCTCTTCCAAAGAATCAATTTCCTCATTCATGCCATGCTCCCACTGTTTCCTGGATTCTACCTACATTACCTTTTCAAAACTTCTTGGTTTTCCACCATCAGTGAGCAACAAGTAGTACAAAGAAGGGGAATAACAAATTTGAGGCTTACTTAACCTTTCAGACCTCCTCATGGGCATTTGAGACTCATTGATAGCTTGTTGTCTGCCCAAATTTCATTTTAACAGTGACCGATCCCAGTCATCTCTCAGTCTGCACCTGATCGATATCAGTTCTACCTGACTGACCTGATCGACGTCGATTCTCACCTGACCGATGTCGGTTCTCACCTGCCTGACATCACCAACTTTGGTCTCCACTGGAATGAGTTGGTTCTTTCCTAATCAATATCGGTCTATACCTGATCGACATCGGTGTCTGTGTTTTCTTGTGAGTGATGATTTTTACCTATGAGCTCATTTTGGATCATAACCTCATCCAAATCAACATTGCCCTGCTCAAAATTATTCAGCCTCTTGAGCTGATCACTGTCCATCACCTTCTCCTTGAAAACCAAGGCTTTCCATTTCTTAAATGTTTTAAAAATAATCAGATTTCTACTTTATGCAATAAACCCATACCTTTCTTGTAGCATCATCAATGAAAGAAACATAATACTGTGATCTTCTAATAAAATCTCCCTGAGCTGGTCCCCACACGTCTGTGTGAACAAGCTCCAACTTGTGCTTCTTCTTTGTTGACCCAGTTGTGAGAAACCTCATTTTCTTCTATTTTCCAAAAATACAATGCTCACAAAAATCTAGATCTATCAAGTCTGAAAGCTTACCATTTGACTTAAGAACATGCATTCCCTTCTCACTCATGTGACCAAGCCTACAGTGCCACATCTTTGCATCTACATCTGAAGTAAATAAAACAGAAGGAGAATCAGTAATACAAGTAGATAGATAAAGTGTACCTACTTTCTTACCTCTAGCTAATACAAGTGCACCCTTGGAAACTTTCCAAGATTCTGCTATGAGAGTTACTGTGCAACCCTCATCACCCAACTTTCCCACAGAAATCAAATTCCACTTCAGGATGGGTACATGCATGACATCCTTCAACACCCATGTGTTGTCATTCTACAATTTCAGCTACACTTTTCCTTTGCCAACAATTTGACAAGGCTCACCATCCCCTAAATAAATTTTTCCAAAGTCTCCATGGACATAATCATGGAAAAATTCTCTATTTGGGGTTGCATGGAAAGAAGTACCAGAATCTAAAACCCATGATTCTACCTGACTATCCAAAGAAAATATGAGAGCATCCTGTGCAACAATACCTACATCTTTTGCTTCTTCATTGCCTTCATGTTGATCTTCTTTCAACCAACAATCTTTCTTTGCATGTCCTTTCTTTCCATAATTCTAGCAGGTTATCCTTCCATTTCTGGATTTGGATCTACTACCTATCTTTGACCTTGATTTCCCTTGCTTGCCCTTCTCTCTTTGCTTTCCCCTGCTTTCAACACTTAAAGCATTTCCTGATGTTTCACCTGTGTTTTTCCTTTGAATTTCTTCATTCAAGATTACACTAACAACATCATCAACTTTCAAGATATTTGAAGCAGATGCAATATTACCAACTACCATTACCAAGCTTTCCCAACTTTCAGGTAAAGAGCATAAGATTAAGAGAGCCTTAATTTCATCATCAAAAACTATTTTGACTAAAACTAAATGATTTACTAATCCATAGAAATCACTAAGATGACTATATACTGATCCATCTTCCTTTGTTTGCAAATTAAATAATTGCTTCATAAGAAATACCTTATTTGAAGCTGAGGGTTTTTCATATAAATTTGCTAAAGTATCCATTAACTCTACTATTGTCTTTGCTTGTGATAAGTTGCAAATCACAGACGATGCCAGGTTCAACCTTATAGATCCAAGAGCCTTTTTATCAAGAACATTCCATTTTTCATCTTGCATATTTGTGGGCTTCCTTGAAACCCCACCCAATGATAAGTACAAATCTTTCTGATAGAGATAATCTTCTATCTGCATTCTCCATAATTGATAATTCTTGCCATTGAATTTCTCCATTCTTAGCTTACTTTCTTCTGCCATTGCTTTACTCCCACTCAATCAGAAACCCCTGAGAGTGAACCTGTAATCAACAAACACTAACCTACTCTGATGAACCTGGTCTGATGAACCTAGCTCTGATACCAACTGTTAGGATCCTATACCCTCTGAAACCACTTGTTAGTGTTCCTAGAGTATAATTGATTACTTTTGTATAAGCAACTAAACACGAAATTAAACTAGAAGTAATAAGTAACTAGAATTCAGAAACAACAAAGAATAAGAGATACGAGAAACAATACAATATGTATTAAACTCTTCCAGAAAGAAATACAATGAAGAAATCTCACTCTTCTCCCTCACACGTCTTGGGTGTCCAGTAATTCTCCCTCAAGAGTTCTCTCTCTCTCAATCAATTACAACCAACTCAACACTGAGTTGTTCCCTCCAGTGACAATCAACCCAATGGTTTTTGTTGCCTACCTACAAGTGACAATCAACCCAATTGTTGTTGCCTCCTTACCAGCAGATCTTCTTGATCTTGCACCTTGTAGATCTAATTGACCTTGCTCCTCCAAGCAGATCTTCTTGATCTTGCACACTTGCAGATCTAACTGATCTTACTTACATTACAATATAGCCCCATGGGTCTCTTAAATAGAACCCCAAGCAAACAATAATAAGACAAGTGGACTCAAGACTAAAATTAGTCTTTACATGTGAACTACTGTTCGTCTAAAATTATAACAGTTTTGGAAACACACAGGTGACCGATGTCAGTTCCTGTCTGACCGATGCCGGTCGACCATAACTGATGTTGATTACTGTGTAGCTAGAGATAACTGATGTCGGTTGGCCTGACCGATGCCAGTTACTGTGTAACCCAACAACCTCCACATTTGCACATTCAGTGAAGCTTTTAGCTCCACAACTCAACAGTGAGCTATTGCGATGCTTGATTGCTAGAAATCTAGAAACATTGGAGTCAATTATGATGAAAAATAAGTTTACGTATAGTAATTTAGTTAATAGGAACATTAGAAGGATACCATTGTAAATTATGTATACAATTTCTTAAGAGGATTTGTAGAATTATGTGACATTACAGATAAGTGAAAGAAGAATATTGAAGAAAAATATTATGCTGAATATATGTGTGGCTTACATCAACAAGTGTACAAATAGTTGGAAAGAAGCACTACATGATACAAGTCAAGAAAATAGAAGTGGAATATTAGGTGGGATATATGGTCCTAGCACATTTAAGGAAATACATTTCTAAAAGGAAATTATGACAAATTAAATTAGAAGAAGATTAAACCATGCAAAGTGTTGCAAAAGTTTGTGACAAACTCATATGAAATTGAGTTACTCGAAGGGATAGATATATTTATTATTTTTAATGTGAAAAAATTGAATTTGTGTCATAAAGGATAGATTAGTGTAATTACAAGTGCAAATTATGAAGAAGTTGATTAGAGAGTGTAGATGCCTAATAAATCATGTGAGAAAGCCAAAAATATGATTAATTATAGAGTTAGAAAGTGAACATGCGACATAAAATACAAATAATATTTAGTTAAGTTAAATGGATATGGATAAACACACGATTATAGATGTTTAAATCTAGATTTATATGTTAAACTAGTCTTGTACACTTGAAAAATATCACTCAAGGCTCTACCCTTACAATTATAGATATTCCATATAGCCAATAGGCTTGCATTCACCATCTCATTGGACATACATATTTATCTTGTAGTCTAACCCTATTATTCAAATTATATATATCACTTGTAGCCCTGAATATGATTAAAATCTGATATATATCCTTTACTATCAGTTACAAAGCTCCAACAACCTTCTATGTTCTTGGACAATTACATTCAGAATTGGACAATAGTGTCGACTCTACTATCCATTCTCCAATGCAAGTGTTTGTTCCTTATAAACACTCAAAATTTTAAATATTTTTATATGTATGAATTTGCCTATTATGTTTCATTAACCCTTCCATGAGGAACTTTTGAAAAGAGGTGGTATAAATACAACTTAAGGCAAACTCATTATTTATCTAAAAAATACCAAACAAGCACTATTCAAGCTCATTCAATCAATTGCACAACTAATTTATATTTCCCTACTCTTATCTATTTATATTAGTCATAAGATAAATCATATTACACATTTGAAGCATTCAAATAGTAACACATGAGCAATATTTGTCAAGTTATAAGATAAATCACTACATGCACTTGCATATAACATTCTATATCATTGTTCACACATAAACCAACATGTAGTGAAGAACTAAATATGTCTAAATCCCTCTTCAAATTATTAGATATGTAGTCAATGCTCATTAATATAGGTGTCTTTGAGGTCAAATTGATTTCATGAGTCCACTAACCCATTTTTGGCAAGGTGATAAAACCTAAGAATGGGATCTAGGGTTTGAGCTATATTATGATATCAAGAGTCTATGTTTGCAATCTGAACACATAATATGAAAGGTGAAAGAAAACCCAAAAATACCTAGGTGGAAGTTTCAGTCAATAGTCAATACTCTGTATAGGAGAAATGTATGAAAGCATAGATAATAACATCAATGCAAGTGTTTGCAGGGAGACACAAGCGTCCATGCTAACAATTAATTAATTTTGAGAATCTAAAAATTGAATCAAAATCTTGATATAGTTTATTTCTACACCTGTATTACTTATATTTCTTGTGCATCAGTGTATAAACTAAGTACACATTTTTCTTCGTATTGTTATTATTAGAATATTGAATATTTTACTTTCCATATTTGACACATGCTTAGATTCAATTTTTTTACTAGAATATTAGTAAAATATAAATTCATTAATTGGCCTACTTTAGAGTAGCTTACTCCTTTTGTTGATGAGGATACTCTTTCATTGTTTAAAAAAAGGTTAAACATTTGGTGAACCCAACCTACCTCTGAGTCTTCTCATTCAACTACTAACTTGCTCTAGGGTTTTCAACATTATAAGGTTTCTACTAGCTATATGTTTTCATATTTATTATATATTTTGCATGAAACCTAGGCGTAGCCATAAATTAGGTGATGTTCTTACCGAATATATTGAGTTACTCCTTGATCCACCTAAAACTTCTCAAGTTAATACCATGTACAATTCCACTAATAATGAGAGCATCAATAATGACATTGAGCAAAATAAAAATAAAAAATATTATAGAAGATGAATCTAATCATGAGGATAATGCAACACATGAAAATAATGATAATGAACTAGTATAATGATCATGAAATAGTAGTCCAAGAATAATTTAAATCTATTACATTAGTTCAAGAGTGCATTCATGAAAATCTTAAATATCTACACAAGATACTTAATACTATATTAGAGGATAAAAAATCAAAAGGTGCTAGTGAACAACCAATACTCTCTATTGATAAAAATATTAGGGATACTGAATATGCATATCACACATCCATTCCAATATCCCTCCCCTCAAACACAACATTGCATACTACATCTAGTGGGGGCACGAGATATGTTTTCAAACCATTGTTTCCTGAAGATCACACAACTATTACTACATCCTCCATGGTAATAAACAATAGTTCCATTAAATTATCAATTTTAATGCCTACATCAACACAAAAGGTGTTTTTATTCACTTTGGTGACTTCTCAATTTTTAAATCGAAATCCCAATGGGTTTACTATGCACACTATTTTACAAGTTACACAAGCTTTGGAAGCTAAGGATACTAACATTGAGCAAAAGGCTATGAAATCAACTCATGCCATTGATTCAAAAAATATATTACATAATCCTCTAGCACATAAGCTATTTTTTCATCCTTTACAAACTTGTTTTATTGTACCCAAGTTCACACTTTATGATGGAAAGGGTGATCTTGAACAAAATATTTGATCTTTCTATGCAACATGCCTTGATTATGCTTTAAATGATTAACTTTGAACAAATTATTTCCAAGAAGTCTAAAGCCTTTAAAAGATGAGTTTTAAGTTCATTTTTCAATCAACATTACAAAAAATATGTCACATGCATAAATTTCCAAGATAAAACAAGGAACAAATGAGCGTATTAACAAATATGTCTTGAAGTATAAGACAATGTTGGCCAAAATGACAAATCTAATGGTAGATAAAGGGATTAAGATATCTCTATGCAAAGTTTTCTCCCTTGTAACATGAGTATATTATTTTCAAAAACTTTAAATCTTTTTATGACTTATGCCATATTGTTTGAGATAGAGAAATGAATCTTATTTCATTGAACAAGCTTAAGTATGTAACAAACACACTAACTACATCTAATAAAAATTTATTATTAAACCAAGTTATAAGGTCAAACCTACTAAGCCTAAAATGGAAGTAACCACCATGGTTAATACAATGTCACAACAACCTAAATGACTTATCTTATCCAATGTACCTAGGAGACAATTTACATGATTACTTGAGTCTCTAGCTTCACTATTTCTGAAGCTTATGGAGTGTCATCATATCTCTCCTTCATGCTATGGTGGTTTATATAAATTGACCTGTACCAAAATGATATGATGCCAATTCTTATTATGACTATCACCAATGTGTGGGTCATTCTACGAACATATGTTTTAAATGAAAGCACAAGACATGAGATATTATTTATAGTGATCTAATAACCTTTGATGATTCTCCAATAGAATCGGGATCACAACTCAATGATCATCATTATAAAAAAAATTCAATAATCTATTACAAGATCATTCTAAGGCAACACCAGAAGTGTAAATAGTTTATCATGCACTTTTTATTTCACCACATTATGAGCACCCATTATATGGGGTTATTGGTACACTTATATGTGAGATTTATCCTATGGTTTGAAGGCCTTATATTTCATTTGATGACAATGAGATTATGAATGATGACCCAGATCTTCATTCTTTATTTATCAGGGCACATTTGGGTCATCAACCTATACACAATTTTACGGTTGATAACGGTTCTAGTGAGAATGTATGTACCATGAAATTACTCACATATTTGGGATACATGCATGATTGTTTATTCCCTTAAACTAAAATAATCAAATCATTCGATCGGAAGACACAACATGTTTTTGGTGCGATTGATTTACCTTTACAAGTTGTTCTAGCACATGTGACCACAACATTTTTAGTTATACCACATATGAGAATCTTTGATATATTATTGGGTTAACCTTAGATTCATAAGCTTTGTGTGGTACCTTCCACAATGTATGGGTGTCTTAAATATATTCATGCTTATAGGATAATTACAATTTCATGGATTCAATATGAATATCCTTTACAATAGGAAAAATTTGTTCCATGACAACAAATTACACAACCTACTAAGGTTAATCATATACAAAAGGGTAAGCAACAAGAAACCCCATTTCCAGAATGAACAATACTTGAGAGGCCATTGCATCAAAGATATACAATGGGCTCTTCAATGTCTTCATTTACACCTCCATGACCTAATTAGTTATTGACAATAGAACACCATGTTTTAGAACAAGTACAAAGACCCAATATTACAAGAATGAAATCACATAGTATTAAACAATGCATTCCATGAACCACTATACCTTCTGCTACTACATCACAACCATAGAGTCCTATTAGGCATACACATAATATTATATATTCTCCATTTTCAGATTTAGCACATATACATGATCCTTGGTAGCATGACCAATTTACTATACCATATTTAGAGTATATAAGACCCCGTGAGCATCCTTAGATGGGATCATCGACTAACACTTTCTTTTCAAACATTCCTAAAAATTCAAAAAAAATAAAAAAGGAAAAAATTAAAAAAAAAATCAAAAATTCAAAAAAATACAAAAACATTCAAATAAATCAAAAATATTTAGCATTTCACATGTTTACTAGATTTTGCATATGTTGTTTACTTTATGTTAGTAGATAGTATATGATTTCTATACACACATATGTTTCACAAGTACTTAATGTGATACATGCATACATGAGATCCATGGTACATGAGCATGTTATGTACCTAAGAATATGATATAATAATGTATATGGGTTGATGGAGATGCTGACATGTGACTCACATCCCCCTTTAGTTAGTTATATGGGTCCAATATATGTATGAGATCCATGGTACATGAGCATGTTATGTACCTAAGAATATGATATAATAATGTATATGGGTTGATGGAGATGCTGACATGTGACTCTTATCCCCCTTTAGTTAGTTATATGGGTCCAATATATTAGGATAAATGATTAACTTATGGAATTAGGGCATTAGGTTATGGTCGACGTATATTAGGATTAAGAGGTTACCCATCCTTTGTTAGTTAATTAGAGGTTTATATAAAGGAGTTGAGTATCATTATAAATCAAGAAATCAAGTAAACATTTAGTCTTCTATTGTAAGAGGATATTCGAGGTTGTCCCCTCAAAGAAACATTGTGGAGTTATTCTTTCATAAAGGAGTATTATTTGGTGTTTCCCTACCTTAAGGGTATTAATCTATTTTTTCATATATTAAATATATGGTTATCTTGGTCCACATATGTCCATTGTGTGATGTTGATTTACATTATATTCTACATATTTATAAATATTGTAAGTGTGGATCATAAAAAGTGGTATCAAAGAATCAATTTGGGCAAAACCCTAATCATGGAGAATTGCTTATATCTTGAAATTAGTTGTGAATTTTTGTACAATTTTTTTTATTAGAGATGAATACTATCTCGAGGAAGTCACAATAAAATAATTGAGATTTCAATATTAGTTTAAAGGAAGATATTTCTATTTTAGGGTTTGTAATAAATTCATCATATTTATCAAAATTTCAAAAAAAATTCAATGAAATTGTTACACATTTAGTATTAGAATAAAACAAAGATAAATTCAAAATTTTGGAATTATTTGACCAGTTTTGTGGGAGCTATCATGATTTTGTGATTTTTCATAGATTCACTCTACATGCTAAAATAATGGATTTTTTCAACAAACTTTTCATCGAAGTTAAAATATCATACATGGAGGATGTAGTACAAATTTTGGACTATTTTGATCATTTTGCATGAGTAATTTTAATTTTAGGGTTTGTTGATTAACCCTAGTTTATGTGTGGATCATAAAGTTAGATTTTTTTTTATGGAGTAGAGGATATTGATGTTATAGAATGGTGGACCCTTTTTAAGAAGAATTATTGTGATATAATAACATGGTAAAATTATTTGTAACTTCATTTCAGGGGTCTAACACAACTCTGGTGGGTTTAGCTAGGAGTCAAAAGATGGAAGTTTTCATGGGAAGTAAGAGAACAAATTTTTGTAAATCAATGGGGCATAAAAGAAAAAGAAAATATAGAAGAGGAATAAGAGACTGATGATAATAATAAGAGAGCGTATATGAGGAAGAATAATAATAATAATAAGAAGAAAATTAAGATGAACATAATGATGATGAGGAGGGTGCTACAGATGATTCAGGGGGAGAGGTTATGGATCATGATGTTGAAAAAGAGGAAGAATTTTTTTTTGATGATGGAAATGAGGAAGAGGATGTAAGTGCTTATGAATAAGAACAAATAAATCATAATAATGATGATTAAGAAGCTAAAAATGGTGCAAAAAGAGAGGTAGAATATATCAAAGAGGAGGAAGAAGGATTGGATGATAAGGTTCAGATAATTTGGCTCCAAAGAAATCAGATTCAATTTTTTAGTTTCATAGATGCATTCAAAATAAGGTCTTTGTGTCCATAAACCCTACCAACAAGTATAACTTGATCAACATGGATGTGTCTTAACATCTACATGTTCAAGCAAATAATATCAAGGAGGCTTATGTAAATGATAAGAATACTATCTTTTTTTAAGATTTGAAGCTTACTATGGACAAATATAGTTTGCATTTATATTTATATGTTTTGAATATGGATGGTGTAGATATGGTTCTTGGATATCCATGGTTAGATAATTTGGGAACAAATAATATTAATGCTCAAAATAAGTTCATGAAGTTTTGGTATAGGAAAAAGAAGGTCACTTTACAAGATATAAAAGTTAGAAATGTACAAAGAACAATCAAGGTAAAGCATGAGGATGACATTGAAGTTGGTGATGAAGAGCATGAAGAAGTTTCAAATGAAGAAATAATATAAGTATAAAAAAACACTTCATCTACTCAAGAGACTAAGGAACCACCAAATGAAAAGGTGGAAGAGGTAGAAGAAAAGGCGGATATGGTAAAAGTATCAGAAAAATTTGAGTTATATAAACACCCACCTCATCATGAGAGGAAACAATCATGGAGCCATATGAGGGAGTGTCATAAAAAAAAATCACTTTGGCTATAAAGCAAATCAAGTATCAATCACTTTGGTTATACATGGAATCCAAAGAAGAACTACTATGGTTAAATATGAAATCAGAGTAGTGTAGTGGCCTATGAAACATGGAATCAGTGGGAAAATCATTATGATTATGTATGGAAGAATAACTACTATGGTCATAAATGGAATCAAAGTAGTGGAATGGAATATGGTACATAGAATCAAAAGAGGAATAATTATTCATGGACACCAAGGTGGTATATCTATGATCATGAATGAAATCAAATTATCACATTGGAATTTGGAAACAAGGTTGGAAAACTATCACCTACCAAGATCACATATGGGTGGTTGGATGATCGATTTTGGAGACAAGTGTGCAATGATCTGAATCACACTTATTGTTTGTTTTCTTCTTATGTTTTGAGGATGAAACATGTCAAAGAGAGAAGGAATGCTATGTACCTAGGGATATGATATATTAATGTATATGGGTTGATGGAGATGTCAACATGTGGCACACATCCCTCTTGGTTAGTTATATGGGTTCAATGTATTAGGATAAATAATTAACTTGTGGAATTAGTGCTTGGGTAATGGTCGGCCTACATTAGTATTACAAGGTTACCCATCCTTTGTTATTTACTTAGAAGTCTATATAAAGGAGGTGAGTATCATTGTAAATCAAGTAATAAAGTAAGCATTTAGTCTTCTATTATAGGAGGTTATTGGAGGTTGTCCCCTCGAAGAGACATTGTGTTAGGAACCCGTGACTTACCCATATTAGTGTAATAATTGCTATGGATGCATATGCTTGTAAGTCGTCCCTTAGAGCTTATTTGAATTGTCCCACATACAAGGGAAGTGGTAGTTGTTAGAATAGAGTTAGTATATAAGCAAGTGTTGAGGCCCAATGAAGGCATCCACGAATTCATTGTATTGAGCTTGCTCAAAGGAGGTTGCCCCCTCGAAGAGGCCTGCGATCAATATAAGCTTTTTGTGTTTCTGTTATTGGTAAGAGTTATTTTATTTTTGCATATTTTGATTAAATCTGTTGTAAGAGGTAATCTGCTGTAGGAGGTTCATTACATCTGGTATCAGAGCACTTTCTTGGATTTGTGGGTATATTTGGAGCAATTTTTTTAATTCAAAGTAGGGTTTTCCAAGAGCTGTGCCATTTTTTGGCAAGAAATTTTTCATTGCAGGTTCCATCATTTCGGATTGGGTAAATACCTATCCGCTTAAGTGTGGGAAGTGCTTGGGCATAAGCCCTAAAACTCATTGTGAGGAGTACCACAGGAACCTTGAAGTAGCTGGCCCATTAAGAGGATCTGCCAGCGAAAAGGGCAACGACCCCATCCTGATTGACTAGATCGCACCCGTGAGGTAAACCAAAAGCTGTCGTTAAGGGGTAAACTCACAGCCAAATTTTTTTGGAGAGTGGTACTCGATCAGACAACTTTGGTGGCTAGAGAGAATTTAAAAATCCTTTAGGCAGCCAAACAAACCTAGGGTCCATATCCAACTTATCAGGTTCAGAGAGCAAACGACAACATATCCACAGTTGATGATATTTCCAACCACACAGTTGCAGACAATTCATTCCTGAAATAGCCGCAAAAAAAAAAAAAAGCCAGCCGCAAAAAAAAAAAAAAATAGCTGCAAAAAAAAAAAAAAGGGGAACGTGAAGGATCCCCAGTTATTAACAACTGGTTATGGTCACCACTCGTGCCGGCACAAAAATCATGGAAGAAGAAATTGCCGCATTAAAATCTCAGGTTATAGAGTTAATCGATATGATGCGTGGCTTGAATCAACAAAATATCATCTTGCTCAACAGAGTGCAGAAGGAGGAGTCTTCTTCAGAGCATCGCTCCTTTGCTTCCAACTTCTCCCGTGGACCTAAGCTAGACTTTCCATGGTTCAATGGTACAGATCCTACATGATGGATATATCGAGCTGAACAATTCTTCAACCTCCACAATACTTATTCTACAAACAAAGTCCCAATTGCTTCCTTTCATCTGGAACAAGAAGCACTTTAGTGGTACCGTTGGTATCTCAAGACAAATGATGAACCCGATTGGTCACATTTTGCATCTTTAATTCTGGGTAGGTTTGGTCCCTCAACATTCAAGGATTTCATAGGAGCTCTCACCAAACTCTGTCAAACAGGTACTGTTCGTGAATATCAGATTGAGTTTGAAAAACTCGCTAATGACACTGAAGGGTTGTCAGATGACTTCTTCAAAAGTTGCTTTGTTAGTGGCCTCAGAGAGCCGATCCACTCGGAGGTAAAAATATTTTGACCTGAAAATATGATGGACGCCTTGGGTCTAGCTAAGTTAGCAGAAGATAAACTCTCCACACAGCGTCGACCTCCAACCTTTTTCCCAGCAAAGAACATAGTGAATCAGCGGACAACCATAACCACACCCATCAAGCACTTGACTGAGGTAGAGATGTGGGCTCGCAAAGAGAAAGGATTATGTTACAACTGTGATGACAAATGGGTTAAGGGTCACAGGTGCATCCAACAAAAACTTTACTTGCTAGATGTGGAGTCACCACCAGAGCAAGACAACGAGCCTGATATTCTAGAATTTCAAGATGCTCAAGAAAAACCCAGCACTGAAGAGGACCCAATGGTGCAAGAGACTCAACCTGAGATCTTAGTGCATGCACTAGCAGGTGTCACCACTCCCCAAACCATGAAGGTCAAAGGGTGCTTCAAAAAGATCCTGCTCACAATCCACATTGACTCGGGTAGTACTCAAAATTTCATCGATCCTCGCATTGCTAAGGCGGCAGACTGCTTTATCTACCCTTGTTCTAGCTTTGAAGTCAAGATTGCTAATGGGGGCACATTGCCATGTAAAGGGAAGTGTCAAAATGTGCGTATTGCAATCGGTGATTATAATTATCGCTCTGATATGTTTGCCCTACCCTTAGGAGGGTGTGATGTGGTTTTAGGGGCACAGTGGCTTCGCACATTAGGACCTATTTTATGGGACTTCTCTGAGCTTTGGATGCAGTTCACAGATAATGTTTAGAAGCACACATTAAAAGGGTTATTACCAGGATCTACTAGCATCATCAGTTCTCATCGCATGGAAAAATGTTTGAAGAAAGGCTCACATGGGGTCATTGCACAGCTGCATTCCATTCAACTCCAGCCCTCTGCTGCTACTAACCACCCTGCAGACTTACAAGCCATATTCGACAAGCATGCAACCATTTTTTAGAACCAGTAGGTTTGCTCCCTTCATGCCCTGAAGATCACCACATTCCTCTCCTTCCAGGAAGAATTCCACCCAACATCCGGCCCTACCGTTACCCCCATCTGCAAAAGACTGAAATTGAGAACTTAGTTCAGGAACTCCTCAAGTTTAGAGTTATTCGCCCCAGCACCAGCCCATATTCCTCCCCAGTGCTTCTTGTCCAGAAAAAAGATGGTTCATGGCACCTTTGCATTGACTTCTAAGCCCTTAACCACCTCACTATCAAGGATAACTTCCCAATTCCTGTCACCGATGAGCTTCTTGATGAGCTCCATGGGGCCAAATTCTTCTCCAAGTTGGATCTGCATTTTGGCTATCATCAAATTCAAGTGTATCCTGATGACATTCCCAAGACAACCTTTCATACACATGAGGGTCACTATGAGTTCCTTGTCATGCCATTTGGCCTTACAAATGCCCTTTCCACTTTTCAAGCACTCATGAATAAAATCTTTCAGCCTTTTCTCCGTCAATTTATTTTAGTTTTCTTTGATGACATTTTGATCTACAGCTGCACATGGGCTGAGCATCTCCAGCATATTGACAGGGCATTACAATTGTTAGCAGACAATCAATTATGTGCCAAGCAATCCAAGTGTTCATTCAGTCAAGAGGAAATTGACTATCTGGGGCACATTGTTTCAGCACATGGTGTTTGCACAGACCCAGAAAAAATCACTGCTATGCAGAATTGGCCTCAACCAACCACCCTCAAGAGCCTTCGTGGTTTCTTAGGCCTGACAAGATACTATCACAAGTTCATCAAAGATTATGGAAAGATAGCGGCTCCTTTGACTTCATTACTAAAGAAGGATGCTTTCACCTGGGGTGCAACCGCTGATCAGGCATTCATCCAACTCAAACAGGCTATGTGTAGCACACCAGTCTTGGCACTACCAAACTTCACCAAAACTTTCACCATCGAAAGTGATGCCAGTGGCATCAGCTTGGGTGCTTTTCTTCTCCAAGAGGGCCGACCAATTGCCTTCATTAGCAAAGCCCTTTTAGGCCGCAATTTAGCTTTATCTACATATGAAAAGGAAATGATGGCAATTTTACATGCAGTACAAAAATGGAGACCCTACTTACTGGGAAACCATTTTTGCATCAAAACTGATCATCAGAGTTTGAAATATTTCTTGGAACAGCGGGTCTCCTCTCCAGCTCAACAGAAGTGGGTCAACAAACTTATGGGTTATGATTATGAGATCACCTATAAGAAGGGAAAAGACAATGTTGTGGTTGATGCTCTCTCAAGAACCTTCGAGGACCAGCCTTCCCTCTCTGCAATCTCCATGCCCATTCCTAAATGGTTGGAATCTGTCCAACAAGGGTATGCAAATGATCCCTCCATATGCCACCTCATTTATCAATTGGCCACTAACCCCTCTGTAGTACCACATTATTCATGGGATGGTGCTTCTCTATGATACAAGGGTCGTCTGGTGCTTCCCCAAATTCCAGACTTGCATCAGGCTATCTTCTATGAAATCCATGCTTCCCCCTCAGCAAGGCACTCAGGGTTTCTCAAAACCTATGAGCGGGCACGTTGACACTTCTTTTAGAAAGGCATGAAATATGAAATTAAATAAATGGTGGCTCAATGTGATACCTACCAACGACACAAAGGTGAAACCACATTGACTCCTAGTTTGCTCATGCCTTTGCCCATTCCTATTAGGATCTGGACAGATATTTCCATGGATTTCATTGAGGGCCTCCCTAAATCTGGGGGAAAGACAGTGATCCTAGTCGTAGTCGATCGCCTCTCCAAATATGGTCACTTTTGTGCACTCAGCCACCCATACACAGCCTCCACAGTTGCACAGGTTTTCTTGGATCAGATCTTCCATCTTCATGGCTTTCCTTCTTCAATTGTCTCAGATCATGATGCCACTTTCACTAGCCATTTTTGGACGAAACTATTTCGTCGCACAGGCACATAATTGAGAATGAGCTCTGGGTACCACCCACAAACAGATGGCCAGACAGAAATAGTCAACAAATGTTTGGATACCTTCCTTCATTGCTTTGCTTCAAAACAACAACATCAATGGGCCAAGTGGCTTCCCCTAGCTGAATGGTGGTATAATACCTCCTACCACACTTCCACCAAAATGACTCCCTATGAGGTAGTTTATGGTCAATCACTGGCACCACTTCTTCCATATAATCTTGGCAGCTCACCAGTTCAGGCAGTTGACACTACTCTCCGAAATTGGGATTAGATTCTCCACACCTTGCGAGACAATCTCCACATGGCACAGAATCGAATGAAGCAAAAGGCTAATCAGCACCGCTCTGAGCGTACCTTTCAACCTGGTGATATGGTCTTTCTTCGTTTGTAGCCATACAAGCAATCATCACTAAAACTAAAAGGGCACCAAAAGCTTGCTCCAAAGTTTTATGGACCATATAAGGTTCTCCAAAAGATTGGGTCAGTTGCTTACAAGTTAGAGCTTCCACCTTCCTCCCAAGTTCATCCCGTCTTTCATGTCTCCTGTTTGAAACAAGTTCTTGGATCTAACATCTGAGTGCAGATAGTTTTACCAGCACTTGATAATGAAGGCTCCATCCTCCTCGAGCCAGAAGCAATCTTGGACTGGCGCACCTGCCAACTTCGATCTCGCTCCATCACAGAGGTCTTAATCTAATGGCATGGCATGCAACCAGAAGATGCAACATGGGAACCACTCTTCCAGATTCAACACCAATTGCCACATCTGAAGCTTTGAGGGCAAAGATTTTTTAAGAGGGAGGGGATGTTATGAACCCGTGACTTACCCGTATTAGTGTAATAATTGCTATGGATGCATATGCTTTGTAAGTCCTCCCTTAGAGCTCATTTGAATTGTCCCACATACAAGGGAAGTAGTACTTGTTAGAATAGAGTTAGTATATAAGCAAGTGTTGAGGGCCAATGAAGGCATCCACGAATTCATTGTATTGAGCTTGCTCAAAGGAGGTTGCCCCCTCGAAGAGGCCTGCGATCAATATAAGCTTTCTGTGTTTCTGTTATTGGTAAGAGTTATTTTATTTTTGCATAATTTGATCAAATCTGTTGTAAGAGGTAATCTGCTGTAAGAGGTTCATTACACATTGTGGAGTTATTCCTTCCTAAAAGAGTATTATTTGGTGTTTCCCTACCTTAAGAGTATTATTATATTTCTTCATATATTGAATATTTGGGCATCTTGGCCCATGTATATCTATTGTGTGGTGTTGATCTACATTATATTCTTAATGATTAAAAAAGCATGTATATGTTGGACCTTTCATTTTCTCACTTGACACACTACATTTGGGGCATGTTGCTTCTTTATGATCACGAGTAACACAATTTCTATTATTTTATGATCATTTCCATTATCACATGAGCTTATATACTAAAATTTACACTTTATTATACTCATGTTGTTATATTACATAGTGTACTTGATATTTTATTATACATGGCATTTTGCTAATATATGTATATAGGGACTAGTATGATATGCTTATGTTAATTGCTTTTATTTAATTTACCTCATCTCTTCATATGGCTTACTTGAGTCTACCTCTTGTTGGTTTCATTGTATTATTTTTGGAACATTTGAACATGTTCCTTGCTTGTTGGCGATTGTGCCTTGAGTGTTGCTTATTTATTTGGTGTGTGTATATTTGAGTATGTCATCCCCTTGAGTGTGTATAATTTGAACATGCCTCATATTTGTGGTCTTATTAGACCCCTCTTTACATGACAATTTAGTACTCTTGCATGTGTGCTTGATTTTTTGTTGAGATTGTATCTTCTAGACATTGACATGATATAAATCATGCATATTAGGGCTTATTATGCATGTTAATTTATATATCTACTTTGACATAATATTAATATATGTTTCTTTACTACATGATTCACACAAATACAACATAATCATCTTATCCTTTTGAGATAAGGTGACTCACTTTTTCACTCCCCTCACCTCAAAATGGGGGTAATATAAGTGGGGGATTGTCATAGAGACATGATTACACATACATATAGTTGACATAATTGGAATAATTTGATTCACATTACATGATTCAAATATACACGTGACAAAATTATATACATTTGGTCCAAATTTAGGACATAGTTTTTCAGATTTATGATACATATTTTATAAATAAAAGGTAATATTTTGATAGATAATTATGCTTAAGACACATTTTAGGTGCATATTCCATGCAAATATACTAAATTACAAATATATTGTTCACATTATACCACTATTCATGCACTGACCCTACCAAGATGCAAATTTTGAGATTTTATATGTTGCAATAGTTGGGTTATTTGATTAGTGCCATCGATATTCAATGCCCTTGATGGAATTGGAAATGTTTTTTATATTATTGTGAGTTGATATGGTTATAACATTTGAATCAAGAGAGATTGGCTTGATTATGATACATTATAGTTATGTGATTGAGGTTTTGAGTTCTTGATGGACTTGACATAACTCACCCTTATACTAGATTGGGGGCATGATCACCCTCAAATTACCATATTCACTTCTCTAAGGTTTAGTTGTGAACCTCTCTCCAATGCTTCAGTTAGGAAGCATCATTACCAAAGTAAACTATCAAAAGGAAACATGGTTGCATTGACACATAGGTGTACTCCTTTCTTACTCTCTTTTCTTTTAGGAAAATTTTAATTATTCGTTTTTAGATTATATCCACAACTTAAAATTATAACATATTGCTGGTTTTAGGTTATACACATATAATAAATTCAAACAGGGATCAAGCAAAACAAGTTTTGTTGTACACACCACAATACACATTTCTTTCCTTTAAACTAATAATTTCATCCTTTTGCATTACTAGATTTAGGGGGTTAGGGGGAATGCAGATGTTTAAATTTGGATTTATATGTTAAAATAGTCTTGTACAATTGAAAAATATCACTCAAGGATTTGTATTTCATCTCTTGACATTCTTTGTAGTTGGTAGGTTCATATTTACCATCTCACTAGGCCTAAATGCCTAACTTGTAGTTTGACCTTGTTATTCTAATTATCCAGATCACCTATAGCCCAAATTATGCTTAAAATCTAATATATATCCTTCACTTTTAATTATAAATCTCCAACAATAGTTTATGTTCTTGGATAATTACGTTTAGACTTAGACAGTACAGTCAATGCTACTGTCCACTCTCCAATGCAAGTTTTTATGCCTTATAAACACTCAAAATTGAAAATATTTCAATATGTATAGGTTAAACTATTATTTTTCATTAACCCTTTCATGAGTAAATTTTCAAAAGAGGTGGTATAAATAAAAGTTAAGGCTAACTCATTATTCATCTAAAAATACCAAGTAAGCACATATTCAAGTTTATTCAATCAATTGCACAACTAAATTACACTACCCTATTCTTACCTATTTCTATATTAGTCATAGAAGAAATCATATTATAGGTGTGAAGAATTCAAATAACAACCCATGCATAATATTTTTCAAGTTATAAGCTATATCACTATATGCACTTGCATATAACATTCTACACCATTGTTTACACACAAGCCAACATATAGGGGAGAACCACATATATCTAAGGCCCCTCTTCATAGTATTAGATATGTAGGTAACACTCATTGACAGAGGGGCACTTGAGGTTAATTTAAAATTTTGAGCCCACTAACCCATTTTTGGCAAGGTGATAAGACCTAAATAGTAAATCTAGGGTTTGCATTATATTTTGATATCGAGAGCATGTGTACACGATCTAAACACATAATCCAAAAGGTGATATAAAACCTAAAAAGACTAAGGAGGAAGTTTCAATCAAGAATAAATAATTTGTATATGAATTATAAATTAAAGTTAATATTAAAATCTAATGATTGGATCAGAATAATCATATAGTCTATTTCTACATACACATTACTTAGATTTACCTTTGCATCAGTGTATAAGTTAAATACAATTTCTCTTTCATATTGCTATTATCACAATATTGAATTTTGTACTTTATATATTTGACATATGCTTAGATATAGTATTTATTATTATAATATTAGTAGAATCTAAATTCATTAATTGACTTGTTTTTTTAGATTAGCTTACTCTTTTCCTTGATTAGGCTACACTTTCATTGTTAATCCTTATTTCTAAAAAGGGTTAAAAAATGAAAACCTAAAAAATAGGGAAGACTAATAGTAAAGGTTTTATAAGGTGCATGAGGAGGTGATCATGTTTCTTTTATTACTTAGGGTGTATGATGTAGGCGCATATGGGTTCACTTGTAATCGTACATCAACTAAAAGCATTTAAATTAGAAAAAATAAGATAAATTAAGTTGTGTGCAAGTATTGTTGCATACAATGTTATTTATGTTGTTTTGTGCCACCTTTGTGCCTATGAAAATCTATTGTATTATTATTGTGGGCAAAATTTGTGTGCACATGTTTTTTTACATATCTATGTTGGTACATGTAGTTTGTATGAACTTGTGAAACATCACACAAGTTTATATTGAATGGCTATATTTAGTTTTATGAAAGTTGGAGTATCTACATAGAGGAGAGGAATGGAAGTATTACGACACTAGAGTAAATATGCAAAAAAAATATTACAAAGTTATCAATACCTTATTCAGTCACATGAATGCATAGACGTATGCTAGTAAGGATCTTGTGGAGTCTGTGCATAGAAATTTCATCCCAGAATTTTGGGTTGTGACTTTGTTATGAATTCATACTTTTAAGTAAAGATATTTATATAATATATTTTATGAGTGCAAGTGTTTATGAGGTAATGTGATTCTTAGGTGCAAGAAAACATTGAAAGTTTATAATTTTTTTATTTTATACCTTGGGTAATAAAAATTTGTTGTAAGCTTATTTAATATCGCATTGTCATCTATTTTGGGTATGATGTGTTACGAGTGATTAGGATAGTAATGAACATTTAATATATGTGGTGCATGGTGATGCATTATAAATATTTATTTTTTAGAGAGGGTTATTGATACAATTAATGTAAGTATGAGGGTATTTTTCCTATATAAACATTCCTCTACCCTTGAGTCATGTATTCAATGAGTTTAAAGATCATATGTAATATTTTAAGAGATAGTTAACTTTTCAAAGATAGTGAGTTAACATGTAGATATTTGGGATATGATGTTGTAGTGTATCTCATTTGCGATTTTAGTTATGTGCAAGCTATATTTCCATTCTTTGAAATCAAAACAAAGAACTTAGTTTATTATTATCGCATTTGGTTGCATTATTCCATTGTGTAATTTCGAAGGCCGTGTGATCTAATGTATCTCTTCATTAAGACCCCTAACTACCACTAAAGCAATATTATTCCCCTCTATTTCAAAATTTATTAGAAATCTTGCACATTGAGTCAACATTGATTTTCATCATCTTCAAGCCTTGTGGCATCATCAAATTATACCTAAAGAGGGGTTTAGTTGATGTTCATGTAGTTGCATGAGTTTCCTAAAGAAATAAGGTGGAGTATTTATCTCAATTATAATACACTCACATGCAAGAGACAACTATATTGACTCTAATTCTAAGCATGCAAGATATGTATCTACAACTAGTCAAGAGGTTGACCAAGCCAATAAATTACACACACTTATTTTGTTGTTAATTTTGAGGGATAGGTGATTAATATGTTGATATTCACCTCATTTATATAGACCTCTAATTAAATAACAAAGGATGGGTAACCTCCTAATCCCAATGTACGTCGACCATTACCCAATGCACTAATTCCATAAGTTACTCATTTATACTAATTAGTTAGACCCATATAACTAACTCAAGGGGATATATGCCACATGTTGGCATCTCCATCAACCCATACACATTAATATACCATATACCTAGGTACATATCATTCCTTCCCTCCTTGACATGTTTCATCCCTAAAACATAAGAAAAAACCAAATAATGAGTGTGATTCACATCATTGCACACTTGTGTCCAATATCGATCATCTAGCCATCCGTATGTGATCTTGGTAGGTGATATCTATCCAACCTTGTTTCTAAATTCCATTAGCTCCTATGATTCCATTCATGATTAGAAATGTACTGCCTTGGTCTCCATGCATAATTATTCCTCCTTTGATTTCATGTACCATATTTTGTTATGCTACTTTGATTCCATGTATGACCATATTAGTTATTATTCCATGCATAGTCATATTGATTACCCCACTGATTCCATGTTCCATTCATCTTTGCACTACTCTAATTCCATACCTAACCATAGTAGTTCTTCTTTGGCTTCCATACATAGCCATAGTGATTGGTACTCTAATTTTTTGTATAGCCAAAGTGATCATTGTTATGTCATTACATCACATGGATCCATAATTGTTTCTTCTCATGATGATGTGGGTGTCTATATACCTCCAACTTTTTTGATATTTTGACCTTATCCACCTTTTCTTATACCTCTTCCACCTTTTTCTTTGGTGGTTCCTTTGTCTCTTGAGTAGATAAAGTGTTCTTTTCTACTTTTATTATTTATTCATCTATGTTGACATTTGAATCTTCCTCATGCTCTTTGTCACTTGTTGCAATCTCATACTCATGATTTACCTTGATTGTTATTTGTGCCTTTCCAACTATGATATCCTGTAAAGTGACCTTATTTTTCATATACCAAAACTTCGTGAACTTCTTCTGAACATTAATATTGATTGTTCATAAAGTTTTTAACCATGGATATCCAAGAACCATGTCCACACCATCCATATCCAAAGCATAAAAATCTAAATGTAAAACATATTTGTCCATAGTGGGCTTCAAATCTACAAAAATTGAAACATTCTTGCCACTATTTTAGCCTCCTTGATATTCTTTGATTGAACATGTAGATGTTGGGCCACATCCATGTTGATGAAGTTATACTTTTTAGTAGGGTTTATGGACATAATGACCATATTATTTTGAATGCATCCATGTAAATGAAAAATTGACTCTGCTTTCTTTGGAGCCAAAATTATTTGAACCTTTATCATCAAATCTTTTTTCTTCATTGTTGAGATCCTCTACCTCTCCTTTTGCACCATTTATAGCCTCCTCCTCATCATAATGCTTGATTTCATCTTCATCATCATCATTTGCATGTTCTTCCTCACTATCATTAATTTCATCCATTGATTTTTATTATTTATCGTCTCTATTCTCTTTCATTACCATCATCATTTTATTCCCCTTCTTCATCTTCTATATTTTATTTTTCTTTTGTACCCCATCAATTTAAGAAAACTTGTTACATTTCTTCCCATGAAGAATGCCTTTGTGCATCACTTAACTATTGAAACCAATGTTGTGAAAGTCTAGACAAAGAAAGAAATAAGCATGTTTGACACAAAATTTGACTAAAATATATCTCCCTAAAAAAGAGCCACCATTCTTTAGTATCAATATCTTCCTTCCCAAAAAATTCCTTAAACTCCATTATTTGCACAAACTTGGGTTAAGAAAAAAGACCCTAGAATCTAAATAATTCACACAAAACTGATCCAAACAGTCCAAAATTTTGACTGTAACTCTTCTTTATTATATTGCAACTTCAATAAACATTTGGTTGAAAAATTCCAAAAATTTCAACATGTAGAGCGAGTCTATGAAAATTCATAAAATTACAATAACTCATAAAAAGTTTCAAAAAATCTAAAATTTTGACTATTGCTCTCTTATATACTGATAAAATATCAGCAAAAAATTCATATAACAATTCCATGTATTTCACTAGAGAAGATGAATTTATTACAAACACTAAAATAATAATAACTCCCTCAAAACAAAACATAAAACCTTGAATTTTTTATTTTGAATTCCTTGAAATATGCTTCAACACTAGAAAAAATTGTAGAAAAATTCACAATAGATTTTAAGATATTAATTATTCCACAAAACTAGGGTTTCACCCCACATAATTTTATCAAATCAAAGCTCTGATACCACTTGTTATGATCCACACTTATAATAATTAAAAATACAAAAGAATATAATGTAGATCAACATAACACAATAGATATTGGTGGGCCAAGATGCCCAAATATTCAATATACGAATAAATAGAATAATTAAATTTAAGGTAGAGCAACACCATATAATACTCCTTTAGGAAGGAATAACTCCATAATGTCACTTCGAGGGGACAACCTCCAATATCCTTCTACCAAATAAAAGACTCAACACCTAATTGATTGATTCTTTTACAATAATACTCATCTCTTTTATATATTCCTCTAATTAACTAACAAAGGATGAGTAATATCCTAATCCCAATGTAGGTTGACCATTACCCAATATACTAATTCCATAAGTTACTCATTTATCCTAATATATTGGACCCATATAACTAACTAAAGAGATGGGTACCATATGTCAACATCTCTATCAATCCATATATATTAATATATCATGTCCATAGGTACATAACATTCCTTCCCTAATTTACATGTTTCATCCTCGAAACATAATAAGAGACCAAATAATGAGTGTGTTTTAAATCATTGCACACTTATCACCAAGCTTGATCATCCAACCACTTGTATGTGATCTTAGTAGATGATAGTTATCTAACCTTATTTCTAAATTCTAATGTGCTACTCTAATTTTATTCATGATCATAAATACACTGCCTTAGTATCCAGGTATAATTATTGCTCCTTTGATTCTATGTATAATATTATGTTGCGCTACTCTGATTCTAATCATGACCATAGTATTTATTCTTTCATGTATAGTCATAGTGATTTCCCCACTTATTACATGTTCCACACACTGTTGCACTACTCTAATTCCATACTTGACCATAGTAATTCTTCTTTGGATTCCATGCATAGCCATAGTAATTGGTACTCTGATTCCCTGTATAGCCAAAGTGAGTGTTGTTATGACACTCCCTCACATAGTTTCATGATTATTTTCTCTCATGATGTGGATGTCTATATACCTCAATTTTTTTGATACTTTGACTTTATCCATATTTTATTCTACCTCTTCTACCTGTTCCTTTGGTGGTTCCTTTGTCTCTTGAGTAGATGAAATTTATTTTCTATTGGTATTTTTTCTTCATCTATGTCGACATCTAAATCTTTTTCATGCTCTTCATCACTTGTTTTAATCTTATCCTCATGCTCTACCTTGACTTTTATTTGTGCCTTTCCAACTATGATATCCTATAAAATGACCTTCTTTTTCCTATACCAAAACTTCATTAACTTCTTCTAAACATTAATATTGATTGTTCCTAAATATTTTAACCATGGATATCCAAGAACCATTTCCTCACCATCCATATCCAAAGTATAAATTTATGAATGAATAACATATTTATCTATAGTGAGCTTCAAATATGCAATAACTAAAATATTCTTACCATCTACTTGAGCCTCCTTGATATTCTTTGCTTGAACTTGTCGATGTTGGGCTACATCCATGTTGATGAAATTATACTTTTTAGTAAGGTTTATGGACATAATGACCATCTTATTTTAAATGTATCTATGACATTGAAAAATTGACTCTAATTTATTTGAATCCAAATTATTTGAGCCTTTATCATCCAATCTTTCTTCTTCATCTTTGAGATCCTCTACCTCTCCTTCTACACCATCTATAGTGTCCTCATCATCATTATGCTCAATTACATCTTCTTCATCATCACTTGCATGTTCTTCCTCACTGTCATTAATTTATTCCACAAATTTTTCTTCTTCATCATCTCTATTTTATTCTTCATTACCATCATCATTTTCCTCATCTTCTTCAATTTTTGTATTTTATTTTTCTTTTATACCCCATCAATCTAGGAAAACTTATTCCATGTCTTCCCATGAAGAATGCCTTTGTGTGTCACTCAATTATTGAAACCAATGTCATGCAGGTCCAGATAAATAAAGAGACAAGCGTGTTTGCCATTAATTTTGATTAAAATATCTCTCCTTAAAAAATCCACCTTTATTTAGCATCAATATATTCCTTCTTATAAAATTCCTTAAGCTTCATTATTCACACAAATTAGGGTTAAGAAAAAAGACCCTAGAATCTTAATAACTCATGTAAAATTGATCTAAATAGTCCAAAATTTTGACTATAGATCCTATTTATTATATTGAAACTTTAGTAAAAATTTGGTGGAAAAAATATAAAAATTTCATCCTATAGAGTGAATCTATGAAAAATCATAAAATCACAATAACTCACATAAAACTTATTAAAAAAAATTAAAATTTTGATTTGAGTTCTCTTATATGTTGGTATAATACCATTACACATTTTATAGAATAATTACTTATATTTCGTTAGATATGATGAATTTATTACAAAACTAAAATAATAATAACTCCCTTAAAATGAAACAAAAAACCTTGAATTTTTTACTAACATCCTTGAAATATGCTTCAACATCAGAGAAAAATTGTAGAAAAATTTGCAACATATTACAATATATTAATGATTCCACACAACTAGGGTTTTGCCCTATAAAATTTGCCTAAATGGAAGTTTTGATACCACTTATTATGATCCACACTTATAATAATTAGAAATATGAAAGAATGTCATGTAGATCAACACAACACAATATATATTAGTGGGGCCCAAATATTCAATATATACAAAAATAGAATAATTACCCTTAAGATAGGACAACACCATATAATACTTCTTTAGGAAGGAATAACTTCATAATGTCACTTCGAGGGGACAACCTCCAATATCCTTCTACCAAATAGAATACTCAACATTTACTTGATTAATTCCTTTACAGTAATATTCATCTTCTTTATACAGACCTCTAATTAATTAACAAAGAATGAGTAATCTTCTAATCTCAATGTATGTTGACCATTACCCAATGCACTAATTCTACAAGTTACTCATTTATCCTAATATATTTGACCCATATAACTAACTAGAGGGATGTGTGCCACATGTGTTCATCTCCATAAAACCATAAACATTAATATATCATATCCCTATGTACATATAATTCTTTCCCTTCTTGACATGTTTTGTCCGTGGAACATAAGAAGAGATCAAATAACGAGTGTGCTTCAAATCATTGCATACTTATCACCAAGCTTGATCATCCAACCACCTATATGTGATCTTGGTAGGTGATAACTCTCCAACCTTGTTTCCAAATTCTAATGTGCTACTCTAATTTCAGTCATGATCATAACTATACTACCTTGGTGTCCATGCATAATTATTCCTCTTTTGATTCCATGTATAATATTTTGTTGTGCTATTCTAATTCCATTCATGACCATAGTATTTATTCTTCCATGCATAGTCATATTGATTTCCCCACTTATTCCATGTTCCATACATCGTTGCATTACTCTGATCCCATACATGACCATAATAGTTTTTCTTTGGCTTCCATGCGTAGCCATAGTGATTGGTACTCTAATTATTTGTATAGTCAAAATGAGTGTTATTATGGCACTCCCTCACATGGCTCCATGATTGTTTCATTTCATTATGTGGGTGTCTATATACTTTAAATTTTTATGATACTTTGATCTTATCTACTTTTTCTTCTACTTCTTCCACATTTTTATTTGGTGGTTCCTCTTTATCTTGAGTAAATGAATTGTTCTTTTCTGTTTGTTTCATTTTCTTCACCTATATATACATCTAAATCTTTCTCATGCTCTTCATCACCTATAAAAATATCATCTTCATGCTCTACCTTAATTATTATTTATGCCTTTCCAACTATGATATCCTATAAAGTGACCTTCTTTTCCCTGTACCAAAACTTCATAAACTTGTTTTGAATATTAATATTGATTGTTCCTAAAGTTTTTAACCATGGATATCCAATAACCATATCCACACCATCCATATCCAAAGCATAAAAATTGTAATGCAAAACATGTGTCTATATCGAGCTTTAAATCTTCAAAAACTAGAATATTCTTACCATCTACTTGAGCCTCCTTGATATTCTTTGCTTAACCCAGTAGATGTTGGGCCACATCCATGTTGATGAAGTTATACTTGCTAGTGGGGTTTATGGACACAATGACCTTCTTCTTTTAAATGCATCTATGAAACTAAAAAAATGACTTTTATTTCTTTGGAGTCAAATTATTTGAACCTTTATTATTCAATCCTTCTTCATATTTAAGATCCTCTACCTTTCCTTCTGTACCACCCGTAGTCTCCTCATCATCATTATGCTCAATTTCATCTTCTTCATAATCACTTGCATGTTCTTCCTCATTGTCATTATTTTTTTCTGCTCATTTTTTCTTCTTTATGATCTCTATTCTATTATTCATTACCATCATCATTTTCTTCCCCTTCTTCATATTTTGTATTTTCTTTTCCTTTTGTACCCTATCAATCTAGGAAAACTTGTTCCATTTCTTTCCATGAAGAATGCCTTTGTGCATCACTCAACTATTGCAACTAATGTTGTGTAGGCCCAGAAAAAGAAAGATATAAATGCATTTGACACAAAATTTGATTAAAATATCTCTGTTTAAAAAAGAGCCAACATTCTTTAACATCAATATCTTCCTTACTAAAAAATTCCTTAAACTCTATTATTCACACAAACTAGGGTTAATAAAAAAGACCCTAGAATCTTAATATCTCATAAAAAATTAATCCAAAGAGTTCAAAATTTTAATTGTAGCTCTTTTATATTATATTGCAACTTTAATAAAAATTTGTTGGAAAATTTCCAATTTTTTTGCCATGTAGAGCAAATATGAAAATTCATAAAATCACAATAACTTACACAAACTTGTCAAAAAATTCTAAAACTTTGATTGTAGCTCTCATGTATGTTGATATAATATCAATAAAATTTCATATAAAAATTATTTATATTTTGGTAGACACGATAAATTTATTACAAACCCTAAAATGATAATAAATCCCTCAAAATAGAACATAAAACCTTGAATTTTTTTTATTGTGACTTCTTTGAAATATTCTTCAAAATTAGAAAAATATTTGTATAAAAATTTATAACATATTTTAATATATTAGTGATTCTAAAAAACTAGGGGTTCGCCCCATATAATTTACCCAAGTTTAAGATCTGATACTACTTGTTATGATCCACACTTATAATAATTAAAAATATGGAATAATATAATGCAAATCAATACAACATAATAGATATTGATAGGCCAATATGCTAAATATTCAATATATATAGAAATAGAATAATACCCTTAAGGTAAGACAATACCATACAATACTCTTTTAGGAAAGAATATTCCACAATGTCTCTTCGAGGGGATAACCTCCAATATTCTTATACCAAATAGAAGACTCAACACTTACTTGATTGATTTATAATGATATTCACTTCCTTTATATAGACATCTACTTAACTAACAAAGGATGGGTAACCTCATAATCTCAATGTACGTCGACCATTACCCAATGCACTAATTCTACAAGTTATTTATTTATCATAATATGTTGGACACATATAACTAACTAAAGGGAATATATGCCACATGTCGGCATCTCTATCAACCCATATACATTAATATATCATATCCTTATATACATAGCATGTCAGAGTCTTCTAAGTACAATCAAATTTTTGTCCTTATATTTGAGTTGGTTGTGACAGTTTTAGATGAAAATATAGTGAGACACTATGGGATATATATAAATAAAATTGATATTAACTATTAACATAAAAAACCTTTATATTCACAAGAGAATAAAATTTCACAAAGATAAAAATATGTTAGTAATTCTAAAACTTGAATAAGAGAAAGCATTGAAAATAATTTAACTGATATAAGGACATTAATAATTTATAATTGAATTTAAGTGGTTTTGAAACATAATTGAAAGTTGTTATTGTAACTATGTTGGCTTGAATTGCATTATTTATAACTCGGTATAACTATACAAGTGTGTGGTTTTTCAACCATTGTGCTAATTTGGTGCATCAAGGATGATTCTTTTATAATGAGAGGAGTTTATAATACCCTTTATGTTTGAACACATGTACCCTTGTTGTCAATTTATGTTGCCTAACATATTAATCCTCCAGATGCATAGGAAGTCAAACTTGTTCCCTCCCTTATTTTAAAAAGTTTTATTTAATTGAATTACAATTAGAATAATATTATTTTTTTATTCAAATCATAATTGAATAAATATTTAAATACTCATAATTCATAAAGAATTTTATAATATATTCTATTGGTAACTTATGCCTATTCTCTTTAAGAAGGCTAGAAGAGCTATTGGTTAGGCCCTAGACTTGGGTGGGTGAATGTGCTTGTGGAGTATAAATTTAGGTAATATAATAGAAGTTATTATTGAGTATAAATGACTCTTTGAATTTTTACTAAGTGGGTGACTTGGACAAGTAAGCCAACATGGGCTTGTAAAGTCCTTAAGTCGGGGTATGGAATTGTAAGACACAAGGTGACTCTTGTAAGAAAAGTACCCTCTCATTTATTGGACTTGGTGGAAAATCCTTAGGATATAAAATTAAGATTTTATTTTAATTCTTATACTAAGTCTTTTTTTGGTTGTTCATTGGGGTTCTTTTGGTGGAGGGAGTTAAGTAAAGAAGGAAAAACTTGAAGGAGTTTGGAAGCAAAAAGACTAGAGGTAGGATTCTTTTCTATTTTCTTGTTGATTTTGGTAAATGCTTACAAAATTAATAAAATTTCTCTCTCTCTCTCTCTCTTGCTCCCTCCCTCCCTCCCCACCCCTTGAATCTTAAAGAAATTAAAAATCTATAATGAATTGCATCATGTTTACCTCCCCCCCGCTCTCTCTCTCTTGAAGAAAATTTAATATGAAAATGAAATCTTTGTGGAAGTAGATGACCCCTCTTTTTTTATCCTCCTTTTATGAAATATAAATTGTTCTTTTGAGTTTGTATAATTTCTTGTTGAGAATATTAAATCTCTCTCTCCTTTCCTTTCTTTGCATTCTAGATGAAATATATATTATAAATAGACATTGTTTATTTGAGTTGCATGTTAAATGATTGCAAATAATGAACTTCTCTTCTTTCTCATTCCAGTCTCTCTTAGTAGTCTCCCTAAAATTAAAAAGGAACTTGCATTTATACAATTTGGAAGTGGAAATTATTTATTTTATATTTGTATAAGGCAACTAAAAATGTGGAAATTGTCTATTTCAATAAAACAAATGATTCTTTTTTTCCGCTCATAAGTATTGCTTGAAAGCATGGTTGGTTACATTCTTAATTTTCACAAAATATTCTTCTCCACCTTCCACTATCTCCAATATATTATAAATATAAATGAAAATTTGTTCATTGTATATTTACATTATACTTGTTGAAGAAATGATACTGCTCATTCTCTCTCTCCTTTACTCTCTTCCAAAACATTCATTAAATATTAAAATAAATAAAATAATAATTAAAAAAAATTGAATATGAAGGTTGTTAATGAATCCACGTGGTTATCTAAAATAGGTGTAAATAAATAATAATAATTTAGAATGAAATAAACTTTATTGGTTATCTATACTTTGGTTGTTTGAACAAAGTTTATCGTGAAACAAATAGTTAAATTACTCTGTATATTTCACCATGTATATTAATTTATTATTTAGACAAAATTGTTCTTTGAAATAATAATTATATTAAATTTTACATTTAAATAAATATTACAGAATGAATTATATTTTAAGATTAAGGTTTCATTCTTTTAGAAATTTATTTTCTTTAATATAATTTATTATATATATATATATATATATATATATATATATATATATAATAAAATAAATATATACATCTATTCATATGTTGATTTGTACAATTGAAATAAGATAAAATGAAGTATGTATGGTTATATATAATATATATATAAATATATATGTATTATAATATATAAAAAATGTAAAAATTTTTATGGAGGGTAGAGGCATCATTGTGTCGATCTCCATCGTCTTCTCTTTCTTTGAAGAAAGGGGAGGAAGGAAGGGTCGAACCAGTCAACCACCTCCGCCCCTATATCTTTTTATGTAAGAAGGCCACATGCTAGATGATAACTACACAAGTCAATCAATGGCCCATAACTGTAACCAAAGACTTGCTTAGTGTGATTGAGCCTACTAGCCATGGTTGTTTAATATAATAATAATAATAATAATAATAATAATAATAATAATAATAATAATAATAATAATAATAATAAAAAAAATAAATAAATAAATAAATAAATATATGTGTATAGTATTGGAATTTATATTATGTTTTAATAGAATCAATAAACTTATATAATGAATTTCTTAGGGTTTTAAAACATGTATAAATAAATATACACATATATGTTTTTTGGGCCAATATACATTTATTTGTTGTGTATTCAACAGATCAAGGATTTCCAAATTAAAAAAAAATAAATAAGAAAAATTATATATATTCATAAATATTTAAAGATTTGATATATAAACTATGTATATACTTTTCAACAAATGAATCTTAAATTATTGACCTACCTTTTTGAGCTCCACCTCTAAACTTGAAAAAAATGAAAAAAATTGAAAAAATAAAATAGAAGTGTTGACTTTCTTTCTTGCTATAAAAAAATTTAAGACTTTTTATTGGGAAACCTAAATGTTCAGATTGAGATCCACTCAATCTAATGATAGGGATTTGAACCATCACCACTTAAGTTAAGTGGTAATATAAGTTAAATTCTAGTTACATTAATAATAAACTAATTAAGAGCTAGCCTCCTCTATTAAGTCACTTTGGAATTTAAATCTCTCTAAAACTTGCTAGTTAACTAAGTTAAGAATTAACCAACTAGTTAACTAAGTTAAGAATTAACCAACTAGTTTATTGTTAGGTCTCATTCCTCTAAACTAATTTTAATGTTTAATATATTAAATCAATCAAGATCTAGCAATCAATTAAAAAATTTGAATCAAGCAATATATTTTAAATTGCCTTTTACCTTGATTTAAGTTCATTTGGAAATGAAGAAAAATAAATATCTATTTCAAGTTTTTATCAAAATTAAGATTTGTTATTGATTTTATTGAATTATAAGATCTAAAAATAATGTTCAAATAAGTTATAATCCTATCATGAACTCTCACTTTTGGATTAGTTTTGAACAACTTTTAAAAGAGCAAAATTTACAAGCGCTCTTCATTCTTAAAAAGTGGTTTTGGTTTTGGAATAAATTAAATACTTAAATTTGAGTTTTATATAATATGAAGTATGAAATTAATTCTTTTTAGATAAAAAATATTAAATCAATAATCAAATATTTTTTATTCCTTTCAAGAAATATCATTTTCAACTAATTATGGGAGACATTTGTTGGGGCAAAGTCCCTTTTTACATTCTTCTTGGCTATAAAGTCGATTTAGAATCAACATAATTAAAATATCAAGATTTGAATTTTATTAAAATATAAAGCTATAGCTTAAAATTACCAATGAGATTAGGGTGAGTTGGTTAAGTGACTTGGTTGTTTCAAGTCCTGCCTAGGGTCAAATCTCTGAAAAGGCATATGAGATCGGTTGTAGTTATTGGTTGTATTCTCGAAGCCCTTAATGGTTGATGATATTTTCGAGGCTGATGGTGGTCGTTGTTGGTAATAATTAGTATACTTGGTATATATGTGGTATCACATGGGGATCTAGGCCCCTAATTATGTTCCAAATCAATCCACGCTCTGGTCAAAAGCCATCATCTATCCAAAAAAAATATAGCTTAAAATTATCAGTTTTATAATAAAAAGAAATTTTATTGTAAGTTTTGTTATTTTTAGCATGATGATTTCAAACCTAATTTAGGTAGAATTTCTGAAAGATAATTTTTTCTAAACGAATAAATTCACTTTGGCATGGTTATGAAATTTTTAGTTCTATTCATAATAAAAATATTCTTTTGTCTCAAACATGTTTATAGTAGCTTAAGGAATAGGTTATTATAGTTGGAAAGATTTAAGGATCTTGTTTTAAATTAAAACAAGAGTGGTTTAGTACCTAGTTTACCCAAACTTGAGTTGGTGGGATTTGTATCATTTTGGAACTTCTTTGTTTTTTAAGAACACTATTATCAAAAATTAAATTTTCCATTGATTTTTTTTTAGCTGCAATATACTTTTAGCCTTGGCCTGAGTCACTCCTTGTTAGGTCCAAAAGTTATCCTCTTAGTATTTGACTATGAACTTACTTTTGGAGTAAGGCTCACCTTTCATGCTCAACTGAGAAGTCTAAATGCACATACTTTATTTTGTTGGACATTCTTCCTAATCTCTTAGTAGTGCTTAGTTGCATTTGGGCCAACTAGTGGCCATCATGTTACCTGCAAAGGATAATTTGGTTAGTTTAGTCACCCCTTTTTGGTGAAGGTTGTATGCCTTCACGTTTAATATAACACTCATTTTAAAATGGCTGAAATACAACCAAACCTATTTTTATGTGTGATGGGATCACGTAGATATACAGACAACTTTGAGAGTGCATGCAGGGTTATAAAAATAACTCTTACGACACTTTTTTATGTGGTCATTATCAACTAACTTTAGGATATTCTTGGAGAAAATACTTAGAAAAATAACCCTTAGGATGTCATCCTGGTGTGGGCAGTTGATAATTAAATTTAGTGTGTTCTTGAAACATGTGCTTAAACATATAAACCTTAGAGTGCTTATTTTAGCGTGAATCTTATAGCATTCTTCCTCTTGTAAGTGGTTCTTGTTGGTTCCAATCGCATAGTTTTTTTATTGATTAGTTTTTGCAGGATAATGATCCTCACTTATTATTAGTATTTGAGCTTTTTCTCTCCTATCTTAATCTTGGACACCATTAGATACTCACCCGAGAGATGGAGCTTCTTCGATCATCATAAGTCATAGATTGTTGATACTTTGACCTCATTTAAACAAGAGTATATAAGTACCTTATCATGGTTGACTCTTGTTTGTGATGTTGTGTATGAGTGCTTGGGTAAACACATGCATCTTTAACATTTGTATTTTTGATTAAAGACCTTCAGGTATATCACTTGATCTTAAGTATATGACTAGAGTTTATATAAGCTCACACGAGTGGAATATTAGATACCTTGTTGGCTTAAAGTGTCAATCTAGTCTGGGTGATGATGTCTCGTGGAGGAGGCCATCACAAGTGAAAGGAGAATTACATCAGACCCTGATTCCATAGATTGGTTATGTATGTTTTCCAAGTTATGTTGGGGGCATCGAGTTTAATTTTTTAGCTAGGTTATGGGTGTTTGTCATTTTCCTTCATGTTGGGCTCATATAATTTTGTTTGGATTAACTATATAATATTATTTAGTCATCATGCAATTGTTTTCAACCCTTATACTTTAAATTTGGTTGTCTTCCTTATCTTGCATGCCTTAAGAGTAGAGTTGTATAACGTTAGACAATACTCTCTTTTGGTGTGCCTTAAAGTGGTAACCTTGTGTTAAGTTCTGGTTCACTTTGTTTTCATTGAGTGTGTTGATTAGGTTATGCGTGAATAATTATTAAAGATACTTTAAATCAATAAATTTTATTTATACTTCACCAACTATTCTTGATACCTAATTATTGGGGCTTGTCCTTCTTACTTGAAAAAATAACTTTTGAAACCACCTTAGATTACGACCTCATCCTATTGTGTTTGCATTTTGACTCCTAAGGAAGCCTTGTGGTGGAAAATCGTTGAGTTAAATAAATTAACTATTTATTTGTATAATTTTGTGTGTCACACTCCTTTGATAATGTTTTAAAAGTTACATAATAGGTTAACCATTAAGCAAATACAACTAATAATTAAATATCATTGAATTGAATTAAGAAAAAAATTACATGGGTTTTGGGTTAATTTTTTTGGGCATTACATGTCTCATAAGTAAGCATATTTGTATTTAAGAGCTTAATCTCAAATCTTCTAACTACATTACAATGTTCTTAGAAATATTGGTAAGCATTGAAGTCTATTTTCTCTTTTATAGTTGATTATAAATTATTGGTAAAAAATGATTTAAAGCTCACTATCTAATGGTTGATAAGTCATCTTAGTTCTCATGGTCTTGAACTTAAGTATATAATATATAATATATTTTTTGGATGTTTATCTAAGTTGAGCCAATTATATAATTGCAACAATTTATGCAATATTAATTTAAAAATACATAAATAAATTATCAGCTAGAGTTTCAAAGGAATATACAAAATCACATTGTAATCTATAAAACTAATAAAGAGTGTTATCCTTAAGGATTCTAGGAAATAATTTCATCAATAATTTATTATTATGTGCAAAGTCTAAGAAATAAGTGTAAAATGATTTAATATGGTGAGATGAGTTCCCTTTTCCATTATACAATGTAAATTTAGAAGCAATAAAATCATTTGAAAAATGATAAATGAGTACATTGTGAGCCAAAGAGTAAAAATATATAATGAGAAGATACCATATCATTTGGTTTTTAAGATTGAGAAATAAATTTAACTTCATTTTGTAAATCATGTAAGGCTTATATTAGAAGACTATGTCAAAAATTTGGGATAGAATAGAAGTGGTAGAATTAATTAATCAAAATAAAAGAAATCAAAATTAGATTACCAACTCTAGAAGGAATTTGAAAATCCATGGTTTGTTCGATCAAAGGAGATCAAAGGAATAGTAGAGATAACTACATTTTAATCACTTAGAGGCATGCAAGTGTGAGGAGGAGGACAAACATTGGAAACAATTTAAGCATTAAGAACCATAATATTTTGAAAGGCTTGAGAAGACAATTACATTTTAATCACTTAGAAGCATGCAAGTGTGAGTTGGAGGATAAACATTGGAAACAATTTAAGCATTAAGAACAATAATATTTTTTTAAGAGGAAATATGGTTTAGAATCACTTATTTAAAAATAATAATAATGTAGATACGAAAAAGAAAGGCAATTTTAAACTTAATTGATTAGGGCATTTTGTTATCACACAGAACAGGTCAAGGGCATATTGCCTAGCTATAATAAAAGGGAAAGCATTAAAAAATGTAATGAATATCATGCCATGTGAATTAATTTTTAATTTTATTTTTTAATTTTAATTTTTTAATATTTCTTGATTTGTTCCTTTTTCAATGATCAATTATTTTCTATCTAAATGATTTTTTAGAGGTCTCATTTTCCAAGCAAGATATGGATGAAAGTGACTATGTTATATGGGTTGTTTTATTGTAAGAAGTTAAAGAATTTTGTTATCATTTTATGTTTTTTAAAGGGGAAATTTTAAAATATTACACATATAAAAAATAATTGTATTTGCATGTGTGAGCAGTTAAAAATGGAAGCAATATCTAAAGAGAAAGAACTCGTTATCTATATAAATATATATCCATTTCAATATTTGTAAGCACAATCAAATTTGCAAAAGGGAAAGAACTCATTATCTACATAAATATACATCCATTTCAATATTTGTAAGCCCAATCAAATTTGCATCAACCAAGGGACTATAAATGGATGGGTTTCTTGCAAATATTTCATTGGTTATAAAATGTAAAAGAGGTGTGACTAACAAGTTTGATGATATATACTTTTCTATACCACCTTTGATTTCAGCTTTGGGAGGTGGAATGTAATTTGATCCATGTTTCTGTGAAAATGTGAAAATGTAATAAAGAATATGAGCATGATTTATATTTTGGAGAGGTATATCAAATTTTGAATTGGTAAAGAGTGTTTATTTTTATCCTATACAAAATTATTATCTTTAAGATGGATTTATATAAAAGCTTGGGAAACTTTGTATTCCAAAAAATAAGGAGTTTTTCTAAGGAGAAAGGCTCATATTTTAAAGTTTGTTGGTCACTCTAGCATGGAAAAGACATTAACACATTTGTAAAGTTTCATCATTTTAGATAGGGATGCATGATGCCTGAGAAAAATATGAACCACAATGTGGAAGAGAATGGGAAAAAAGGTTTAAGAGTCAACTACTTTTCATCCACAAACAAATATAAAAATTGAAGAGTCAACAAGATATTGGTGTAATTATTGAAGGGGTATAATAAGAAGCATCATTTGACCTATGATGAGATTTTAAAACATATTTGATACTCATATAATAAGGTAATTCATTCTTCCACTAATAGATCTCCTTCTGAAACATTTTTTGGTTACTTGCTATGGGATAGTCCTTTTGATGTTGTGAAACTATAATTTCTTGAAAGTATTGAATAAGTAAGTATTAATGCATTAATATTAGGCTTACTTCCATATAAAAATTATATTTAGTTGTGAAGGTTGATAGCTTATGTCTCTTTGATCCTTCTATGTTAGAATCTTTTGTTTCCTTCCATTGAAGACTTTGCACCTAACATTTTAGAATGTGAGATTATATAAACATGACCATAATATAATAATAGTGAAATACTCCAAAATAAAAGAGAAGACAATGAAAATATGTAGTGTTGTTGAAAGATACCTTGAAAAATAAAAATTGAATAAATAGAATATAATGAATGAATTTAATGGTTGAATATATGGAAATAATCATATATGACTTAAAGGTATTCAAACCCACTATAAAACTAACTATATACATATCAAATTATAATTATATATATATTTAAAATTTTATATTGGATTAGCTCTTTCTCTCTCTCTCTCTTTCTTTATATATATATATATATATATATATATATATATATATATATATATATAAAATTAGAGTTTGATATATATATATATATATATATATATATATATATATATATATATATATATATATATATATATATATAATTACATTAGTATATATATAAATATAATGACATAAGGGTATGCCAACTTAATATAATACTCTAACTCAAATATAAATTATTATTACACCTACAAGATAAACACTACTCTATGCAATGCATATAATAAAAATAATTTTTTTTACCTAAAGAACACACAAACCAATGGTACACTACAAGCGCTGGCAACTCAAGGAGATCATCTAAAATATTCTCTAACATCTCCCCTAAATAAGAGGTTATAATAAGCCAAGAAACTCTTGCAATTTGGTGAATTCCTTACCAATCCTTAAAAAAATGAATAACTAACATTCATTGTGTTCTAAAAAGAAGAATGAAAATTAAATTCATCAAGTGACAGTAGTCAACTCCCATATTTATGTGAGACAAACAATGATATGGATAATCTGCCCAAATTCTAATGATGATAAAATGTTGAATCCCCTTGTGAACAAGTACATCAAACAAAGCTATCGAATATGTGTAGAGCTCTAAAACCCACAACCTCTAAAGTTGAGACCCCAAAAAATGAAGCAATACACTTAAGAGTGACAACATGGAACTATGGCACACTCTAAGCTGACATGTAAAATGAAACTCAATTAAAAATATCTAACAAACTTAATATAAACAATATCTACATGTTACAAATTTTAGTATAAAATGTTTGAACTCGTCTTCTTTCTTTTTTACATTAGTATTTAATATTCTAGGTGTGGGTGGAGACTAATACAACATAGAACTTTAAAAAAATTGTTACCAATAAATTTTATTTGGACCTCCAAAATTCAATATATTTGTTGGTACAAAAGCATCATTTTCCCCCATGAAAATTGTCACATTGATTTGTTTGAACTAATGAATTAGTCTTGTTCCTTTTTGAGATCTCATGAAATATTAGCACCAAAGAATAAGGGGTATCCATTCTAATGCAAAATTTGTGTGGGACTTGAACCCAACCTCATTATTTTTTGATATCTCCTAAACTCATTTGAATATATGGGATGATGACATTTTATTATCTCATAAACTCATTTGTATCTCGGTGTATGGCGATAAATAATCAGACTTCTTCGATTAGTGGTAAGGATTAAACAATATCTATTTCATCAAATTTACCCAAGACTTGAATCCAACCCCATGCTTTTTTTTATATCCCCTAAAATTATATTGTCAAAGATTGAGGGGTATCTATTTTGGCACCAAATTTATCTATGACTCGAACCCAATATCATTCCTTCTTGATATCCCCTAAATTTTTTACATTGGTGGATGATGATGAATAATCAACCTTCCTTAGATTAGTGTCAAATATTGAGGGGTGTCTATTCTACTAAATTTGCCTGATGCTTGAATCCAACATCATCCCTTTTTAGTGTCTCCTAAAAATTTATTTTACTACCATAACTGAAGTAAAAGACTACAACTACCCTGTTTCCATCACTCATGAGGAGTTGTCCCACTCTCTAATTGCATAACATTGCCCACAAAACAAACATTGAATGTAAAGACAAGGATGGAAAAAAAACATACAACCAACTAACTATACGCATCCATTAGAATGGTATATGTTAACAAATTGAGCATTTACCAAAAGTTACATCAACATACCCAATATATGCACAATAAAACACAATCATAATTTACACTGATAATTATCATAAATAACTACAAAAAACCATTATAGGATGTTGATTATGCTTAGCCATTACAACACATACCAAGATCTTACAAAAAACCTTTCTTCCTTCTATATAAGTTTATACCTCTTCTAAAGACACACCTCTCATTTAATAGACAAATTCCCAACATGGGCCTCACTAACCATTGTCATGACTAACTATCCCACTTACTCCCTGGACTATTTAAAATTGACAAAATATTGATTGAAAAGACAATGTATTGGGGGAAAAAATCCCCAAAATCATTCCATTCCCATACCACTAAGTGATTATGAGTAAACTCAACTTTTAATGCACATACTGAGTGCCCCATGTTTCTGTAGTTTGTCTATCCCAGGTCCCACTTATGGTGATCCTACATTATTCTCATGAAACTCCTAAGTCAAAGTTGGATTTACCCAAAATTCATCTCCATGAAAGCCAAAAATACCAAAAAAAACTTGAGTACCCAACTAATAATATTTTTGGGTGATGCAAGATTCCTTTTAGCGCTGGGGTGCTCTTGCATCAAGCACTGTAGCTAAAAAATTACGAGCTCATGCTCATAAGGTGGGCTAGGTGGTAGGACCACCCTTTTGCCCATAGATAATCATTGCCTCGGGTGTATCTTCCAACAAGCCAGGTTCTCCTCTAGCATTTTTCCCTTTTCCTTTTCCACTTCCTGCCTCTTGCTAGTTCATAGACCCTACACCTCCTCCAAATTGTATTTTAATTATTCCTTCATGATTGTGAGGGTTTAATCCACTTGTATTTGTCCTCCTACACCAAAAGCCACATTGGCTTTGTTTATCACTTGTATAACCTAATGTTTAACTTTTAAACAAACCATTTAGGCCGAAATATCACTCCTATTCTCTCATTTTAGTTGTCATCTTCTAATCCATGTTTTGGGTATCAATATGATTATCCACTCTTCTCATGACTGCCTCTATGCTAGTTTTCATTTCATCTTTCTTTATTTGGTAGGCTCCCTCTAGTGCCTTCTTCGTCTCCATGGCATCTACACACAAATAAATAAAATATAAAATAAAATTATTGTTATGAGACCCAAAAGTTCATATAATTATCTCCTTCATTGACACATAAGTTGTACTTTTCTAAAACATTTCATATATATGAGTTGATCTCAAAATCACCTACTCCAACTCCTCCACATGCAACTTAGGCATGCTTTCTAACTCTACTTTGCGCCTACTTGCACTTACTTCATTTCTTGTTACATGATGAACCTTTAAGAGCCCATCCTCTTCTTCTTCAACCTCACCAACTCTCATGGAAATATCAACCTATTGCCACCTTCCTTTTGCTACAATATCTTTTAACATGCTCTCATTCTCATTCCATTCACTTGCTTTCTCTTCCTCTTCATCCTCATTTATGATGATCTATTTATCTTCTTGTGGCCTTTGCCATTCATTCAAATGACTACTTTCAAGTTTCAATGCACTCAACTCTTCTCCACCCTCATCTATTATTGTTATTGCATACATGTCAACAAAATTAATTTTATGGGAATGAATAATTCCCATTGGCAACTTCATTAATGGTGATTCAGTGACACACTCTTTCTTTTCTTCACATTTACGAGCTGATATTAATATCAATTACCATTCCTCTCTCTCATCTTGTAGTTGATTTTTACTTCTCCTCTTCATCTCTCTTGACATCAAATGCATGCCATGTGCAAATAGATTTGCACTCATCCTTTCCTTGCTACAACTCCAACTTTGACTCATAAGAGTTTCCTCCTCCACACCAACACATTGAAATAAACAATTATGAGAATCAAATATTCTTCTTATCAAATTCATATCGTCTATAATAAAAATGTGATATTCCTCATCACATATGGGGTATTCAAAGACCTCCATTTCAGCTACTATTCCTCTTACACTCATGTGGGATACTTCGACGTATGCTACATCTTGTGCAACACCAAGCAATTGGCTGCAATCTTATTCCTCGTTTCTCCTCTCTTCACTATCCACTCTTAAGAGGATATTTTCACTCTCTCTCTTCGTGGGGATATTCATACCTTCCCCAATCACCACTTAAGTCATCAACATTTTGTCCCACATCTTGGCCCACAAGAACCTTGTCTAGATGAGAAGGATTGGAATTATCCTCAACTTCCTATATCATCTATCTTAGATTTCTCCCCCTCTTGCCCTTGTTTTTCATTAACAAATTTATATTGGTTAATATCCCATGTCTTAAAAATCTCATTCTTCATTGTGCACTCATCAAGTTCGTCACCCCCTTTTGGGTAACAAAACACTTCTGCCATGTCCATTTTAGAAGGACAACTTGCTTCAACTACCATCACTTCAACTACTACACTATTATGAGATTGCAGATCCACATCAACAACAAGTTGCCCCGATAAATTCCTTGGTGCCTTTAACCTTATAGATTGCTCATAACTTATTTTACTCATTCTATTTGCCAAAGCTTCCAACCTATGCATGATGTTTTCTCTAGTGTCTCTTTGAAATTTATCTGCCACTACTAGGGATATGTGCAACAATGCACCAAGCTTCCTTAACAAGATACAACTTTTATACATTTATTATATATATTTCCTCTTACACCCAACTATATCCACTTTTTGGGTTCCTAGAGCCACCATGATGCACCTCTTGTGCACACTAAAGCTTCTTTGAGCTTGCTAATGGGTTTCCCAGAACCACAAGGACTCAATATTTTTACAAATTTACATTGCCTCTCTAACAACAGTCAAGGCTTTTCATGACCTTCTCAATGAGTTGATGGCTATACATAACATATGCTTCTACAACCTTTTGTAGGTTTGTAACTTTTGGATCAACAATATAGTATCAAGTTCCTCTCCAACCATGATCTTTTGCAAATCATTATGACTTTCAACAAATATGAGTTGCAATTGCAATTCATGAGTAGATCTCATTTATAGGAATTTAAAACCTCCACCCAAATGCACTCCTCCATAATCCTTTTCTTTTGTAGCTTCATTTATCTCTATCTCTTGCTCTATTGTTATCCAACTTACATCTCTTCTCAGTGTCTTTTGTGCTCTGATGTCATTCTGGTGCAGACGGTTACAACTACCGTATGTTATCTTCATGAGTGATAGAAGCAGGGTAGTTGTAACTGTCTACATCAGAAAACATACATTCAAACCAAAGATAGGGACAACTGAAAACATACAACCAACTGATTATACACATGCATTAGAATGGGACATCATAACACATCAAGCATTCATCAATATACATTGACATAACTAAGATATGCATAACAAAACACAATTATAAGTTGGACTAAGAATTATCGTAAACAATTACAGAAAACCATTATAGCAAGCTAATTATGCTCAACAATTAAAGCTCATACCAAGCTCTTGCAACCCACATTTTTTCCCTCTATTCAGTTGCTATCTCTTTTAGAGATACACTTCTCATGTAATGGACATGCCCAACAAGGGCTTCACTAACCAATGTCATGTACAACTCTCCCACTTACTTTCTAGACTATTTAAAGTTGACAATCTATTGATTCAAAAGACAACATATTGGGAGACAAAATCCCCAACATCATACCACTCTCATACCACTAAGTGATTATGAGTCAACTCAACTTTCAATGCATACATTGATTGTAACAAATATCTGCAATTTATTTGCATCTCAGGGCCCACTCAACTTTTAATGCACACATCGAGTGTAACAAATCTCCGTGGTTTGTCTGTTTGAGGTCTTACTTATGATACCTTTGCATCAATAACCCAATGCTATTCTCTTTTTATATCCTTTGAAATTTGTATTGTAATGAATGGTAATAAATAATCAACCTTATGCAACCTTATTCCATTAAATTCCTTTTAACCTTGAAACCAACTTCACTCCTTTCTATTACCTTCTCTTATTTATACCTTGATGGATGGCATGACAACACACTTCATAATAATGGTCCCAATTCCACTATAACTATTTGGATGGAAAAGATTTTCATGCCAACGACAACCCTATCTATGGAAGGGATTTGCATATCAACCCGCGCTGGTTTTGCCCTGCAGGTTTTGATTTGTATTAATTTTAAATCTTTAGAGAAAGAAATACAAATGAAGAAAATGCGTGGTTTATAAAATTACAGTCACCCTAAGACGATGGTGTTTACTGTGGTTGAATGAATAACAGCAATTACACAATGCCATCTATTGGCCATCTCAATCTCAATATCAAAACACTCTGCAAACAGGATGGCCTCAAGGAGGCACTCCACATTCTGCTTACTACAAACAACACTGCTGTACAGTCTTCTACATATCTTCATCTGTTGCAGACCTGCATTGCCAAGAATGCCCTTTCAGAGGGTAAGCAAATCCATTCTCACATCAATCACAGCGATTTCACATTTGCCCAAAATACCTTATTACAGAATACATTAGTTAACATGTATGACAAGTGCGGAAGTTTGGCGGATGCTCGCAAAATCTTCGACGATATGACTGAACCAAACGTCTTCTCATGGAATATGATAATTGCAGCTTATAGAAGACACGGGAATCCTCTACATGTATTCACACTGTTTGATCAAATGCAGCGAACAGCTGTCCAACCTGATAAGTTCACCTTCTCTACTATTCTCCCTGTATGTGCCCACGTGGCATCACTAAAACATGGTTTACAGATCCATGGAAGAGTCATTAGATGTGGATTTCAATCTGAAGTTGTTGTGACGAATACCCTGATAAGCATGTATGCAAAATGTGGAAACATAGAGAAGGCACGTGAATTGTTTGACAAAATGCACAATGCAGATGTTGCCTCCTGCAATGCAATGATTACAGGATATGCACAAATTGGTATTCTTGATGAGGCTTTAAAGCTTTTCGAACTGATGCCTCAACCAAATGTGGTGTCGTGGACTGCAATAATTGCTGGATATGCACAAAATGGGTTTGTTGAAAAAGCCTTGGAGATATTAAAGGAAATGCAAGTTTCAGGTGTACAGCCAAACTCAGCAACATATGCCAGCATCCTCCCAGCATGTGCAAAAACAAGAGCTTTGGAACAGGGTATGGAGATCCATAAACAAATAACTGAAACGGGAGTTTTACTAAATATTGTAGTTTGGAATGCCCTGATAGATATGTATGCAAAATGTGGAAACATAGAGAAGGCACGTGAATTATTTGACAAAATGCTTCACCGAAATGTGGTGTCTTGGACTGCAATCATTGCTGGATATACACAAAATGGGCTTGTTGAAAATGCATTGGAAATTTTTAAGCAAATGCAATTGGCAGGGGTAAATCCAAACTCCACAACCTTTTCCAGCATCCTCACAGCATGTGTCAAAATGGGAACTTTGGAACAGGGTATGGAGATCCATCAAAAAATAATTGAAAGTGGATATTTGTCAGATGTTGTAATTCTGAATTCCCTGGCAGACTTGTATGCAAAATGTGGAAACATAGAGAAGGCACATGAATTGGTTGACAAAACGCATGATGCGGACATGGTCTCCTGGAATGCAATGATTACAGGATATGCACAAAATGGTCTTCTTGATGAGGCTCTAAGGATCTTCAAAGAAATGCCTTTACGAAATGTGGTCTCATGGACTGCAATCATTACAGGATATGCACAAAATGGGCTTGTTGAAAAAGCGTTGGAAATTTTTAAGCAAATGCCATTGGCAGGTGTAGAACCAAACTCAGCAACCTTTGCTAGCATCCTCCCAACATGTGCCACAATGGGAGCTTTGGAACATGGTAGGGAGATCCATAAAAAAATAATTGAAAGCAAATTTTTGTCAGATGTTGTAGTTGCAAATGCTCTAATAGACATGTATGCAAAATGTGGAAGCATACAAAAGGCACACAAACTGTTTGAAAAAATGCTTCATAGAACTGTGGTCTCATGGACTTCAATCATTGCTGGATGTACTCAAAATGGGCTTGCTGAAAAAGCCTTGGAGGTTTTTAAGCAAATGCAATTGGAAGGTTTAAAGCCAAGCTCAGCAACCTTTGCCAGCATCCTCCCAGCATGTTCCTCAATGGGAGCTCTGGAAAACAGTATGGAGATCCATCGAACAATAATGGAAAGGGGTTTTTCTTCAGATGTTGTAGTTGTAACTGCCCTGATAGACACATATGCAAAGTGTGGAAGAATACATAAGGCACTAGAATTATTTTACAGCATGCCTCAACGAGATGCAGCCTCATGGACTGCAGTCATTTCTGGATATTCACAAAATGGGCTTGTTGATAAAGCCTTTGAGATTTTTAAGCAAATGCAATTGGCCGGTGTAAAGCCAGACTCATCAACCTTTGCCAGCATCCTTCCAGCTTGTGCAAAACTTGGAGCTCTGGAACAGGGTATGGAAATCCATCAAAAAATAATTGAAAGTGGATTTTTTTCTTATGTGGTTATGCTGGCTCTGATAGACATGTATGCAAAAACTGGCAGTATGGTCGATGCATGCAAAGTTTTTGAAAAAATGTCTCAATGGGATGTTGCCTCATGGAATGCAATGATTGTAGCATATGCACAAAATGGGCTTGTTGATAATGCGCTGGATACTTTTAAGCAAATGCAATTGGTAGGTGTGAAGCCAAACTCATCATCATTTGCCAGCATCCTCCCATCTTGTGCCAAACTTGGAGCTTTGGAAAAGTCTATGGAAATCCATCAAATAATAATTAAAAATGGATTTCTGTCAGATGTTGTAGTTGTGACTGCCCTGACAGACATATATGCAAAATCTGGAAGCATACAAAAGGCACACAAATTGTTTGACAAAATACCTCAACGTGATGTGGCCTCGTGGAATGCCATGATTGTAGGTTATGCACAAAATGGTCATGTTGAAAAATCCTTAGAAATTTTTAAGCAAATGCAATTGGCAGATGTAAAGTCAGACTCATCAACATTTGTCAGCATCCTTCCGCCTTGTGCAAAACTTGGAGCTTTGGAACAAGGTATGGAGATCCATCAAAAAATAATTGAAAGTGGATTTATCTCTGACGTGGTTGTGACTGCCCTGATAGATATGTATGGTAAATGTGGGAGTATACAGAAGTCACGTGAATTGTTTGACAATATACATCACCCAAGTGTAGTCTCATGGAATGCAATGATAGCAGGATATGCAATGCATGGCTATAGCAAGGATGTCCTGACACTCTTTGAACTAATGAAGCACTCTGGAACTGAACCCGACCATGTAAGCTTTGTTTGTGTTTTATTTTCATGCAGCCATGCAGGTCTAGTGGATAAAGGCTGTAAATATTTCCATTACATGATTGACTCTTATTACATCATGCCTAAAATGGATCATTATGTATGCATGGTTGATCTTCTTGGCCGTGCTGGCTATCTTGAGGAAGCCCTAAACTTTATTATCAAAATGCCAATAAAACCTGATGCGGTTGTGTGGATGTGTTTGCTTGGAGCTTGTAGATTACATAAGAATATAGGGCTAGGAGAATTTGTGGCAACACTTATATTTGCGTTGGATCCTAAAAATGCTGCACCTTATGTTCTTCTATCAAACATTAATGCAGAAGCTGGAAAGTGGGGTAATGCTCAAAAGATAAGGAAATTAATGAAAGATAGAGGAATTGTAAAGAAACCCGGCTGTAGCTGGATTGAAGTCCATAAAATTTTACATGCATTTTCTGTAGGGGACAGATCACACCCACAAACACAGGATATCTATTCAGAAGTTGGAGAAATTGTCTTGGGAGATGAAGGCAGTGGGGTATATTCCAGATACAAAACCTGTATTGAGTGATGTGGAGGAGGAAAAGGACTTGCTCATCTGCTACCATAGTGAGAAGTTGGCAATTGCATTTGGGTTGTTAAACATGTCCCCTGGAACAAGTATTAGAGTTGTCATGAACCTTCGAGTATGTGATGACTGCCACATTGTAACCAAGTTTATCTCCCAGATTGTTGCTAGATAAATTGTTGTGAGAGATGCGAACTGGTTCCATCATTTCAAACAAGGAGAATGTTCTTGTGGAGATTATCGATGATGGTAAGCGAAGTTAAGCTATAACAAGGTGCCAGGTGCAACATGCTAGACTTTGAGTGGTAAGAAGGAATCAGGTTTTATTTTCCATTTCTTAAGAGGTGTTGTTTGTGGCTGTTTGGAGAGCTATACAATGCTTTTGGCTTGACGAAATGCTATTATATGGTAGACATCACTTCCTAGATATACTGATGGGGTATTTTATTAAAGTCATGTTTTATACCATGGAGTAGTAATAATATTTATTATTTAACTGTTTTCATGAATCTCTTTCATCCCTGGACTGAAAAAATGGAGGAGACGGAAGAATGGGAATTATTAAAAGAGAGAATGCATGATGGAAACGGAAGTCCACCCAGCCAGCTGGAAGTTTGAGAGAAGAGCTTACAATCTGGCCAACTCTGGGATATGGGGAGGAAAGCATCTCTTGATCGTCGTTTACTCCTTCCTTTGTTATTTTGTGAGGTCTTTTGTGTAGAATCGTAGATTAATTCTATGGTCTTTCGCCTATGTTAGGTCTGCTATCTGAGCCTAACAAATTTATGTTTTGTCCAGGTGGATTTTTATGGTCATGGAATACCGAGGACATTTTGCATTGAATTAGACCATCTGCTGGCCAGGTTAATTGCTAAAGACTGTAGTTCAAATATTGTTATCGGAATTCCTTAGTAGAGAGCAATAAAAAACCACAAGATGGTTTTTGGGGCTTTCCAGGATAGTTTTTAGTAATATTGATAATAACCCCTGGAAATGGGTAAGGGTTGACCTACAATGAAGACTGGCCTGAATCCCATTTACAAAATTACAGGAAAGACTGGACTGATGCCAGTTTACAGGAATGGCTGGGCTGTATCCAGTGTGTCATTGGCGGGCTCAAATCTGACTCTTGTCTGCAACGGTAGGTCCGCTGAGGATTTAATACAGATAAGTTCGTTTTATAAAACTCTTGTTATAAATGACAAATGATTAAAACATCTCAAATAATGGTTAGAGATTCGAATGAGGCTTCACATGGCCGTTGCTTTCTTGTAGAGCTAATATGTTTGTGGCACTCGGTTTCTGTTTTTGAATTTGATATCAATAAAAGATTGAGTGATTATGGTTTTTTGTTTGCTTTTAGTATGAAATAAATTATTATAATTTATAGTAAAATTACATATTTAAGTACATTGTAATTGCTCATTTGCATGCTTATGGCATCAGAAACGCATGCATAACTGGTTTATTAAAATTATATTAGTGAGAGGAGGAGAAGATTTTTGGGTAGCCTTCCTCACGAGACTAAATAGGCTGTGGCCCTCACGAGCCTTATTGGAATGGCCAACAAAGGAAAACACAAGATTTATTCGATTGTGCAGAAATTGCACATGGAAGTTAAATAATAACTCAGTAGATAAGTAATGGCAGAAAAGTAATGACAGTTGATTCCAGAAAAGCAGAACAAGAAATGCTAAATGATGATGCAATAAAGTATGTAGCTAGAGCCAACCTAATGAGAGGAAAGTATTTGTTGTCGCTACAAGTTCTTGTGGAGGTTGACTACAGATAAAATAAACTATGTAGTTGTGGTCAATTGAATAGCAAAAGTAAAGTGTTTGTGGTCACTACAGGTCTGAAATAAGAGGAACTCGTGAGGATGAAGCGATGCGGGAGCATCCGGGTCCACAAGCAATCTCGCATCACCCAGAAAGATTTCCATTTTGCCAACAAGGTGGTTTTGCAGGTTCTCTACAATTGAGGGCATTGGAGAATGGATCAACAAGCATCTTCAGAATTCAGGAAGCATTCTCAGAGGGGATTATTTAAAGAACAAGCAATTCAAGTTGATCTCCATCTGGGCGGTTCCTTCATGTATGTTATCAAGCTTTATCTCTATACTTTCAAGCTTGTCTAACCTCAGTTCTACATACTTCAGCTTCTTCAAAGCCCATATTTGGTTTCTTAAGCTTATTCTAAGCCTATTTCCTATGCTACAATATTCCTATGATTAATCTAGGCTTATGCTGCATTCTCAAGCTTTTTTTAAGCTTGTATAAATCTATTTAAGCTTGCCTTAAGCTTAACAGGACTTTTCCTTCGACAGTGTCAGTTTAAAAAATGCAGACTTCGTTCTATTATCCTGTGGATATGTTTCAAACTTTTATGGACCCTACAGCTGTTTATTCTTCTTGACCGGGTGGCTGAGAAGTACCAAGTCATGTTCATATGCTTTATAAATCATTATAAAGTATCTTTTCCTAAGGCTTAGTGGCCTGTAGCGTGCCCGAGATGCTGCCAAGTGACACAAGCAGGAGGAATAAGAAAAAACGGCACACCAGAAAATGGTAAAGAAAAAAGAGGAAACGGCCACTGCTAGAGAGAGCATCGTATGGGCGAACAGAGATAAAATTTGTTATGTTTTAAATAACAAATCGTTGTTTCGAATGCTAGAAATGATCAGATTGATCAATGGCGGATGAAGAGACGTTCAAATTGCCGTTAAAAGAAGATTTTGAAGAAAACATCTTGGAAGATTTATAGAGGCAAGAAAATCATTTTTGTTTTGATTTTCTTAAAGGATAACTGTTCCAGTTGCAAAAAAGGCCGAATCATTTGAGATCCAATCAAGAAATTGTTAGAAATTGCTAAAGGAGTGGAACAAAATGCCGTTTCAAAGGAATTTTAAAACAAATAGAGAAGAATGTTCATAATATGTGTTGGAAAGGTCATAAGTGAACTAAGTTTAGATTCCATACGTACATGCCTTTAGAAACTATCTACCTGGTATCCATTGATAAAATGCTCTGAAGGGCCTTGTAAAAGAAAAAATAATAAAACATAGAAAAATACCTATAAATAGTAAAAGTGTATTTTTTGTGAGTTTCGAGTCATAATAAAACCTCACAACTTCGGGGGCGGATTTTTTAGACTATTCAATACCTGTTAAAATAACTATTAAGGAGATGTCATTCTAATTATAAAATTGATGAATTGTACCAAGACATATACTTTTGTAACTTATCATGTCTTTGTAGAGATTGCTACCACCATTTTATAATATTTAGAATAGAGAGCGGTAGCTCCACATCTTTTCTCGAAGATATTATCTCAAATCTCATTGTAAAGATAAAAATTGCATCTCTTTTTAGAGATAGCCCCACATACTTCCCTTGTCATGAAGTAGTAAATTCTTTTATTCATATTTTGTTCTCTCTATGTATAATTTATTTTCATTCATTCATGATTGATTTTGCAATAATATTATAATATTATTTTATGCTACAAATGTTTTAATTAAACCACGTCTACCTATAATCATTAAATGCTTGTAATTTATGTGTTGTCCATCATATTCCTTATCTAATTTGGATAAGTGGTATCATATCAGCAAAAGCAATTATGTGCATTTTATAAGATTTTCACAATTAATTATAAAAGCAAACAGGGAAACAACTAGAGGAATCAATTCAAGATGTAGAACCATTTTCGTCACCATAAGATGAGCACAACTCACTCCTTAAAAAAATCAGTGGTCGAAGGATGAAAACTAATGGTTGCAAACCAACATTGGCATCATCACGGAGAAAACGGTTAATATGCAAAAGAATATTTCCCAATTTAGAAACCCTATCATGTAAGGATTTATGTGAGCAAAGGGAAGAAACAATGAAGCTATGCACAAAACTCAACAATAAATTGAAGGAAAATAATAATTATGTGACAAAATTCAAAAGGGCCTAATAATTATGTGACAAAATTCAAAAGGACCTAGCCATTTTAGAAGTTGAATCCAAAATTATGAAAGAAAATATGACACATTTTGTAGATGTATAGATAGAAACAAAGGAAAACATGGCATGTCATTCCAATTCCTTGCATTCTAATCATTTTCTGTATTTATTAAACATTTTTGAAAAAACACACAAAATGCATTGGTTTTAAGCTATTAAAAAAAAATGGGTTTCACCGGTTAAGGCCTTGGAAAGATGGTAAAGGAATTCAAAAACCTCTCGGTATAGGGTACACTAGAGAATATTCTCAACCCAACATGGGTCCCAATTTCATTAAAGTAGACATGTATCCACATCACACAACTCAAAATCAATGTGAATGCTCTACTCATACACATGGAAGACATTTGTTTCTTCACATTATTTGAAATTATTCTTATATAAGAGGTCATTATTGTACTAATTGTTGGAATCTCCATCCTTGTTGATATACAAGAAGTATAACCATGAAAAAATCTACATGTTGGTTCATTGACATCCCTACACATGTCTTTAATATTAGTAAACATGAATTTTGGATGGGCTACCTCACTCAAGTGGGAAAAAATTGCTTTCGCACTCAAAATTACCTATGTTCATAAAAAATCAAAACTGGGAGAAATGGGGCCCATTTCCTCTCAAGGAAGGGTAAATGATCCATTTGATAGTTCAATACAATATTTTGGACAAAATACCAAAAAAATCAAGTATATAACTACTATGTTACTTTTCGGGTCATATCTCTTTGACTATTCATCATAATTGTAATCCATAATAGTTGTTATAAAGTTCATGAATTTAATTAAGCTTAGATACCCTACATATATGCCTTTGGGATGTATATAGAGAACCTGTCTATATTTTCGGGTCTAGAAAACACTTTGAAGGGACACAAAAATACAAAAACGTGTAAAAATACCTAAAAATCATAAAATGGTATTTTGTATTTTTGTGAGTTTTGGGTCATGAGTAAACCTCTCAAATTCTTGGGGGAACACTTGTCATGATTCTTAAAATTTCAAGTCGAATCCATTCAAATTCTATTTTTAGACTATTTATTTCATGCTAGAAGTAGTTATAAAGGAGATGTTATTCAAATTGTAAAAACAATGAATTGTAGTGAATTGTAAAAAGACATGGAGTCGTGTATCCTCTCATCTCTTCATCAATATTTTTACCATTTTATAAAATGCACAATATAGAATTGTAGCTTCACATATTTTCTAAATGATTGCTACCTTCTATTTGTAATAGCATGAGAGAAATAACTTACATCTCTTCTTAGAGATAGTCAAATATAACTCCCATATCAATGAAGCAGTAAATTATTTTATTCAAAATTTGTTCGCTATGTGTATAATTTATTTAAATTTGTTCATTTTTCAATAATTTTGAAGCATTATTTTATGCTACAAATGTTGCAATTAAGTTACTTGTGGATATAACATATTAAGTTTTTGTAGTTTAGTGTGTTTTCCAATAGATTCTTGATCCAATCTAGATTAGTTGTACTATATTAGGATTAAAAAATCCTTAAAATTTTGTAGGAATTTCAAAATTTATGAGAAAAGCAAGTATGAAAAAATGGTAAGAGGACCTAATTTGACACGAGGATCCAATTTTTGCACAACAAAATGAGCATGACTCACTCCTCGAAAAAAATCAATGGTTCAAAGATGAAAACTAACAATTGTAGATCAATTACCTTATCATCATCATGGAGCATATGTGATGAACATGAAGATTAATATTTCCTAATTTGTAAGTCTTATCATTGAAGGATTACTCTGAGCAATGGATACATGTAATGAAGCTATACACAAGCTATAACAACTAGTAGAATTAGAATAATTTTGTGATGGAATTCAAAATTCCATTGCCATATTAGAAGTTGAATTCAAATAGATGAAAGAAAAGAAGACACATTTTCCAAGTGCACATATAGAAATTGATGAAAATAAGGTATGTTACTCTAATTCCCCTAGTTCCCCCTTTCTGATCATTTTCTATAGTTATTTGGTAGTTTTGAAAACCATACAAAATTCATTGGTTTCAACTTGTTAAATAAAATGGGATATACATTGGTTGAGGCCTTTGAAAATATAGTCAGGGAATTCAGAAACCTCTCGAAGGAAAAATAAGGCCTAATAATTTTAGGCTTGGGTACTTTGAGTAACCCTATCAACCCACCATGGGTCCCGCTTTCATTAAATCAAACATGTATTTGGGACAACCTAATTGAAATTGGCATAGGCGCTCTACTCATACACATGGAAGGCATTATTTTTAACTATCATGGTAAAAGAGGTCTTTAATCTAGTCATTGTTAGAATCTCCATCTTTTTCAATTATGCAAGAATTAAAACCACTACAACTCTAGATGTTGGTCCACTAACATCCCTGCACAAAGGTCTTTGAAATTAGTAAACCTATATTTCAGATGGGCCTTCCCATTCAATTAGAATTAGTTCACTTCTACATTTAGATTTTCCCATGTTCATAAAAAATCATAACTAGAAGTAATGGGTCTCATTCCTTCTCAAGGAAATGTGAATGATTCAAGTGGAAATTCTAGACAATCTTTATGGAAGAATATCAATAAAACCAATAAATCACTAGTACGACACCTTACCAAGATCATATCTCCTTGACTTTTGACAAGACTGCAAATTATAATATGTAGTTGAAAGTTCATGAAGTGAAATAAGTTTTGAAGCCCTACATACATGCTTCAAAAAACTATGTAGGACATCCTACTAAAGTATAGGGTCTATAAAATGCTTTGAAGGGATTAAAAAGCACAAAATATAAAAATACCTAAAATTAATAAAATCGTAATTTTGTATTTTTTTGAGTTTTGTGTCATCATAAAACCTATCAAGTTATTAGGGGATCTTATCACATTAATCTTCACATTCCAATTTTAATCCCTTCATATTCTATTTTTTGACTACTCATTTCTTACTATAATATCTATAAAGGAGATGACATTCATATTGTAAAATTGATGGATCATATTGAATTGTAAGAATATAGAGTCTTATAGCTTCTCATCTCTTCGCAAATATTTCTACCATTTTTTAACATGTTAAACAAAGAGTGGTAGTTACATTTATCTTCTCATAGATTGCTACCTTATATTTGTAATAATACGAAAGAAATAGGCCACATTTCTCTGTAGTGTTGACAACTCACATATCTTTTCATAGATATTTGTACATACCTACCATATCAATGAAGTAGTACATTATTTTATCTAGAATTTTTAATCTTTATGTATAATTTATTTCCATCTATTCATAGTTCATTTTATAATAGTTCTCTAATTTTATTTTAAGCTATAAATGTTGTATTTAAATTGCTTCCACTATAACATATTAAGTTTATGTAATTTAATTTGTTTTTCAATGGATTCCTAATTGAATCAAAATCATTTGAAAAGGAGGCAAGGCACATAAAGTGGAACATCCCCTGAGCATGAGTAATATTTAAATAAGAATAAACTAATTAAGATATCACATACAAACATGGGGATAAAACAAAATTAAACCATATTGGAAAAGAATGCAAAAAAATAATAAAGAAATCAGGTGAGAGGAAGATATGATATACCTACCAGATTATAAATAATCCTTTGAATTAGCAAGAAAGGAAACAATATTGGAAACATTGTATAAGAAATTAAATAAAACATAATTAGAAAACAATCACAATCATATAATCAAATTATGTAAGCAATACAAATTGAGCCAAAAGAGTTAGGAGACAATTTAGATAGAAGAATATATTTTAGGGTGCCTAACATTCAATAGATGGTGAGACATCCCATGAAAGTATATATATCTCTTTCATATACCATTGATTCTCTAGTGCATACTTATTTCATTATGAGACCATGGGTACTTTATTTGGAATGGATTTGCGAACTTGCACCTTATATTTTCTAGCTTTGAGTACTCACCTTGGTTTCTCATTTTTTGATTTTATTTGAAATATATATTCGTATTTTTCTTTTAGATACTCTTTATATATCTAAATTGTAACTACTTATACTTCATGTCCATATTTCATACATTGGTACACAACTTAAGAAACTAATTTCATTTGGTGTGTCCAAGATATATCAAGTAACATGTTGTATGATTTACTAGTATATATTATTTGGAATAAGGTTTTAAATTTATTTGGATCCACTTGAACAATCAAGATTATGAAACATAAAGCTTCTTAACCGATATAGTCATAACTTTATATATATGTTTTCTACATATGCTATGAATCTTCTTCAAAAATGCCGAGGCCATAAATAAATTCATTGGTACACAAGTTTGAACTTGAGTCATTATTTGCCATGATTCAATCCTTTTCTTCACCATCTATGAAATCTCTTATGAACAAGGGATCATTGTGTAAATTAGCACTTGGTATTTAATCTCATCAAATACAAATTGGATTGAATATTTTATTCTATTCTTTAATTCAATTGCACCAATGAATCTATAAACTGGATTATATTTGTATCCAAATGCAACCTTGTTAAATATCTTGAATTTCTCATCAGTTGCATTTACATTTTCATTGCTATCTTGCCCATTGTTGTTGTTTGGAAGAGGATATGTAAATATATTCAAAGTTTGATTTGGCAGAGAAACTAATTGGTTCAAGATATTATTTTCTCCTTATATTTTAATTTGATTGTTTTCAATAAGATCTTGAATCTTATGGTTTAATGACATGCATCTATTTTTTGAATGTCCTTGAACTTTATGATAGTAAAATAAAATGCATTTGAATCATAGTTTCTAGGCAATGGTATTGAAGGATCTAATTCTCTTACTTTAAGTAAAGTAATGATATTGCACTCAAGTAATTTATTTAAGTGTTATTTTGGACTTTCAGTAAGCTTAATTAACTATATCCACTCTCTTTTTTGGATTAACATGATCTTCTGAGATGGTTTTTGTATGCCATGGACCACATCCTTATGATAACTCTTAACTGGAAATCCACCATCATTTCTTCTATTTTTAAATTTTGATTTGCTTGGAAATTTTGAAGCATTGGAAGAAGGAGCATTAGAATAAAGTTTAATAACATTTGCATCTAAATGCTTATTTTCAAAGTCCCTAATAGCATGATGAAGTACATCAAAGGAAGGATAGGAATTGAATATAAACTTTTCCTTAATAATCAGAAGCAAACTATCGATAAAGATACTTTAGGTTTTAATATATGGTGTCTCATAAGTCATTTTGGCGACCATTATTTTGAATATAAGAACCATATTGTATTGTTTTGAATTTAAGCACCCAATTTATAAGATGTTCACTTTTTCCTGCTATACTTGAGCCAATTTAGAAAATGTGACCATGCCAATGTTGATTTGCAAGCAAGTCAAGAAATCAACTACTAAAATTGTACTAAAATGTGCGATTCCACATGGAAGAGCATAAAAACAATAAACATAATCATCCTTTAGGATTCTATGAAATAGCTTAGTCAATAATTTATCATTATTAAAAAAATATAATCATTAATCATAAAAAGCTTTAATCTATGATGTGATAGATCTCCTTTTCCATTAAACAATTCAAAATTTGGAGCAACAAAACTTATTGGAAAAGGATAAGAAATAATTTTATTAGCTAAAGGGTTATGGAGAAAATCAATAAAATTGAGCCCCTTATTTGACTTTTACATTGCTTGAGTAAGGACTTTAATTTGATTTTGCATAGTCTGAAGAGTCTAAAACAAGGTATCCATTTCTGGGTTTTGAGAGAGGATGAATATGGAGCAGAAGCAATAGGTAGGGAATTGGAATAAGTTATGGTCGATATTGGAGGAAAAAAGGATTTCAGTTAATGTTGAGATTGAATGGTATGATATTGGCCAAGGGTATTAGAATAATTTTGGGAAATAGGAGGATGTTGAGAAATTGGAGAAGTTGGAGTTTGAGAAGATGAAGAATGTGGAAGATTTTGAAAAATGGGGGGATTTTAAGAAATTGGGGAATTTGGAGGATTTTGAAATGGCTAAACTTTCGCATACAAATTTTTTTTAATGCATTTATTATACTTACAGTCTCTTAAGTGTTTTTAATTATTGAAAGAGGGTTGTGTGGTCCCTCACCCCTTTCATTTATTATAAATAGTTATTACAAAAAGATGTCTATCCAAGTAGGCTATCCTTTTTTTTCATAGTTACCATGAAGGTAACACTCAAACAAGGTCAAAGATTAAATGGATTTTATATAAGTCTAAGCAAATTTTAGATTAACATAGTACTCAAAGAAAAGGAACTCAAATGTACTAGAAAATCATACTTTTGTAGCAAAAACTCCTCAAATTTTATAGCCATATAAGCAATATTTACTTTTGCAGTCAAAACCCAATATTTGATGGCATAAACCAATAACTAAAAAAGAAATTTTATATGAACTATCTACAACAAATTCTTTATGCAAGGTTTTAAGACTTCCACAACTTTATGCAACACAAGAAGGAAACCAACAAGGGATAACATAAAGAATATATTTTACAACCAAAAACAAAAATAAATTTTCATGGCCCAAAGTAAAAAAAATACATACCAATATATCCTATTGTAGAGATTTAATAATATCTCACTCTATCAAGAGCTGAGGGGTTCAACCTTCCACAACAAACATCTGTAGTGAAACTTGAGAAACCCAAAACTAAATACACACCAATTGATCACTACACTGCAAGTAGAAAACATCTTAAGTCTGCATAGAATCTTCACAATATTTTCTAAAAATATAATAAATCCAAACCAATATCATCTTGAAGTGCATAATAACCATGTTTACTCTCATACTCTAGCCATATTTTGAATTCTTCATCCTTGTCCAAAGACTTTTTACCTTTCTAGTCAATAAGTGGGTACCAGAAAAGAGGAAACTAAAATTTCAACCCAACCCAAGAAGCACCCTTTTTATTCATGAATATCAAATAAAAATTATAGAGCTACTCACATGGGATGAATATTGTTGGTGTAGGTTTTTATTCCATTAAATGGTTTTTCCCTACACATGTTGTTTAGCGTACTTAGGTGTCACTTAAGTGTTATTAGGTCATTAGGGAAGTTAATACCACATGTATGAGGATGTTGGGTCATGCCTATCTTCCATCTACATGTACCTTTCTTAAATCTATTAATATTAATTTGATCAATCTGATCAAGGCAGTTATAAGATAATTTTGAATACAATATTATCTACTTCTGCTCTTTCTTTATTTCATTCTCAACAACAAAGTTATGCTTCTATTTGATTCCATAATCAAAAGCTTGTGCTCATGTGTTGTATTCTCTCTAGTCAGATTTTGGATAATTCTGTCATGGTATCAGTGTGGTATTGGTAAAACAAAGATCATTTTGTTGTTTTTCTGAAATATTTAGTAGATTTTATTTGTATTCTCAAAAATTCATGAGAGGTAATCTTTAGATCTATGTTTTCATTTATGGTATATCCTATAATTATCGTACGACATTGTCATTGTCATTAGAATTGGCATTTGCATGTATTTTATTATATTGGCATATATGGTTTTGTTGCAGACTTGAAAAGAATTGGCATAGATCATGTATTCATGCATCCTTTCTACCTAAATGAATTGTCAATGACCTTCATGTTGCCTTTGTACACTATGTGGTAGTCAATACCACAATTCGTTACCTCTTCAACTTCCCTAATTTTGATCACGACCTGCTTGGAAATCAACCAATATAAAAACTATGATTTGTATTTGAATGATGACTTTCATGTCTACATTGAGGAATAAAAATAATTTCAATGTTGGTTTCAACATTGATGAGGTAACATAGTTTTCTTTGTTAAACAATGACATGTTATCCAAACTAGATTATGTAGAGTGAGTGCAAAAGATAGTGGGGAAGGCATCGATTGCATCTAATTTGTTTGAGATTTAATTTGTCTACTCCTACCTACACTCTACCTCATGACCTTCCTCTATCTCTTTAACACTTGACCCCTCTAATGGGTTGCACTCCTTCACTATCCTCCTAGCCAAGCTATAGCTCGATAGCAAGATCCCTCACCATCTACACATAACTTGACATCCCTTCCAAGTTGGGTCAACTATTTATCGCTACCACACAACCTCCTTTGACACCTATATCTAGTTGATGTCCTCTTGATATTTTCCAATGTGATCTCGGTATTTTCTTGTTGCCTTGGCACTCCCACATCCTGTGCATTTTGGTATCGACCATTAACCACCAACAAAACCTGTGGTTTTTCAAAACCACTATTATTTTAAACCATGACCTTTTTTGTATTTTCAAAAAGTTTATTTGCTTGACATATGTCATTCATTTGACCTAGTAAATGTTTTATTTAATAAATCTTAATGGTAGGAAAATACTTTAATATGGTGGGATTATTATGATTATGGAGGGTTGACATTGTAAAAAGGTTAGGGGGGGGATGAAATTTCCATGGTGATTGATCTTTGGAGGGAAGGTGAATATTTTTTATGGCGCCTTTATATTTGATAAGTGAGGTGGGGATCATTAAGGCACAAAGATATTTTTAATTATTTTTTTATTATAAAGAAAAATATTCTTAAGTGGGCTTATTATAAGGAGAAAATTTATTCATTATTTTGTTACATTCCTTGTATTTCACTTGACGAAGATGGAGGGTGAGGTCTAGTTTGACAAGAGGTCAGACCCCATAACAGGAAAAATAAACTTTCTACTTCTCCTTCATTGCTCTTACCACATTTTGCACTTGTAATCCTCACATAAACATTATCGACAAAGCCTGACATCTCCTTTTCTTATGTTTGTAGTATCATGATTATCGTTATTGATATCAAAAGCACTGATTACTTGTAGACACATTCTCAGCTAAGGCTGCCATCCTTCACTAGAATGTGTTGTGTACTTACAAATTTAGGGGGGTCATTGCTTATAGTTTTAGGGGGATTATTCTGGGGCTTGATTTTTCTCTTCTGCATGCATAGTTTATGCAACTATTATGTGTGCCATTCTGGTGATTGTTTCACATATTGATCACATTCATGGACATATTTCTATTTGAGTCTTACATATATTTTTTAAGCATGCATTGTCACTTGTGCATTGATTTCTCTCTTTGTGTGGACCCATCTTGACTTAGTATAAATTTTATCTCTAGAGTGTGCACTATTAGTTGATGACTCCTACATAGATTGCTTATTCATGGACGCATTTTTGGTTGAGTCTGATGTCCCTCACATTGAGCATGCATTATTTTTATAATTTGGGGGGTCATTACAGGTTTCATTGTGTATTATTGCACTTCTTTGGTGTCTCTAGTCTCAATTTGGGTTATTTAAGAGATAGATTATGTTTAAAGATTCATCTCCATCTGTTCTTCTTGGAAGGATAAACTATGCTTCAAGGAATTTATGCATGGAATGATTTTTCACTCAAAAAGTATATCCATTTTTATATGGATAGGCGTATCCACCCATTGACCTAGTTCATTTGAATAACTAGCTCAATTCATGTGACATCGTGTATGGTTGCTTATTGATGAATGTTTCCATGGATCAACATCGCCATTTGGAGTACACAGAGTGTCCTACCATTGTTTGGAGTACTCTTCAAAATCTTTTTGGATGCCATTATGCAGATATTGTCATATCTTCTCCTTATCTTATTATCTCTATTGAGATTGTACCCTCTCCTCCTACTCATATTATTTCTTGTGATGACTCATTTCTTTTGGACATTACTCCTCTTTGTTGAAACATACCTAAGGGACGAGTTTCTGTCAGACCTGAGATGTCTTTTTACAAAAAGCACTTTCATTCCTATATAGAAATTTTCTCTTCTAGAGTGATAAAAAAATTTTACTTTAGAGGAGTATATTGTCTCTATTGAGAGTACACATATTGAGAGCATCAATGACTCATTTGTTCCTATAGATACCCATTCTATAGATCTGCATGCTTCATTGTTAGTCTATTCTTCAGTTTCAAGGGTTATTGACCCATTCTCTTCACTTCACATGGAAATTCTTTTAGTGATTGTTCTATTTCCATATTTTGACAGGTCTAATTTAGTGGTATTACCTTTAGTTCTTCTGCATGATCTTCCTAGACCTATAACACACATCAAATTTAGACTACTTTAAGAGATATTCATACTTATAACTTCATATTCCATCTTAAAATGGATAGATTTTCAAAGTAGTTATTTTTTTCTTCCCCTTGTAAATGGAATACATGTTATTCAATGTGGATGGACCTTTGTTAGCCTTCAAGCAGAGGATGTCATCATCAACATTGTTCATATTTTGGTTGGCTTCTATCCTTCCTTCTCTCTCTCTCCTTCGACTTTTGAGGGGCTTCTCTCTGTTCTTTTGGGGATATATACTATGTACTTGGGTACCTCATCAGTTCTTGTTGTTGAGACTCAATTATTATAGCCACCTACACTATGCTTAAGGGGGGTGTTAGTGTAGGCTTTTATTACATTTAATGGTTTTTCCTACACATGTTTAGCTTTCTTCAATGTCACTTAGGTGTTATTAGGTCATTGGGACAAATAATCCCACATGCATGAGGATGTTGGATCATTCCTATCTTCCAGATATATATGTACCTTTCCTAAATATATTATAATTAATCTGATTAATTTAATCAAGGTAGTTGTAAGATAATTTTGAATATAATATTATCTAGTTCTGCTCTTGCTTGAATTCATTATCAATAATGAAGTTATGCTTCTCTTTCCTTTCAAATTCATAATCTTGTGCTCATGTGTTTTATTCTCTCTGTTCAGATCTTAGATGAATATGTCAAATACATTTGCAAACATATGATCCCTTATTAGACACAAGCACATTAGTCATAACTATGATAGATTAAATGCATGCATGCAAGGTAATTTTGAACCATAGTAGATAATTTTGCACTTCACAAGCATCTAAGAAGCATGAAAACTTGAAAGTTTTCAGGCGCATGTAGACACGATGTTTCTAGGTCCAAGCATTCACATGCCCATTCTAAATTATTGTTGATGATTGTATCATGTCACAAACGTTCATAGACCCAAAACACACTAAGTGCTTCATTCCTATAGTGTTTTCTAAATATATCAAGTTACATTATTCTACTAATTACACTCATAATTTTTTAGTTATTGTATGTCTTAAGCAATTTTAATTTTTGACAATTTTATCCTATTAGGGTTGCATTAATCCAACTTCATAGATTTTCCCTACTTAATTTTGTGCCTCTTGGATTTTTAGTTTGTGATTTACATGGTAAAACCTTGGGGAACACAACCAAGCCCCCCTCACAAATGCACATCCTTGTATTGTTACCTTTTTCTCCTGCTTCCACTCTAAATTCTAGCTAAGTCTATTTTTAGAAACAAAAGGCAATGGTTGAGAGTGTTTTTTTTCCATTTAAAGTTAGTTATTTTTTTTGGGTAAAACTATTGCAATCTATCTACATATTCCCATCCACATTTTACTATCTCTTATGATGAAATCTTAATCTACCTATCATTGTATCATCCTCCTTTATTTATTCTTTGTGATTGGGGAAATTTGATCATTTTATGCTCATTTTCATGATCTTCATATTTTTCACTTCTTTTTGGGCTTACCAAGGTAGGTTTCAAGATTACACTTTTTTATAAGATGCAAGTATAGTAGTATCTAGGTGTCTCAGTCTCTAGGTTCCCCTATTTACTAGCCAAGTGTAATATCTCTTGTGTTAGCCATCTTTAACACCCCTGTTTGTTCTTTTGAATTTGTATAGAGGAGGAAAATAGAAAAATCCAAAAGAGTCAAAAGCCATAATATCATAGGAAAAAGGGAAATTATATTAAAATTTAAATCACACCAAAATATGTGATCTTATCTTTGGCGCACCCCTATTTTAGTAGAAGCTCAAATTCCATAGTTGGCCTCATGATAGAGCTAAAGTCCATTGGAGTGTAGTAGGCTAGTAAATTGGGGTAGGAAGTCTCTCATATATATTACATTCCAGTGCCACCTACATTTTTATGCAAATACCCAATACTCATAGTAGATTGATGGATTTGTAAGGGGTCCCAAAGAATCGGGAAAACGTTGTAGGAAGGTAGGTTCCTTTTAATTTTCATGCATAGTAGATTTCATGAAATGATATTTATACTTCATTAGCTCACCCAAGCTTGCTATGTATAGGTCAGTTTTTCTATGACCATTGATGTTGAAAAATATTAGACTTGCCACCCTGATAAGGGTGCCTTTTTTTGATAAAGACCATATGTTCACATTGGTGACACCCTCTTTTCCCTCCCTCCATTCTTACCTCTTGATAGATAGGTTTGTTTATAAATCTCTTCCATCTTCTCTTTTTGCTATTCTTCATCTATTTAAATAATATTAACGTTATGACATCATTAGCATTTACATTTTTGAATATAAGATACATATTTGAGTTGTTGAAAGTTGATATCTTGGTCAATTACTTATCACTCTATGATGTTTATTAGATATGTTTGGCACCTTGAGTTTTATATTCAATTTTTGTGGGGCATCCGGTCTTATTTCAAGTCTTTTCATGCTTTCATGTTTCACTTTTTTGCAGGACATCTTGTCCCATTTATAATTTTCATGTTTTACCTTATATAACCCAGTTACCTTTTTCCTTAGGTACTTTAGTTCTAATTTAGCATTAGCATTTTGATTTTCCAATATTCCCTTATTTTTATTTGTTTCCTTAGATCTCTTGATTCTAAATTAGCCTTATTGTTATTGTCTTTAAATTTTTTCTAGGTTTTAAAGTCTTCCTATTATAATTTTTAATTTACACAACTATTTATTGATTATCTTGCATATGTGCACATTGTTGTTATTCTATTTTTAGCCTTATATATTTAGGTTTTCCAAATGCAATTACTATTTTTAGCACGATCAAGACTAATGTATTTGCATTCATCATTTTTTGTGGAAAGGTAAGCCAAGAATGTATATGTTACTTTAATTTTTTCATTAATTAGCATTTATTATAACATTTTATTTATGCTTTTGTGTTGCTATGCATCTATCCTAAAGAACCATCCCACATTACATTATTGTAAGACATGATGAGATTTAGGTGAGACATATGTATACATCTAATATTTTTCATCTTTATCAGTTTACTGATGATCTCTTGCAAGACTTATTAGTGAATCAATCTCCCTAAGTGCATGTCCTAAGGAGTACACTTGGAAATGTGGGTTCAACTTATGGTACTTTATGAGAGATATTTGGATACTAATCTATTATGATTTCAATATTATCAATCAAACCTCCTCTAAGTCTATTTGTGTCTTCCTTCTTTATCTCCTTTCTGTCCAGTTATTTTAGAAACCTTGTATTACTATTGTATCAACTTGGATGATACATTCTATTTCTTGCCTCTTTATTCCTATTTAGTATCAGCTTGGCCAATATAATTTTGAGTCTGATTATGTAATTCATATTGTATCAGCCTAGTTGATATATTACTAATTCATCCAACACTATTTAAATGTATTGTCCTAGATGATATTGTTAGCTTAAGTTTTTGGTGATTTTTTGGGTTTGGAGCTGTATATATAAGAGTCATACTTATCATTATCAACACACACAACACTAATTTGATATTATCACACTCTAATTTATTCTCTCAAGTATTTAAATGAGTTTTTAGAGGTTAAATTCTCACTCTTGTTGAGGTCAAGTCTTGATAAGTGTATCAAAATCTCAGTAGGAGGACTTGAACTGAGGAGGTGCTCCATAGTCATTAGAGTTCCCAATTAAGGACATCTAGTTATTTTTTATTATCTTTTGAGGTATTCACCTAAAATATATCTTTCAAAGTGCCACTAGAGTCAAGGGGGATATTGATATGCTGAAAAATCAATCCAATGTAAGTAAATTTATCCCTATTCTCTTTCCTTATATTTACTAGATAGATGTGCTTTATTTATTGTTAGAGTAGCATGCATGTTGTTGTCCTTGCCATATTTCCCCTTATATGTAATAATAATTTATATTATATGGCCCCTAAGATTGAATTTACAATCAACACTTATGGTGTTTATATATTGTTTAGTTTAATGTTATTTTTTATCTTACATCTAGATTATCATTTTTCTTCAGTTCTTTGGATGTGGTTTCCTACATATATCCTTGATATTCTTTTTGTTACCATTGTTATACATCATTGATTTATCTTGAGACCTTGTTAAGACCCATGTCTCATATTTTAGGCATACTCTTTAGAACCCTATACCCTTGACATTGAATGTGGATTACCATCTATTATATCTACAACTACTAAAAGGTTATGTCATTATCTTCAAGTTTATGCAGGCTCTACTTTGATCTCTTATTTGTATCCTAATATATAGAGAGAAAGACGATTGTTATATTGATCATATAATTAATATATAACAATCATATTTCTCTCTATAGATTAGGATACAAATAAGAGATCAAAGTAGAGCCTGCATATACTTGAAGATATCATGCTCTACTTTGATCTCTTATTTTTATCTTTCTATAGAGAGAAAGAGGATTTCTATATTGATCATTCTATATATATATATATATATATATATATATATATATATATATATATATATCACATGTAGAATCAAAATCAATGTAGTCTATTAACTTTGTAGAAGAACCCATTGAATAGTGAATTGTCATGTATATGAGTGCCTTTGATATAGTGGAAAAACCACTTATCAACTTTATAATGAAGCTCATGAGTTTATTTCATAAAGTGAGAAACCAAACCAATGATAAAAGAGATATCAGGTGGCTATGAGTCAAGTAGATAAGGCTATGAAATAATTTCCAATAAAAAGTAGCATCAACCAAGGTTGTAATGCACTTGGTTTGGGGTTTAAATCCAAAATAGAATGGCATAGAATTATATTTAAAATCAAACATGTGAAATATATCAAATATATATTACACATACTTGTGTTGTGAAAGGAATATCCTTAATTCAAAATGAGTGATCTCTAAACCAAGGAAACCACATAAAGTGTCCAAGTCATACATCTCAAACTAAGGATGTAGGGAAGATTTCACATCATAAATTAGTGAAGGTGAGTTTCTTATGAGGATTAAATTATCCACATAAATAGAAACAAAGATAAGTTCACCATCTTTTTGCCAAATTTAGATAATGGGGTTAGAATCACAATAAAAGAATCTTTTTAAGAGAAGGAAGGAGTTCATCTTCTTATATTATGATCGAGGATATACTTAAGGAAATAAATGGATATATTCAACCAACATACAAGGAAGGTTTATTATATAAATATATGAGGTTGGTATTGTCGAGATATACATTTAATCATTAAGTAATTGACAATGTTTAATTTTGATGTCCTTATCTTATTTGGTCTATTTTCAATTTCGCTAGTTCAAAATCTATAATGAGAGCCTCCATATTTTGAAAACACTGAAAATATCATACAAACATACATATTTTAACCTAATTCATCAAAATTTAGGCCACATGTTCATGTCAACCCTTTTTCACTAGTCTTTGTTCTTATGGGACAGGTCCACACTAGGTTGAACAATATTGCATTACAACCTTATCTGCCACGCTATTATGATCACCTTTTGAAATTGATACATTTCAAAAAATATCTCCTACACATTTTGTGAAGTTGGTTAGTGAAAATATTTTAAATATTCCCTTATATAAGCACATCAAGGCCATTCATTGCATTACCTATGATTAATTTAGTAATCGCTTGGAAATTCTACTGCACACTAAGCAAAATAACACTATTTCTTCTAATTTCAATTCTACTACATTTTACTTGTCAATAGACCAATTCTGAATATATTTTATTGTAGATGAAGGACATCAATTGTAAATAATTTTAATCAAATTTTTAGTTAAATTCATGTATTTCCACAATAACATATCAAACACTCACCCTAGGAGGGAGAACTACATCGACCTAAGGCCCATGTGGGTTATGTAGGAAGCACCCAGATTATGCAAGGTTTTCTAAGGATATCTCAGCTATTCCTCTTAGCCATTACCCTCATTTTTCATTTGATCTCTACCTTGTTTATTGTGTAGGAACAAGGGTTTATGTATTTTAGGTCTTTTACATGTCAACTCGACACACATAATTAATTATTAAACCCTCACAAATAGTCACACAAACTCATATTAGAAAATGAGGCACACAGTCAACCAAGACATTACCACAATTTTTAAACAAAGCCACAAGATGATCCTATCCTCCTCTTGTAATTTTTTTCCAATGCAGTTTAAATTCATGCATTCAATCATGACATAAAACACAAATCTTGTCAAGCAATTTTTAGTCACAGTCATCTTGTACAGTTAACATAGGATCTATTTTAGGGAGGTTTGCATACTTATAGGACCATTTACTATTTTTCAACAAATTTATAATTCTATAAAGTCTACATTTTACTATATTCTATTTTATATTCATATATATCTAATTTCAATAGTTTCAATCTATTGCTTTGAGTTCAAATTTAAAATAGATTAATTTTTTTGGTGAACCCACAGTTTTAGAATATATCTTGTTGTTTGACTAATTTTTGTCCTAGGATTAATCAAATTTATAACACTAGAATAAAATAACCTTCGACCTTGGATATAAATATGATATATAATGATTCAACTTCTTCGACCTTGGATATAAATATGATATATAATGATTCAACTTCTTCAACCTTGGATTTAATCTGAAACTAAAGAATTTTGTCTTATTACCTTAGATAAATCCAACATTGAAGCTCTTTGTTTTTCACATTGGGTTGAAATTTGTTGATCTCTATAAACAAAATCTTTTAATTTATTTTCTATTTGCTTGTGCTTATTTTTAAACACTATGTTCCAACAATTTTAAAATTACTTAGTGATTATAATGAAGGGATTTGTGGTGAAATGTTTACAAACATCATGTGTGAAGAATTTACCTAATACTCATAGCCATTGTAAAACACTAAACATAGAATTTTAGTTTACACATACCTCATAGTATATCAAAAATGTCTAGGATCTCTTATTTATAGCATAATAAGTCTCTTTTAGCCATTTGATTTTTAGGACATCTAAAAGGAGTGTATCATTTAGGGGAGTTACTTTCACCGTACCCTTGAAAATAGGGTTAGTGAGATATATGCAAACTTTTATCTCTATAGTTAGTGATTTAAAACATTGGGCCAATATTAATCAATGAATGAGCAAGTATATTTGATATCCCATACAATCATTCAAACCCTTTTCCTAGATCACTCTAATACCTTTATTTGTTCTTGTATTATATTAGTAGTCTTTATCATTTCTTGATTTATATTGCATTGTATGCATCTAAGATGTAATGCTATATTAAGTGGTAATCCTCTTTTATACATATAACTTCCTTTGTATCCTTCTATAATCACAAGTCATGATGTTTTTTCTCAAACTAATAATGCTACTATTCAAATTCCTATGATTATTATTGGCATAATGAACATGAAACTCATATTGATACACACGATCTTAATGGAGTCGACAAAAATCAAGTGCAATAATTATCTGAATTTCATCAAGGTCATCAAGAGAATTCCCATGAGGTTAATAAGATAATTAGTTTCTTTCTAGCATCAAAATTTGAGCATCAATCTAAATTAGCCACATACACACTACAAGAGTTTCCTTTTTAGATTTTCAAATCCCCTACTTCTAATGTTGCCACTTCCACTATTGCATCCATTCCTATTTATACACATATAACATCATCCCTTGGTTTGGGAACATCAATTGGTTTCCAATAGTTATCCATGCCTATGCCTACTCATGCTCCTTGCACTCCTCTAATTACCTCTCCAAATGTTACTCTTGAGCATACAATTCTTGCCTTACAAGCTAAGCTATCTCACATTAACAAACCATTTATCATGCTAGCCCTTACATAGACTAATGTTATTTACTAAATAAACCTTTGGCATCTGAAATTTCATCTTATCCATTACCAGTTATATTTATGGCTCCTCAACTTCCTCTATATGAAGGTAAAGTTGATCTTGAACAACATATGTGTGCATTCCATGTAACTTGTCTATATTATGCAGATACTAATAAATTGTTGACAAGTTTTTTTCCAAGAAGTATAAAATAATATGATCTTAGATGGTTTTATGATCTTCCTCTTAAATCAAGAAAGGTTTTCAACCCTTTATAAAATCAAATTTTAACATACTTTTTTATCAAAATAAATGAAAAGTCATCACATGCTCAAATTACAAAGCTTAAACAAGGGTCTAATGAAACGTTCAGTAAATATATGCTAAGATACAAGACTATGCTAAAAAAAATGACAAATCAAATAGTTGATAATAAAATTCAATATATCTTCATTTAAAGTTTGATATCTCCACTTCAAGAGTCAACTATGTTTGATAAGTTCAAATCTTTTGATGAACTATGTCATATAGTCAAAGAGCACGAGGTCAAGTTAATTAAATTTAAACAAACTTAAGTGTACTTCAAATACTCATTATACTTCAAATGTCAAGTTTCATAGTAAGCTAGATTATAAGAGTAAACCATATGAAAGTAAAAATGAATTTAAGGTTATAGTTGATGTTATCTCAAAACTGATACAAAAGATTCAATTACAAACTCCATCAAGGAGATAGTTTTCAAGGTTAACATCACCTCCTCATGTATTTTTGCAAAAGTTACTTAAATTTATTATAATCACTCTTCCTCTACTAATGGAAGTGGATGTGTCTAGAACACAATCTATTTTTTGTATAGCAATGCATATTGTGACTATCATATATGTATTGGGCATCATACAAATAGATGTTTCAAGGTTAAGCCTATGATTCAATATATAATTGATGAGAATATTATTGGCATTGGAACACCTTTGAAGAGGCTCAACCATAAACAAATGACAATGCAAATCTAAAATTGTACAAATCTTTTTTTCTAAATCATGAAGCAAATAACAAGGATAACTTTGAAGTACATTATGCATATAATTCTCATCCTCTTATTTATACATATGGACATGCACTTGATAAAATTATTGGTACAATTAGAAGCAAACACACATTAATATGTCAGATTATCACATTTGATGATAGTGAAATTGTTGATGATGATTTAGATATACATGCACTCTTTATTCGATTATATGTTGACAAACAATCTGTAAATAGTGTTATGATAGAAATGGATCAAGTGAAAATGTGTGCACCATAACACTTCTCTACACTCTTGTATATAAAACACACGATTTTTAAGATACTTTTTGAGTTGTTTAAGCAATTGATGTTCATACACATGATACTCTTGGGTATATGGTGCTACATTTACAAGTGGGTCCTCTCATAGTACCCACTCATTCTTATTTATACCAAACACATAGGTATTTATTTTTCTATTAAGATGCCCTTGGATACCAAAAAAATTGAGCAGTAACTTCTAAAATGCATAATTTTCTTAAATATGTTCATGATAATCAAGTATTCAAAATTAGAAGAATTCAATATGAATATCCTTTGGAACCAAATATGTTCACTTCTTATATTGAATAGTTACCTGGTACAATAATTGAGAAACATGGTAATGAAATAGTTTACATAACTATTTAAATGCATTATTTACATATTCCAAAGCACATTATAGTTTCTTCCTATATTTGCGAGCATGAGCATATTAAAAAATTAGTTTCTCCATCTATTTACAAGCATGATCATATTACAGAATTAGTTTCTCCATCTACTTATGATCATGTATAGTTACATGTGAGCATATTGAGTTAATTAAAAAGAGCATAATACATTCTCCTAATCAAAAAGTGACATCTAAAAATAGGTCTTCATCTCCTAAGGCAAAACAGGGTATTTAGAGAGCTTCACCAAAAGTATAGGTAATTACATATTCTCCTTACACACATGAGGATATAGGGTTACATGGGAATATGAATAGAGATTCAAAGGGTTATATTACATCATATGATCATAATTCATATTCAGAGGCATCTACAATTGGCACTACTTCTTCACATGAAACCATTCCTCCATATAATGTCATGGGTTATGTATACATGTCCATCACTAGTAGACTAGTTAGTTACTAACATTATACTTTATACATATCTTCTTGCACTTTAATTCCTTTTTAATTATTCTATCACTTATCCAAACATTCTTATAGCCCTTGGATTTATTTTTACTTTGGGAACTTGCTTTCCTCATTTTCAAAATTATTCAAACAATATAAAATAGCTGTCTCTATGACACTCATTCTTACTCACAATTGTATACCTATCATACTATGGATATCAATGTCCTTACATGACCACATCTCTCTCTTACCCATGAGGAACATGTGCATTCATATTTCTCTTAATATTTTGTGATACATTTCTATGACTCATCCACACATACATTTGGGGGCATATTGATTGCATTCCCTATTACAACCATGTGTTTTTTCACCTTGTTAAGGATTGTTTGAATCCTTCTTGCTTCCTATATTTACAAAGATTTTTTTTATAGAACCTTTTTCAATTTTTTTCCCATTATGTTTCAAAAATTAAAAAAAAAAAAACCAATATTTAAATTTTTTAAAAACAAGCAAATATTTTAATAAAATAAATGAAAATATTATTTAAATTTTCAAAATCATGACCTACACTCATTTTTGAAATGTTTCTAGTCTACTTATTTACATATTTTATTTATTCTATGTTAGGTAGATAGCATATCTCATTTTCAATACACAATTATTTTCACCATGTATTTGAGTGTGATATAAGACATACTTTCACATTTTATTCAATGTTAGGCTTCTCTTATTATCCAACAACCTTGCTAAGTTATGGCATTCTCTTCATTCTCTACAAATATTTCAACATATTGTACTTATCCATAACCTTTCTACCATGTTTAGCTACATATCATATAACCATTTTTATAATCACTCATACTATACATGTGTTACATGAAATATGCTACTTACTAAAAATGACATTGATACATTTGGTGGATGCAAACTAGTGTCATTTACCTCTGTTGATTTATTTACTATATGATAAGTTAAAACTTGTTTATGTCCCTTGATCTTGTATGTGGCCTTTGGGCCTTGTATGTGAGATTATATGCAAAATGCATGACATTGTTTGACATTTCCTATTTGTTCATTACACGTTACTATAGTGCCATGATTTATATCATGCATTAATTATATATTATATTATTAATATTAGTGTCATGATTCATATCATGCACATCATGCTTATGTGTTGCAATGTTATATCTCTATAACACATGTTTTGTATACAAATTCAATGTTATATTCAAATATTATGATGTAATGTAATCTAAAAGATTTAAATATTATTATGATTCACATATACTTTATTTTAAGATAAGTGACATGCAGGCTACATCTCTCAATTCAAAAGGGGGGCCTTATAATAGGATTATCTTTAGAATTCAAGTCCTCATGAGCAAATTTAAGATTTATGGGACTATATAACATGATTAAAAAAAATTCAGATAATGGGGGTATATGACATGCATATGCTCACATTTTTACAGTTACAAGTTACAAGTTCGTAAATAGTTAAAAGTGGTAAGTTTAAAATAGTTACAAGTTTTAAATATTTTCAAAGTTCAAATGACATTCAATAGTAATACTGTACATTACATGGGGCATGATATTCATTCATGTTCAAGTTACTACATGGAAATTTAAATTTTGAAGTTTCAAGATTCAAGTTTCAAAGTTTTAAAGTTTAAAATAGAAGCTAGATCTATATGTAGCAGTGTGATTCATATTCATGTTGTAAGTGAGCCACCGTAGGTCTATTGACACTCAATGTCTATGGTTACACTTTTGCTATGCAAGGAGCCATGGTTGTTGATTCCACCCATTCAATTATTTAATATATTACTCTACACAATCAAATGAGAGTAGGGGCATACAATCATTCCAATTGAAGATCATTCAAAGGTTTTAAAATTAAGACTTGATCAATCTCAATTCATCATAGGTTCTACATTTATCCAAATACCTCAACAAGGGGACAAACACTTCTTCATTATCAAGCTACAGAGTAATTAGTTTACATACTCTTATAAGTGTATACTTTTCTTGCTCTCTTTTCAAATATTTCAAATTGAGAGTTTAATATTTTTAATTTTCAAAATGAACAGTAACTAATTTCAGTGGCATTTTTATAGGTTTTGCATCAAGACATCTTGCACGATCAAGTTTTACATTGAAAGACAAAGTGTTATACTTAGGTTTGCATCTTATGTACTCTAGTAAATTCACTTTATTGCATCAATAAAATAAAATGAGGGAAGATGTAGATACATAATATTAATCATTGGGTTCTTGACAATGTTTAATCTTGACACCCTTACCTTATTTGGCCCATTCACCATTTATCTAACTCAAAATCTATAGGCGAGCCTTCATTGTCTTTTAATCACTATGAATACCATATAGACATATATATTTCAAACCAATTCATCCGTATTTAGCCTATAGGATCATATTAAACCTTTTTCAATGGCCTTTAATCTTCTGACACAGGTCTACACTAGGTTAGACAGGGATACACTATGACCTTGTGCCCCACACTCCAACAGTTAATTTTTCAAATCAAGCATTTTAAAATTGTTCTTTTACATATTTTGTAAATTTTGTTAGCAAAGATATCCAAAAATATTATCCTATATAATCACATCAAGTCCACTCATTACGCACTTAACACTTCTAACAATCACTTGGAAATCTTACTATCCATTAAGAAAAAGAGTATTATTTGTTCCAATTAATTTTTTTTTGTATTATAACAACCATAGGCTAAGTCTGAATATTATTTATAGCAGGTCAAGGGCATCCATTGTCAAGAAATACAATCAATCTTCTAGATATAGTCATATAGTCACACAATCAATCTATGAGAGAGAACTACATCAACAGAATGCCCATTTGCGATATGGAGGCAACACTCAGATTATGTAGGGTTTTCTAAAGATAGATCTATTATTCCCTTACTCATTTTCCCCTTTTTGTATTTGATCTCCTATTTGGTTTTTGTGTAAGAATAAGGGTTGTAATTTTTGTCTTCTACATGACATATCGGTACATAAAATTAATCAACAAGCCCTTACAGGTAGTTGCATAAATATAGATCAAAATTCAGGTGCATAGTCAACCAAGAAATAACCATAATTTGCAGACAAGGCTGCATTACAACCTTGTCTTCCTTCTATGAACTTGTCCCAATGCATAATAAAATACTAAATTTGGTCATGACACAACACACAAGTATTTTCTAGTAATTTTCAATCAAAGTTAGTCTGTGTTGTCCCCAAAAATGTCACTCATTTTTGGGACAACCTATGAACTATTTTGGTTCAACAGACCAAAATCCTCTCTCCCCTTTTCAAAAATTGTTATGATCATTCAAGTTCTTCATTTTTCAAAGATTTTCTAGAAATCTACGGACTTTGCAGATATGTTTCTATGGACTCAACATGCTTGAAATTAAAAGGTTCAAGGGTTTAACGTTGTCAGCAAGTTTCAAAGAGTTGAGTGCTTTGTCAAAGTTCATCAAGTTCAACCGCTTCACGGTTCAACGGTTCAAAGGAGTTCCAAAAAGGAAAAAGCCCTAGAGTGGAAGCTGCCAAGTGTCGTCTACAGAACACTTTATAGTTTATTTCCAAGAAGTAGTGGAATGAGCCACGTGTCCCTTGTAAAGCTTGTCGGAAGCCTCCAAATGCCAACATCCGTAGTTCCTTTCTTTTTCGTTATTGAGTAAAGACCATGGTGGGCCTTGGGCGAGTGGCTAAAATTAAGTGTAATGTTCCAAGTGTCATCGTCTATGAGATTGCTAAAAGTAAACAAAACGTGCAATGTGTCCCATTGTAACTTATCAGAACGCAACAAGTGTCGGCATCCGCATTTCAAGCTTTTTATAAGTTTAAAAGCTTCTTTCAATAAGCTTCTCATAGAATCTCACAAAAAGTGCCAAGTGGAAACAACAAAAAGTTTGTAATTTATTTCTAAGAAGCTACAGAAGTTGCCATGTATCCCTGGTAAAACTCAGTGGAAGCCGCCAAGTGTTGATATCTACAGCTATTGAGTAAGGACTGTGGTGAGTCCCAGGTAAGTCACAAAAACAAGTGGAACGTGCCAAGTGTCTGCATCCGTGTGAATCCAAATGAGTCCCGAATGTTTCTACACTGTTTCTAAAAACTCAGTGAAAGCCACCATGTGTCATATTTCACGGGACTCTCAAAAGGTAGCTAAAGCTTTTGTAGTTTAAGCGGATGTTGCCAAGTGTCCTCCCTTGTTTAGGGTGGAAGCTACCACGTGTCACCTATTGAGATCAGTGAAAAGTGCCACCTATCCCCGTTCCCTTTTTGAAGCGACTAAAGCCAAGGAAAATTTACTTTAGACAAATTGTCCGAAGAAATTCCTTCAGACATTTTGTTCGAAGGAAATAAAGGATAAAAGTCCACTGAAGAAACAAAATCTTGAAGGCCAGTCGGTTGAGCCTTAAGGGTAGGTACCCTTGCAGGAGGCACTTGACACTCAAAAAAGGACCGTTTATAAAGCTCGAAGGGACACCTTCCCTTCAGAGTGTTCCAAAGGCTTGATAAATACACAAAAAGAAGCTTTGAAAGACTCAGATGAAAAGGAGCCTTCAAATATCAAGGGTTCAACATGGTTCAAGTGACTAGTGACATCCCTGCAGACGTCAAATTTAAGGTGATGGAATATATGTTAATATTTGAATATGGCACATAATTTGAAAAGTAAAATAAGAAACCAACTGAAAAGAGAGCCTAAGAGCCCTAATTGCTGCAGGGAAGAGAAAACAATACAAAAGATCAAAAATATCTACAGGGGAGTTATTTCCAGTAGGTGAAACAGTGGATCAAGCAGACTTCTGAGCACACCAAATCAAGGACGTGGCCTATTTTTATTCCATAAAGTAAAGGCAAAGGGACAGCTTTGCAGACACCAGGAAAAAGACCAGACAGTCCATACTAAAGAAGAGACATATTAGATGAATTAGCACGCCATAGTTAAGGCAGCCGCCCGGTTCTAGTAGGGCCCTCCTTGACAAAACTGAAAATACATTCAAGGCATTGAATGCAGTATGGGCCACCCCATAGAACAAAGCACCAAACCTCTCTTGGATGCTATATAATGTAATCTCTTACCTTATTCAAAGGGAGATCTTCTCATTACCAGAAGCAAAACTCTACCCAAATTGAAAGGCATTACTAAGACTTTGAGCTTAGATTGTTGTTCATATTTCTTTGTTTGAATTAAAAAGTAAGTTACTTTCAAACTTTATGCTATTATAGCTTGTATCATTCTAAGAGATTGTTCTTATATCTATTTCCTGAATGTATTCTTGTTTATTCAATTTGATAAGCAGAGCTAGTGGAAGTGATAAGGAAGGTGTCCTGAAGCCAGTTACTTTCAAACTGTGTGTTGTCATAGTTGTCTTCAGTGTGTGTTTGTTTCCTGTTCTTGTGTAAAGGACCTTGGGATGACTTTGTGCCCTCATTGTCCTTCGTATTTCACTCTTGGTCAGTCGAGGTGGTGACTCTATGCTACATCTCAATTTGTTGGTTACTACGCCTTTGGTTACCAGTTACTTGTCACTACCTGAAAGAACTCTTCCTGTTCCCTGTAAGAACACTTTTGAAAGAAGAGAAGTGCCTTCAGTGCTTTCACCAGGATTTTATCCTTTGTTTGTGAACATCATCTCTGAAAAAAGAGAGATAGATGGTGTTATTCTACCCCTGAGTGTTATTTTTTGCATATATATAGTATATAGTGCCTCATACTTATAGGGAACCTCCACTTAATGAGAGGAGAGATTTGTCCCCTATTGATGTAGTAAACTTGCACACCTGGCTGACCAATCTTCCTATGCTGTGGTTGAAGAGACCTATTTTGTTCACAAGTTACCTGGTTGACAAAATATTCACCCAACAATTTTTGGTGACTCTGCTGGGGATGTTACGTGCAATATGAAGCCTCAAGTTTCAGATTAAAATCATCACCCTACCCTTATCCATTATAGACTCTGGAGACTCTGTTCCATGTCTTACCCATTATCATTATAGCCTTACCATCTTCCTCCATCTCCATTATACTATTTGGTCTATAAAACCAAAGCCACTAGAATAGGACATGCAGTTTGAAGCCTCAAGCTTTAAGCTGAAATAAGACCAGTCCCTTCCTATTTTTATCCTACAATCTGGCAACTCCATGCTATACCAGAAGCTAGAAATCCCAAGGTGTTGTTGATCTTATTTTTGAGTTGGTGCAACAGGGTAATTTCAACTTGTTCCCTCCCCAACTTTAAGTTCAAAGATCCAAGAGTGTTCCTCCTACCCATACCAGGACACCAACACAAGGCAGAGCTTCTTTTTCTGTTGTTAGCAAAGCATTGCCCATATATATGCTGCCCAAATTTGTTATTCCCCTTTACCATAATCCCATCATGGTAGTTCAAGGCCCCTGGGGTAACTCTTTTGGCCCACTCAACCTCACTCCACCTCTACATGAACTCCCACGCACCTCAAGAAAGATTTTTTCCAAATTTTTTGGTGATGGGAGAGTTCATCCTAAACACATTGCAGCCTTTAGCATAGCCTGTGGTGTGATAGACATAGAATTTGAGGATGTGGCAGTCAGGCTTTTCATGGAAACACTACAAGGTGCTACTGTAGATTGGTTCTACCATCTACAGGCTAGGTCAGTGACTAACTGGGACACACTCAAAGCTAAATTTGAAGCAAGGTTCAAGCTTGCAGAAGATGCACATCCCTTGCTAGCCTGGCTCACATAGATGAAGAAGGAACCTTATGAATTGATGAGGGATTTCATTGCTGAGTTTGACAAGCTAAGGAATCGAATTCCTATCATTATTTAGCCAACACCTAAAAACCTCAAATGCTTCTTCATCAACTCACAGCTACTTGAAGTGAGTTTTTTGCTGAGGTGTTTTGGCCACATAGACCTTGAGGTTGCTCAAGACCTGGCTACTGAGGTAGAAGATGACCTTATCTTGGCTGTAAAGATAAGGAGAGACCCAAATAGAGGTAAACCCTCTTCATATTCTAAATACTCACCTACAACCACCACTGATGCAATGGTGTAGAAGCTATAAAATGAATTTCTATCCCTTAGAAAACAAATGGTACAAGGGATGTCATCTGATCCTTCATACAAAGATGTACCAAGGAGGACATTTCAGAATCAACCATATCAAGGCAATGCTGCCATAAATCAAGGGCAAGAAAATCATCTCCCTCCCCCTCAGAGGAATAACCTTGCCATTGAAGCACCTCCAACCAACTCAGTGGTTGGATATCTTGAAACTGAATTAGATTTCTCATTTCAGCCTGAGTCAAATCCTAAAGATGACGCTAATCTCTTCACTGAGAAAGAAGAAGAATTAGCTGGTGACTCCAACATTGGTTTTTTAAATTATTAGGATGAACCCAGAAGTGAAGGTAATGCAGCCAAAGGATCATATGCTATATTCACCTAGTCTAACAATCAATCAGCTCAACCAACTGATAAGGAGAAAGCAGAGGAGTGACCTCAACCAATAGTTGCAATTGCTAAGTGGGGATCCACTCTTCCTTTCTAGCCAAAGGACCCGATGATTACAAGAAAGGTAATTACACTAAATATTCCTACGCCTTCTACTTCAAATTCACAGTCTAGTCTTCCCCCTTCTAAAAATCAAAAGGATGAACTTCCATCCTCTGCTCCTAGCTCATTTTCAGCATTTGATATAATTGACCATATAAAGAAAACCAAAATTCAAATGTCTAAATTTGAATTTCAACAGTCCCATCTTGAGTAATTAGATAAATTGGTTTAGTGTGTGAAGAACCAGGCCATCCCTATAGGACAAGAAATTCCCAAGGTGACTCATGATTCCCTCAAGAATGCACTCACCAAGAACAACCTTGTCATCACTCCTCCTGCTGCTCCTGATAGGACTGAACCTTTCCATGTCTCATTACTGATAAATGGACATTAACTAAACAATTACATCATTGATTTTGGAGCTTCAGACAATGTCATGCCTACCAAAGTGGTTAAATCCCTTGGCCTCACATTGACCAAAACATTTGGTAGATGCTTCTCCATGGAGAACAAGCAAGTACCTCTACTGGGACAAATCAAGGACGCTCAATTTGCATTTGCAGCATTCCCAGACAAGAGGATCAAGATGACTGTCTTGGTGGTTGACGTCCCAACATCATATTGGATCCTTCTCGGATGCAACTTTTGCAAGGACATTGGAGGTGAATTGAGCATGGACCAATCTGAAGCAAGGATTCCAGTCAAGGGTGTTATGAAGAGGCTGCTCCCTGAGAAGGAAGCAAAATATGTGGTTACCCAGACATCGACACCTAAAGCTCAAATTCTATTTGAGTCTTCAGGCATGGGTAACTAATTTCTATCCATGGATGAAGTTCATGAGTCATCCGATGAAGCTCCTATAGATGACAACCTAAAAATGCATTCAGCTGGAACAACAAAAGAATTGGTATAGTGCAATGCAAGTGTGGAAGGATGTCCATCTCCAAATGAATAAGAATCCAAAGAAAAATCAGTGTTTGAGGAGGTGTGGATTTTGGAATTTGATGGCAGTGTCTCCTCTACCAGTTCAGGAGTCAGAGTTGTACTGATATCTCCTCAAAGAGATATTTTTCCTTCATCATATAAGTTACAATTCAACAACACCAATAATACAACTGAGTATGAATCCCTATTGCTTGAATTGAAGACTGTTAGAGATAGAGGCATCAAACTCCTTCATGCCAAAGGAGATGTTGAATTGGTGGTTTATCAGGGGAGAAACCTATATCAAACTAAGAATGAGAGAGTGCGCCACTACTGAGATCTAGTTTGGGTCTAAATTGAAAACTTTGATACTTTCAGCATCTCTACGATTCCCAGGGAATTCAATGATAGAGCTGATGCATTGGTGATTTTAGTAACTCTCTTAGTTCCTCACCCAAATTTCAAAGGAGATAGGTACACTATTGAGCTGGTCTTTTGACCAAGTGTACCTGATACTTCCAATCATTGGCAAGTGTTTAACAATGACAACTAAATCATTGCCTTCTTGGAGTAGAAGGACAACTTTAAATAGCTATATTTTGAAGGCAGTAAGCTTCAACAGCTTGAACCCACTCCTGAATCAAGTTTAAGCATGGATGGAGAGTTCCTATAGCTAAAAGGGAATAAAATTCCCAAAGGCCTAGTTTCCCTTGAGAAACTATTTGACAAACACGACAGATTCATCAAACGGTAGCAAATGGATTCAAGCTCCTCTCAGGAGTTTGATCAAGTAAATCTGGGTACCAAGGAAGATCTCAAGATGGTGAACATTGGGAAATGTTGTACTCCTTAGGAGAGGTTCAAGTTCATTACTTTTCTCAGCTAATACATGGATGTCTTAGCTTACTCCTATGATGACCTGAAGTCACTCAGGCCTGATGAAATTCGACATGACATTCCTCTCAAGGCTGATTCATCACCTTACAAGCAAAAATCCAGGTAGTATAATCTAAAATTATTAGGTACTATTCTGGCTGAGATACAGAAGATGCTCAATGCTAGAATCATTTTCCCATTCCATCATTCCACATGGATTGCAAACATAGTGCCTGTAAGGAAGAAGAATGGTGAAATTCACCTCTGTGTAGATTTTAGAAACTTGAATCAGTCATCCTTAAAGGATAACTATCCTCTACCCATCATGTATCAAGTGCTTCAGATGGTGACTGGTTTGGAGATGTTATCAATGTTAGATGGCTTCTCAAGATATAATCAAGTTGAAGTTGGTGAAGTAGACCAACACAAGACTGCTTTCACCACGCCTTAGGGCATGTTTACATATAGAAGGATGCCATTTGGTTTGATTAACGCTAGCGCTACTTTTTAAAGAGAAATGGACCTTGTATTCAAGGATGAGATGGGTAAGTTCATTTTAGTTTATCTTGATGACTTGACTGTCTTTTCTAAGCATCGCCCAGATCATGTGCGCCACTTGCAACAAGTGTTAGAATGTTGCCACCAGAATGGCATTTCCCTAAACCCCAAGAAGTTTGTTTTTGGAGTAACAGAGGGGAAACTTCTTAGACACATTGTGTCCAAGGGAGGCACAAAGATTGACTCAGACATAGTCAGGCCTATCCAAGAGCTTACTTTGCCCACAAGTAAGACTGTTGTTCACTCTTTCTTTGGAAAGGTGAATTTCTTAAGACGGTTCATCCCTGAGTTTGCTGAGAAGACTCGCCATATTATAAACATGATGAAGGGAAAGGCCACATTTAGCTAGACTGAAGAAGGCAAATTAGCATTCCAAAATATAAAGATAGCTATTGCCCATGCCCCAATTCTGGTATGTCCAGATTATAACAAGGATTTTACCATGTACAGTTATGCTTCTGAACACACACTTTCAGCAATTCTGGTTCAATAAAATAAAGAAGGTATGGAATCTCCCATTTATTTCATGAGTTTACCTCTTAAATTTTATGAGTTGAAGTATTCAAATATGGAGAAGCATGCATATGCAGTGGTAAAGATAGTAAAACATTTCTACTTCTACATCTTGAATTCACATGTTACTGCCTTGGTTCTTGATACCATGGTTAAATCTATATTAACTCAGCAGGATTTTGGAATAAAAAGAGGCTATTGGATTTCAAAAATCTAGGAGTTTGATCTAGTCATCAAACCAATGAAAGTGGTGTAGGGAAAAGGCTTATGCCAATTGATTACTGATAACAAGCCAGGAGGAATAGAGCATGAAGAACCAGAAGAAGACACGTCAATAGTCCTCTTTGTCTCCACTATGAATGAGTGGTATTCAGGTATTTCTCATTTCCTTACTTATGGTGAGTGTTCTGCTCACCTATCTTATAAAGAAATGATGACCATCAAGTTGAAAGCTGCCAATTTTGTCCTCTGGGATAATGGCCTGTACAAAAGGAGCCTTGATGGAGTATTCCTTCACTGCATGGACAAAGAGCAGTAGAACCAAGTTCTGAAGCCCTTCCATAATTTGACCTATGGAGGATATTTATCTGCTCCTGTGACTACCCATAAGATTCTGTGAGCCAGGTATTATTGGCCAACTCTCTTTCAAAATGCATACAAGTGGGTAAGGAAATGTGAACTATGCCAGTAGTTTGTTGGGAGACCCAAGTTAGCTGCCCTGCCTCTGAAGCTAGTGGTCATAGGGGAGCCATTATATCTATGGGGAATTGATTTAATTGGTGCTGTAAACCCATCTTCTAGTGCTGGACATGATTATGTTCTCACAACCACATATTACTTCCCCAAGTGGGTGGAAGCTATCCCAACCAAACATGCTACTTCAGAAGTAGTATGCAATTTCCTCAAAGAGAACATCATTTCCAAGTTTGGGGTCCCAACGAAGATTGTCACTGATAATGTAGCTTGTTTCACTTCCTAGGAGATCACTCAATTCTATTTCTACTATGGGACCACCCTCTCCCATTCTTCTAATTACTTTCCATAAGGGAATAGACAAGCTGAATCAAGCAACAAGAACTTGGTGGCTATCATCAAGAAGCTGGTAATGACAACCCAAGGACATGGCATAAAGTATTGGTTGATGCTCTATGGGTAGATAGGATCACACCAAAAAGGGCAATTGGTATGTCTCCCTTCCAACTTCTTTATGGGCTCAATATTGAGATACTAATCACCCTAGAATTGCCAGCATTAAAATTGGCCAAAGCAATTGAGGATCAAACTTATGAAATCTCCATTAATAAGAGGATCATGTGCTTGACTAAGCTGGATGAGTGGAGAACTATGGTGGTAGACCAAATTGTGTAGCATCAAAGTCTGGTGAAGAAACTCTTCGACTAGAAAGCAAAAGACCGTGATTTACAAATGGGAGATCAAGTCCTCCTATGGGATAAGAGGAGAGAACCAAAGAGAATGCATGGAAAATTTGATTCTCTTTGGAGAGGCCCATTTATTATCCACCAGCTCAATGGTGAGAATAGGTTCTTATTGAAATATCAAGACGACATGCTCTTTTCTTTGCCTCATAATGGGCAGGATCTAAAGCACTTCAACTCTTGAAGTATCAGATAAGTTCACCTATACATATGTATATTTGTATAGTATTTTGTTTCTATTTTTTTCTTTTCATTTTCATTTTTAGAGCCTTTCTTTTTGGGTAGCATGACTCCATAGCCCAATGGCATGATTCAAGGCACTAGAGATTTTGGTTTCTACTCCCCTCAGATGTTCCAAAATTCAATTGAAGGAAGTTCCCCAACTGGAGCCAGCTGTTGTCCCCAAAAATATCACTCATTTTTGGGACAACCTATGAACTATTTTGGTTCAATAGACCAAAATCCTCTTTCCCCTTTTCGAAAATTGATCTGAGCATTCAAGTTCTTCATTTTTCAAAGCTTTTACAGAAATCTATGGGCTCTGCAGATATGTTTCTATAGACTCAACATGCTTGAAATTAAAAAGTTCAAGGGTTCAATGGGTTCAAGGTTCAATGTCATCGGCAAGCTTCCAAGAGTCGAGCACTTTGTCAAAGTTCATCAAGTTCAACTGCTTCATGGTTCAACAGTTCAAAAGAGTGCCAGAAAGGAAAAAGCCCTAGAGCAGAAGCTGCCAAGTGTCATCTACCAGGACACTTTATAGTTTATTTACAAGAAGCAGTGGAATGAGCCACGTGTCCCTTGTAAATCTTGTCAGAAGCCTCCAAGTGCCAACATCCATAGTTCCTTTCTTTTTCTTTATTGAGTAAGGACCATGGTGGGCCCTGATCGAGTGGCTAAAATTAAGCAGAATGCTCCAAGTGTCATCATCTGTGAGATTGCTAAAAGTAAATAGAACATGCCACATGTCCCATTATAACTTAGCAGAGTGCGACAAGTGTTGGCATCCACGTTTCAATATTTTTATAAGTTTCAAAGCTTCTTTCAATAAGCTTCTCACAGAATCCCAGGGAAAGCGCCAAGTGGCAATAGTGAAAAGTTTGAACTTTATTTCTAAGAAGCTACAAAAGTTGCCATGTGTCCTTGGTAAAACTCAATGGAAGCCACCAAGTGTCGACATCTGCAGCTATTGAGTAAGGACTGTGGTGAGTCCCAGGTAAGTCACAAAAAAAAGTAGAACATGTCAAGTGTCTACATCCACGTGAATCCAAATGAGTCTTGAATGTTTCTACACTATTTCTAAAAACTCAGTGGAAGCTGCCATATGTCATCTTCTGTGGGACTCTCAAAAGGTAGCTAAAGCTTCTGTAGTTTAAGTGCATGCTGCCAAGTGTCCTCACCTATTTAGGGCAGAAGATGCCATGTGTCACCTATTGAGATCAGTGGAAAGTGCCACCTGTCCTAATTCCCCTTTCGAAGTGACCAAAGCCAAGGAAGATTTCCTTCAGACAAATTGTCTAAAGGAATTCCTTTGGACATTTTGTCTGAAGGAAATAAAGGATAAAAGTCCACCGAAGAAACAAAATCCCAAAGGCCGCCTGGTTGAGCTCGAAGGGTAGGTACCCTTGTAGGAGGCAGTTGACACTCAAAAAAGGACCGTTTATAAAGCCCAAAGGGACACCTTCCCTTCAGAGTGTTCCAAAGGCTTTATAAAGACATAGAAAGAAGCTTGAAAGACTTAGATGAAAATGAGCCTTAAAAGATCAAAGGTTCAACATGGTTCAGGTGACCAATGACGTCCTCGTGGATGTCAAATTTAAGGTGATGAAATATCTATTAATATTTAAATATGGCACAGAATTTGAAAAGTAAAACAAGCAATCGACTGAAAAGAGAGCCTGAGAGCCCTAATTGCTGTAGGGAAGAGAAAATAATACAAAATATCAAAAATATCTACAAGGGAGTTATTTTCAATAGGTGAAACAGTGGATCAAGAAGACTTTTGAGCACACCAAATCAAGGACGCGGCCTATTTTTCTTCCATGAAGTAAAGGCAAAGGGACATCTATGTAGACACCAAGAAAATGACCAGACATTCCATACTAAGGAAGAGACATATTGATGAATTAGCACACCATAGTTAAGGCAACCGCTCGATTCCAGTAGGGCCCTCCTTGACAAAATTGAAAATGCATTCAAGGCATTGAATGTAGTATGAGCCACCCCATGAAACAAAGCACCAAACCTCTCTTGACTGCTATTTAATGTAATCTCTTACCTTATTCAAAGGGAGATCTTCTCATTACCAGAAGCAAAACTCTGCCCAAATTGAAAGGCATTACTGAGACTTTGAGCTCAGATTGTTGTTCATATTTCTTTGTTTGAATCAGAAAACAAGTTACTTTCAGAGTTTCTGCTGTTATAGCTTGTATCATTCTAGGAGATTGTTCTCATGTCTATTTCCTAAATGTATTCTTGTTTATTCAATTTAACAAGTAGAGCTAGTGGAAGTGATAAGGAAGGTGTCCTGAAGCCAGTTACTTTCAGACTTTGTGCTGTCATAGTTGTCTTCAGTGTGTGTTTATTTCCTATTCTTGTGTAAAGGACCTTGAGATGACTTTGTGCCCTCATTGTCCTTTGTATTTCACTCTTGGGCAATCAAAGTGGAGACTTTGTGCTACATCTCAGTCTGATGGTTATCACGCCTTTGGTTACCAGTTACTTGTTACTACCTAAAAGAACTCCTACTATTCCTTGTAAGAACACTTCTGAAAGAAGAGAAGTGCCTTCAGTGCTTTCACTAAGATTTTCTCCTTTGTTTGTGAACATCATCTCTAAAAAAAGAGAGATGGATGGTGTTATTCTATCCTTGAGTGTTATTTTCTACACACATATATAGTATATAGCGCCTCATACTTATAGGGAACCTCCCCTTGATGAGAGGAGAGATTTGTCCCCTGTTGATGTAGTAAACCTGCACACCTGGCCGACCAATCTTCCTATGCTATGGTTGAAGAGATCTATTTTGTTCACTAGTTAGCTGGTTGACAAAATATTCACCCAACAGTCTGCATAATTAGAATCAAACTTGTTTTAGGAAGGCTTGTACAATCTTAAGCTTATTTTCTATTTTTATAAAAATCCAAATTTTGTAAAATTATGTAACATATTATATTTCACTATCAGATCTATATAGTCAAACATTGTAATTTTAATGCTCTAAATTTATTCATTTGGAGATCATTCAACTAAAATAGACTAAACATAGGGCGTATTTCTTGCCTTCCCTATTAACACAATATGATTTTGCACCTCGTTAAGTATCATTTTAATCCTTCCCACTTCTTGTATTTGCAAAGCTTAATTCTTAACACATTTTTCAAATATTTTTACAATTTCATATTAAAAAAAATCCAAATAAAATTAGATATTTCAAATATTCAAAAACATGCAAATATTTCAAAACAAAATCAAAATATTAATTGAAAAAATCAAAATCAAGACCTATAAGTATTTTTCAAATGTTGCTTGCTTAGTTCTTTACACAATTTTTTTTTCTATGTTAGATAAACAACATATTTTAGTTTTCAATACACATTGATTTTCGTGAGGTATTTGAGTGTGATACAAGACATACTTTCAAATGGTTCTTTGATGTCAGTGTTCCTTTGTTACCCAAAAAACTTGCTAAGTTGGGGACATCTTTTCATTCTCTATGATCATTTCAATAGGTTGTATCTATCCACAACATTCTTACCATGATGATCTATATATCATACAAATGTTTTGTTAATCATTCATACTATGCATATGTTACACGAAATATGCTACTTGCTAACTATGACATCGATACATATGGTAGATGAAGATTAGTCTCATTGGATTTATGACAAGTTACCACTTGCTTGGTTATGGCGTGTAGACCTTGGACTTTATGAACAAAATTATTAATTATATGGCATAATCATGCCATCTACATGTGGCCCTTGGACTTGTGTGTTATGTGACATTCACATGTCCCTTGTATATGGCCTTTGGGCCTTATGTGTGACATTATTTTCAAATTATATAACATTATATGACATTACTTGTACATTCATTTTTTGTTACTATGATGTCATGATTCATATCATGCATTACCTATATATTATCTTTCTAATTTAGTTCCATGATGTATATCATGCACATCATGCTTATGTGCTTCAATGATATATCTATCTAATTCATGTTATATATATACATTCAATGATATACTCAAACATTATGATGCATTCCATTCAAATTTTGAAATGCTACTACATTATTACATATTTCACATATTATTATTTCTTTTAGATAAGTGACTTATAGGCTACGTCCCTCATCTCAATAGTGGGCATCACAATGGGTTTGTCTTGAGAATTTAAGTCCTCATGAGAAAATTTCAGATTTATGGCACTCCACAATTTCAAAAATTATAACATGATTTATAATTTATAAAATATGAAGGCATGTGAGATGCATGTGCACTCATTCATCTAGTTACAAGTGTCAAGGTTCAAATAGTTATAGGTTTCAATAGTAATAAAATTTTAAATGAAAGTCAATATCAATATAGTAAAATATAGAGGGAATGATATCCATTCATGCTCATGTTACTATATGACAATTTAAAAATTATCAAGTTTAAAATAGAATCTAGATCCACATACAGTGGTGTGATTTGTCTCCATGTTGAAAGTAGTCCATGTTAGAGTCTAGTGACACTCAACATCTCTAGTTGTACATTTTCTATGTAGAAAGCCACATTTGGTGGTTACACCCCTTCAATTATTTTATAGAGTACTATACGCATTCAAATAAGATTTGGAGCACACAATTTTTCCAATTGAAGAGCATTCTAAGGTTTTCAAATTGAGACTTGATCACTCTCAATTCACCATAGGTTCAACATTTCTCTAAAATGCTTCAATAAGAAGACAATCACTTCTCCATTCTTCTGTTATAGGGAAATCAATTTGCATACTCTTATAGGTGTATACTTTCCTTGATCTCTTTTCAAATTTAAAATTACAAGAATCAAATTTTCAATTTTAAAATATTGGCAGTAATTACTTTTAGTGGCATTATTATAGGTTTGACATTAAGGCATATTGCATGATCAAGTTTCACATCAAAATATAACATGTTTACACATACTAAGGTTATCATATATTTTAATCTAGTAATTTTATTTTGTAACGTCACTAAAATAAAATGGGGTAATTGTAAACACATAAGTTTAATCATTAAGTACTTGACAATGTTTAATCTCAACATCCTTACCTTACTTGGTATGTTAGCCATTTTTCTAGCTCGCAATCTATAATGAGAGAATCTATTATCTTGAAAATATTAAAAATATCATATGAAGATCCTTATTTCAACTCAATTCATCCCTATTCAACCCATACATTCTTATCATACTTTTTATATTAGTATTTATTCTCTTGGAATAGGTTTGCACTAGGTTAGTTAGGACCACATTGTGGCCTTGTCCACTAGTGTGACCTTGTCCCCTATCTTCCCACAATCACTTTTTAAAATTGATATGTTTCAAAATGACTCTCCTGCATATTTTTTGAAGTTGGATAACAAAAATATTCTAAAAATTCACCTATATAAGGACATCAAGGCCACTCATTGCACTACCTACGTTTAATCTAACAACCATTTCAATATTATACTAGACACAAAATAAAAGAGCACTATTTCTTCCAATTTTATATAATAGTCAATTGGCCAAGTCTGAATATCTTTTATTACAGGTCTTGGGCATCCATTATTGTGCATTTCAATCAATCTTTTATCTAGATTCATATAGTTGCACAATCACAAATCGAACACTCACCCTAGGAGGAATAATTACATCAACCTAATGCCCATGTTGGATATGTAGGCAACTCTCAAATTATGTGGGAATTTATGATTATAGCTTAGTTATTCTCATTACCCATTGTGTCACTTTTACATTTGATCTATATCTTGTTTATTGTGAAAGAGTATTGGTTTGTGTCTTGCAAAGATTTTACGAGTAAAATCAACACTCAAAATTAATCATTAAACCTTCAAAAAATTTGTATAGAACTAGATCAAAAAATCAAGAGCATAATCAACCAAAACACAACCACAATCAATAGACAAGGCCACAATGTAGCACTGTCCTCCTCCCGAAGACTTATCCCAACATAATTTAAATTCCTACATTTACTCAAGATATAGTACATAGGTCTTGTCAAGCATTTTTAAGTCACAGTTAGCATAATATCTATGTTAAGGAGATTTTCATATCTATAGACTCATTTAACTATTTTTGGCAAATTTCTTATTCTGTAAATTATGTATTTTATTGAATTCAATTTTATATTCTTAGATATCCAATTTTAATATTTTAGATCTATCAATTTGATTTAATTTCAATTTAAAATAGATTAAACATGTTTATATAGACTTCCTCATGAAGATTATCATGAAGAAAAACACACATCACATCTATCTGGTACACTGTCCATCTCTGAGATGCTTCAATAGAAATCATAAGGTGAATGAATGGAGTTAATTTTAACAACTTAAAAAAATGTCACAAAGTAATCAATGCCCTCTCCCTGAGATAATCCTTTTACGTCCAGTCTACCTTATGTTTATCTATACTACCATTTGTTATTTTTTTTTTAAGATAAATCCATCTATAATAAACCATCTTTCTTCTTCTTGGAAGAGGGATTAAATCCCAAGTAGTATTCTTCATATGAGAGCTGTAATCTTATTCCATTGATGGGTCCCACTTTGAAGTGCCATTAGCCTCACGAAATGATAGGATCCTTCCTAAAATAGATTAGACAAGACTAAAAATATACAAAATTTAAACAAAAATAATAGAATTATATCGATTCAAAGGAACAAAATTGCATTACAATATTAGAATTACAAAATTATTGGCTTCTTTAAGGGGGAGACATATTTTGAGTAAGCTTAATTAAATACAATTTGTGTGCTTCATACTAGTCTAGGCTCCTATTTATAGTAACTTATTTCTCAATGATTACTACTCCTAATGAATATGGGATTATTACAATAGATTATTACTATTCATCTAATAACTTGAGGGACATGTTATAAAGCATATGCACCCATAAAATTTTATTAAACAAGTGAATTACAAAAGGATGGTTAGGACAAAGGGTCCTAACATGCCCTCCCCCTTCAAATCTTTTCCTTCAAAGTTGAAGGTGAGGAAATTGTTGATGGATGGAAAGAATAAGTTCTCAGGTAGCATCTTTTAGTTACATCCACTACCACTATAGTAAAAATTTAGTGATGACCCCATTGTGGAGTGGATGAGAGTGTTTGTTAAGGATAATTATAGGTTTCAAAAGGTTATACCCTTATGCAACAAGTTCTATAAGCATTATCTGGGTGATGACATTTTGGCTTAGGACCCTTTTTAATTATGAGACATGAAAAACAAATTTCACTCATGATGAAGGTGGGAGTTTCAACTTGTAGGAGATAAGTTCAACCCACTGGAGAATTTAATAAGGCCCATGAAATTTTGGAGCTAATTTATAATGGCCTTTGATCTTTAAATAGGATTACTTGTAAGGTTTCACAGGATGGAAAACCATATCTCCAAGTTGAAAGGATCATTCACAGTGGTGTTAGTTTACATGTTGATTCATGCGATTTTGTGCCATGTAAAGATTATCTTTGAGGAGGTAAATTATATTTTCACATGTACTAATGTTAGAATCAAAATTCTATACAAGAGAGTTACCTAATATATATGAAATAAGAGAGGGTATCTTTTGGCCATAAACTGCCTCGTATGGGGTTAGCATGGTGGCCGTGTGGTAGGAGGTGTTGTACCACCATTATGGAATAAGTAACCATTTTACCCATTGATGTTTTTACTACATGAAAAAATAATGGAGATAAGTTTCTAAAAATTTATTGACAATATATGTATGGCCATCAACTATGGATGATATCTGTAACTCATTTTCAGAGTTGTACTAAGATGTTTGAAGAGTTCTTGACAAAAATGACTCATGAAGGTAGAATCATGATCTAATATAATAGAGGTAATCATGGAGCCAAAATATTTGATCAGGAAATTTCTGGGCTATGGTGGAAGCAGTGTAGGGATGATATAGAGGACATAAATGAGCATATTTGGAAAGGCAAGCCATTACTACAAGAATCAATGATTTTCCTCCAGATTTGGAGAGACATTCAATAAAATCCATGGAAATGTTTGTCCAAAGATGTTGAGGAATTGGAAGTGGCTAGAGTAAACCAGGTGGGGTGACTATTTTACCTTTGTTATATTGGCAAGTATCATGAGGTTTAGTAGACAAATCAATAGATATTTGAAGATTGAGTTGTTAGGTGGAGTTGTCATTATGTCATTCTATTTGAATAACATGGATCCATGTGTAAATGGGAACTGAGACTGCACAGAGTCATGTTTGTTCTTCAAAGTAGCAAGAGAGAGCATCAACCAATAATTTTTCCTTACCTTTTTTGTATGTGATCTCATAGTCATATCCCATGAGTTTATAAACACAATTTTGTTGATTTTAGGAATACACATTGCTATAAAAAATATTTGAGGCTTTGGTGGTCATTTTTGATGCAAAAGTGCCGACCAACCAAGTATTGATGTCATTTATGTAATATATGGAGGATACACATAATCTCTTTATCATAGGTGGAGCATGCCAAATTTTTCCCAGTGAGGGCCTTACTAGTGAAGGTAATGAGATGTCCATCTTGCATGAGTACAACACCAAGACCCATGCCAAATTCATCACACTCAAGAATAAATGGTCGAGAGAAATTAGGGATAGATAAGATTGGTGTGGTGTACATTTATTGTTTGAGACTATCAAATGCTTTGGCAGATGTTGTTGACCATACAACAAAGTATTTCTTAAGCATAGTCATCAATGGGCTATAATTTTTCTATATTTTTAAAAAAATTTGGTAGTACCCTATCAGGACAAGAAATTCATGTAGACTTTTGAGTGTATTAGGTGTCAGCGAGGTTGTCATAACTTCAATTTGTCAGGCACCTAGAACAACAAACATGCTCTGATGCCACTTGTTGGTACAATAGGACCAACCCAGAAGCATACAATTGATTACCAAATTCAAGCAACTTAATATGCGGAAATAACCAGAATCAACAAGTAACTAGAATTCAGAATAACACAGAATATGAGAGACAATACACAACTTGTATTAATAACTCTTACAAAAAGAATACAATAAAGAAGATGCCACTTCTTCTCCACCACCTTACAGAGGTTTCCCACACCTCAAGTGAACAATAATTCTCTCCTCAAAGCTCTCTCTACTAGGTCCCAACACCCAACTCATATACTGAGTTGGTGTTCACCTTACACCTGTGCTCCACGCACTCCACAAGTGCTCCACGCACTCCACAAGTACTCAAAGTACTTCAAGTAGATCTCCCATGAACCTGCAATAACCTGCACCTCAACAGACCATACTTATGGAAGGAACTGCCTTGCCTTCCTCTTAGCTCTATCCGAGTACACACCTGTACTCCAAGTAGATCCTCCCTGATACTGCTCCCTGTTGTGTTGCTGTCCTATCTGATCTCCAACCTACAGATCAATAATGGTTCTGCACACCTGTGAACCTTGACCTTGCACACACATACATCTGCATATCAATGATCTTACTTACCATGTAGATCTCCTATAGAAGCCATGCTCACCTGATGACCAAGATCATACACTCCTGAAGAACCCTGCTGATTCTCCAATCCAGCACCCACCTTGGTACTGTGGCACTAGGAGGAACACACCATTGCTCTACCTCACACACCGAAGGAGCTTATAATTATGCTCTCTTACTCCTAGCTACACTTTTCCATTACAACCATGAGTCTATTATATAGAACTCATCCAAACAATAATTAGACTCCTAGTACAATAATTAGATCCGCAGCTCTCAGTCTAAAAATAGATCTCTTCATGCAAACGCTTGGTTCGTTAGCTAACTGCCCGTAATTAACTCGCAGTCGAACCACACAGGCGACCGACGTCGGTCCCTGTCCGCCTGGGGGTCACCGACGTCGGCCGATCCATGACCGACGTCGGTTGCTTCCTGTCGCCTACCTGTCAACGTCGGTTGGCCAGACCAACGCCAAAGACTTCTGACACTCAGCAACTCATCCTGCAACCTCCTCCATGTCTGCATCAGTGAAGCTTTTAGCTCCACAACCTAACACAATTTTGGTAAGGTCTACTTGATCACCATCAAATATAATAATATATTCTTGGTACTCAAGTAAAGGATTTGCAACGATAATTCCCAAGGTTGTGTTGAGGTGATCCTCCCATGTGTGGCTATAGATGAGGATGTCATCAAAGATAAACTTCTGTAAGAAGGGGAAAAATACTTGGTTCATTAAGCTATGGAAGGTTGAAGGAGAATTGTTAAGCTTGAATAGCATGACCAAGAACTCATAATAACCATCATGTGTAATTTTTTTTGTTTTTGGAATGTCTACATCATGAACATAGATTTGGTGATAGATAAAGCATAGGTCAAATCTAAATAAAAACTTTGCACAATAGATTTCATTGAGGAGCTCACCAATCATCAGAATGGGAAAGTTATATTTGATTGTGAGATTTTTCAAGTCTTGATAATCAGTTCAGATTCATTAGGAGCCATATTTATTATGAATGAGCAAGTTAGGTGAAGAATAGGGAATAGTGTTGGGTCCAATGACTCTTACCTAAGAAGGTCATGAATCATCTTTTCGATCTTGGCCTTTTGATGAAAGGGTAGAGGTATGTATGAATGTTGGGGGGTGTAATTCTTGGAATAAGTTGGATGCAATAGTCTTCAAGGTGGCAAGGTGGTAAGCCTATTGGTTCCAAAAAATGGTGACATGCTTGGCCAAAACATCATGCAAGTTTGAAATTTGGATGTAATCTAGTGGTGAAGTAGTGTCTAGAGAAAATAATTGCATAGTGATGTCGTGGGACCCCTGTTTGAGAATTTTCTCCATGTGGTGTGAGCTTATAACACTCATGATTCTAGGAATAAGACCTTACAGTGTGTATTGATTTCCATTCTCAGTGCTTTGTATCCATAGCTCAAAAAAATCCCAAAGAATGTGTCCAAGAGTCTATAACCATTGGGCTCCCAATACAACATCACATCCTCCTAAGGACAAAGCAAACATGATATTCTTGAGGTTATAGTTACCCAAGGAAATGTAAACATTATGACATTTTACATTGCATGGTAATGTTCCCCCATTGGCAATAATCACTTCAAATTTGGAATAAGGGTATATAAAATAGTCTACTTGCTTAGCCACTTGAGGGTCGATGATGTTGTGAAAGTTACTAGAATCTATAAGAATGAAAAAGATTTAGACATATATTTTAACCCAATTCATCCTTAATCATCCTATAGGATCCTATTAGACCTTTTCCAATAGTCTTGTTCCTTCTAGCAAATTTATGTACTAGGTCAGACAGGGGCACACTATGAGCTTATCGACTAGTATGACCTTGTGCCCTGTGCTCCCATAATTAATTTTTCAAATTGAACATTTGTTATGAACCTGTGATATCTATTCTCTTTACTTTATTAGTTTAGTAGTTTCTATGGATGTATATGCTTTTTAAGTCATCCTGTGAGCATTTTGTTTTATCCCACATTCATGGAAGTAATAGTTGTTTAGATTATAATTCATATATAATTAAGTGTTGAGACCATTGAAGGTATCCATGAATTCTATTGAATTGAGCTTGCTCAAAGGAGGTTACCTCCTTGAAAAGGCTAGCGATTCTATAATTTTTCTATTCTAATTTAGTTCTATTTATTTCATTTAATATATTGCTTATTTTTTTAGTTTATTTCATGTATTTGTAATTATATGTTAATTTGTTAAGGAAGGATCCTCTCATATGGTATCAGAGCGCTTTCTAGGGATTTTTTTTTTGCTATCCATCATATGCTCTCACCTTGCCATAATTGGACCCTGGTGATCAAAAAGTGGTAACAGATCCATTCCCAGCCCTTCCATGTGACAACCCAAAATTATAATTTCATTTCAACAACAGGATGTCACCAAAAATCATGATTTTCTATGTAATCACATTATGTTGTGTTCTATTTTAGATTTAATCTTCTATTTGAATCAGGGTAAAACCTATCCACTTAACTATGGGAAGTGCTTGGGTGAAAGCCCTAAAACTCATTGTGAGGAGTACCATAGGAGCCCCAAAGTAGCTGGCTCATTGAAAGGACCTGCCAGTGAATTGGGCAATGACCCCTTCCTGATTAGCTAGTTCCCACCCTTGAGGAAAACCAAGAGTTGTCGCTAAGAGGTAAATTCATGGCCAATTTTTTTTTGGAGAGTGGTACTTGCTCAGATGGCATTGGTGGCTAGAGCGAATTCTAAAAAACCTTTAGTTAACCATTCAAACCTGGGGTCTATCTTTTTGGTAGATCAAAAAGTAGAATGATTTATAAAACCATATAAGATTTAGAAGACTATTTGTAGAGCACCAGAAACCAAAAGTCAGAAACCAAAAACCATATAATTTTCATTTTTTTCAATATCTTCCCATATATAGCCTTGTTGCTTCTCAAAATTTACCAGGAGACCTAAAATTCAATTCTCCACATTTTATTCCTTGAGATCCCATATCCCAATTCTACATCAAATTCTTGCAAATTGTAATTTTTTTATTTTTTGGGTTTTGCCATAAGGTTTTATATTTTTGTCCATTCACCTCAAAAAATTTCCACTGTGTTCATCATCTCTTTCTACTCCTTTGTCTCTCTCTGATCAATTTTCTAGTTTTTTCATTTTCCCTCCTAAAATTGCTCTTGTCTTTGTCAATCATACTCCCACTAAGCAAAAAAATTCTTCAATGCCCCTTTACCCCTTCTATTTTCACCCAAATTCAAAACCATTTTTACTAAACATGTCTTAACTTTAGTTTTCCTATCCATTTCCAAAACAAAATTGTTATTTTGGGCATGGTTTTAACCCGAACAGGGGCAAAAAACATGGATGATGCAATTACTGCCCTCACATCCCGTATAAATGATCTTGATCAAAAAATTATTGGCCTCAGTCTTCATACCACCATGAACAACAACCAACATTCAGATTCTTCTTCAGACACTGCATTTTCTTCTTCCAGTAATTATTGTGGGTCAAAGCTTAATTTTTCTCGATTTAATGATACAGATCCAACTAGATGGATCTATCACGTAGAATAATATTTTAGTTTGCATAATAATTTTGAGGCCAACAAGGTTCCACTTTCATCCTTTCACTTGGAACTTGAAGCCCTTCAATGGTATCATTGGTATACTAAGGCTCATTTGGAACCCATATGGACCAATTTTTGCACTCTCATTTTGCACTGGTTTGGCCCTACTACTTTTGATGACTTCACTAGAGAACTCACTAAACTTTACCAAACAAGAGCAATGAAAGAATATCAAATCAAATTTGAAAATCTTGCTAATCACACAGAGGGATTGTCTGATGAATTCTTCAGAAGTTGCTTTATCAGTGGACTAAAGAATGCAATTCGATCTGAGGTTAAAATGTTTCAACCCAACATAATGATGGAAGCTTTAGGGTTGGCTATGTTGGTAGAGGACAAGATCACATCTCAAAAATGATTAAAATCTAATTTTGTTCCATTGAAAAATATATCTCCATAACACTCTCAAACAATACCCACCCCTAAAACCACTTCTATCAAGCATTTGATTGATGCAGAGATGCAAGCCTGTAAAGATAAAGGACCCTATTATAACTTTGATGATAAATTCACTCAGGGACATCGATGTGTTGAAAAAAATATCTAATTATTTGATGTAAATTCTCCACCTGAACTTGAAGATTGGGAAGATGTTCAGATACAACAGATGATCCAGAAGAAGATCAATCAATTGTGGAACCTGCTTCTCAAGAAGACCAACTAGAGATCTCTCTCCATGCCTTAGCCAACATCACTACCCCACAAGCCATGTGGGTCAGAGGTTACTTCAATAAGCTTCCTCTCACAATACTCATTGATTCAGGTAGCACTCATAACTTCATTGACCATTAGATTGCCAAATAGGTTGATTATTTTATCCATCCTTGCTCCAACTTTGAAGTCATGATTGCCAATGGGGGCACATTAACTTGTAAAGGGGAGTCTCAAAATGTGCGTATCTCTATTAGAGATTATAAATTATACTCCAACATGTTTTCCTTACCCTTAAGTGGATGTGATGTTGTTTTGGGAGCTCAATGGTTATGCACACTTGGACCCATCTTATGGGATTTTGCTAAACTTTGGATGCAATTTTCTGAGAATGGGCAAAAACACACATTGAAAGGATTACAACTCAGGTCTCTCAGCATCATAAGTTCACATAATATGGAAAATATTAGTAAGAATAATTCACATGGTGTCATTTCCTAGCTCCATTCCATTCAAATTCAATCATCAACAGTCTCCACTACTCCTAACATACAAACCATTCTGCATCGGTATGCATGTGTCTTTATTGAACCAGTGGGATTGCCACCTTCACGACTAGAGGACCACTGTATTTATCTCCTTTTAGGTAGTTTTGCTCCCAACATCAATCCTTATCGCTACCTATTTTAACAAAAGATCAAGATTGAGATGCTCATTCAAGACCTACTACAAGGCATTATTCACCCCAGTACTAGCCCATATTCTTCCCCAATTCTCCTTGTCCAAAAAAAATAGGTCATGACATCTTTGCATTGATTTTTGTTCACTTAATTACCTCATAATCAAGGATAAGTTCTCAATCCTTGTTATTGATGAGCTTCTTGATGAACTTCATGGTGCTCATTTTTTATCCAAATTGGATCTTTGCTTTGGATATCACCAGATCTAACTTCATGAGGATGATATCCCTAAGACAACATTTTACACACTTGATGGCCACTATGAGTTCTTGGTCATGCCCTTTAGCCTCACTAATGCTCCTTCAACATTCTAGGCATTGATGAATAAAATATTTTGGCCCTACCTACAAAAATTCATTTTGGTCTTTTTTGATGATACCCTCATCTATAGTGTAAAATGGTTTGAGCATCTCCAACATTTGGAACTCACACCACAAATCCTCTCTGACCATCATCTTCATGCCAAACATTCCAAATGTACTTTTGACTAGCATTAAGTGGAGTATCTTAGGCATATTGTTTCATCTCAAGGGGTTCATGTGGATCCTAAAAAATAGCTGCTATGAGAAACTGGCCACATCCTCAGACACTCAAGAGTCTTTATGGTTTTTTAGGGCTCATTGGATAATATTGAAAGTTTGTTAAGGATTACAAGAAGCTTGCAACTTGTTGTTTCCAAAATCAGCTCAACTCATTTTTGGGAACAACCCCCTTCGAAACTTGTCTATTTCTCCTTTTGTCTCTCTAAATTCATTTTCGAGACAGGTTTTTCTCATTTACGTATTGGCTCAACTGACACCGTTCAGAACTCATGACATCTTTCCATTACATTTTCCCCAAAATGTGAAAGTTGTTATGGTCTTGATACGACCAGGGGACCAAGATTTCACTTTTTTAGAGTTGTGTTTTTTCTTCTGTTTTCATGCACGGACGACAAATTTTGCCACCCATGCATTTTTCTCCCAGCGTGCACGGGTGGCAAATTTTTTTGCCCCTGCATATTTATTCTTTAAACATGTAGGAGCGGCAAATTTTGTCACCCTTGCATGTCTTTGGCTCTTTTCTAGTGCAAGGGTGATGAATTTTGCCGCCCTTGCATTGCCTCATTTTTTGCACGCAACATTTATTGCCACGCGCGCCGAGTGGTTGGGGTCAATTTTCACCACATTTAATCTAGTTTTAGCCTCTTTTTATTTCATTCCTTCCTCTCCTCCTCCTGCCTTCCACCTCTGGACAGTCCAGTGATCAGGTCAAAGTGTGTTTTGGTAGATTTGAGCTTACGACGAGCATGGTTTTCTAGGTAGGACGTGTATTTGGAGTTTTTCCCTTTCCTCTATTTTAGTTTATTTTCCAGATATTTTTGTTGGGGTTTGTTTTTTCCCCCTTCCCCATCAGCCTTTTAGGCTTCCTCTTCATGCTAGGGCAGTGATTTTCACCTCCCTCCCTTCTTGCCCATAGATTACTTGCTTAAAACTACATGGGTGGCAAAATTTACTGCCTGTGCCTCTTGTTTGTTCCCAAAGACATGCACATGTGGCAAAATTTGTAGCGCATGTCTTTTTCCTCTTAAAACCTATGTGGGTGGTGAAATTTGCCACCGATGTAGGCTAAACCTACACGAGTAGCAAAATTCATAGCTCGTGCCATTTCCTCTTCCCTCTTACATGCGAGGGCGGCAAAATTTGCCACTCGTGCATGCCGTTCATTCTACATGCTTGGGCAACAAATTTTGCTACCTTTGTAGTTTTCCTCCTAGTTTCTCCAACTCTGGAGAAATTTTTCTCTTTTTCATTTTTTCACTTCCTCTCTTTTTTTCCCCAGTTTTTGACTTGGCCCTGTTAAGTGCCATTCCTTGGTCATGATCCCCCAATGTGTGAATTCCCCAATTTGCCCACTATTATTTAATTTCACAATCATGATTGCAGTCCCCTCTAAAGATTCTTGTTCGTCAGCACCTGCTCAATCAAGACTAATTCCAATGACTGAGGCTTATCTGAAATAGTCAAAAGCCATGAAGTACTGGTACCAGGGCATTTTTATGATCACTTCGGTCACCTCTAATGTTGATGACATTAGAGATACAGAGATTGGCCACGTAGATATGGCTGAGTTCATGACCAAAACCAAGGTAACAAACCCAAGCTCTGAAATGAAGAAGATTATCGAGAGCAACATTCATCTGGTTGCCGCTTTCTCAGTAGCAGCGCATCATACGGAGTTCATCCTCTAGTGTGCCTAGTTCTACAACAAAGAGACCATATCAGTGTCAGATGCTAGTGGCAACGTAATAATTTAGCTGGACCCTGAATTCATTGATAAAGTCTTCATGTGCCCTCCTGCTACTGAAGTGCTGAGAATTGACTTCCTAGAAGCACAAAAAGAGTATGACAAGGATCCTGAGATGGCAAAGAAGGTAATGAATAACAGGTGGCTTAAGACCCCTAGAACCAACTTGTCCAGATGGCCATAAATTTTTTTGAGAAGTGATTTTATTGAATAAGTTGGTGACTTGATCACCCTTCTTCGCAGAGTGCGAGGCATCCCATCTTTCTCATAATTCCATGAATGGATGTATCCCTTCATCAAGATCATCCTCCAAGGGAAGCATGTCATCTTCTGGGGTGAGCAGATCAATAATGCTCTTCACGAGTAGTTGACCAAGGTATCAACTACTTCAAAGTTCTATATGACTTTGTATCTGGTGTACATTATAGCCTCCATGCGAACCTTTTCAGGTTTGACAACTGAAGGAGACAAGAAAACCACCTCAGTCTACTCATATTACCCTCAGTTAACACTGCAAGGATCAATCTACCATTTTAAGAGGGTAAATGATGCCTCTTCATGGTATTTTTGTGCCTTTTTGACCCTCGATTCGAACAAAAAAAAATATCTGATGAAGCTTGGACGGTCGTCAACGACTATGGCTGTATGTTTCTACAATTTCCCTCTTTTTACTATCTTCGAGTTGGCTTTTTCCAAGGCTATCCCTATATGATCTCCAGGTTTCCTTCTGATAAGTTAGTCTTAATGAAGTTATGTAGACAAATGGTTGTTGTAGACACTAGACAAATGGAACTGAAGAAGCCAGGTTTCAAATTTCCAATTAAAATTGGCAGATACTCAATTTTGACAACAGCCAAAGCAAAGGTCATGGAAACAGAGATGCAACTGGTTACTATAAAATAGTTCAAGAGGAGGGACAATTTTGACTACAGGGGTGTCAAAGACATGATTAGAAGAAATACTTAGTTTCATGAGCCTATGATCGAAGACATCTGGGTAGACCTAAGGACAACCAAAAAAATCAAGAGGATGGACTACAACAGGGTCACTCTGGAGCAAATTGAATATTTGGTCGATGATAAGGACATTATCAACAGCAGGTACCTAGCCAAAAAGGTTGCTGGCTTACCTCTTCCTTCTATCCAGTGGTCCCAAAAAGAATTGACTTCTTTAAGGAAGAGATTCAAACCAATTTTGGCTAACACCAATGATTGGTTAACAGCCAAAGGGATCACACTGAAAGAGTTTATTACAGAATCAGAGGTTGAATTTCAAGTAAAAATGAGGAAGAGGGCAAAAAATAGGACCAAGAACAAAGGTGATGTTCCTTCTCTATCTAGGCCTCACAAGCCTAGAATCATCTTTATTTCTAAGAAATCGAAGGTTACTGAAGAGCCAGAATCAATGGCTAAGGGAGTTGGAGAACAAAGTTCCCAGGAATAAGCAGCTTAGCAAATGAAGATAAATGACAAGCCCTCAGAGCAGCAAAGGATTGAGCCTCTACCTTCCTAGGAAGGGGCATAGCCACTTACAGACGTCTCTCCTTTACCACCTCTTTCTCTTATCAGTGTTCCTTCTTCTGGAGCCGCCTCTCCTTCCAAATTCATGTTTGGCGATTCTCAAGGTGATTCTAGAGATACTCTTCATTCCTTTAGATCTATTCCTAGTCTGGGATCTCCTTCCTTCAATTTAGGAGAAAGCTCTATCCTTGATCAATCAACAACTGGTACGGTTTCACTAGTTACTCCAACCACGACCACTGTTACCACTAGCAGTGTAGAAGTTACCACGGTAACACCAGCTATAGGAACCATTGCCACAATAGGTACTTCTTCATTCCCTCATTGGATGTCAGCTTTCACGTCCAAAAGAAAGAAGCTAGCCATCTCTGCAGATGACTTCAATTTTTGCAAGATAGTGATGGTGAAAGCTAAGGTCCCTAAGAGACCAAGGATCCTTTCAAAATTGGTTGAGGAAAAGGGGCATAATTTTTTTGAAATAGCTAAACCACCGTAGGATGCAACCCTTGAGGGTTTTGACATGAGTAGCTATTCCATCTCTCGTGTTGAACTTGGAAAAGTTACTCACGAAGGTGCGAAAAGTGATCTACAGTCTGCAATGGACATCATGGTCCAAAAATTTGACAGAAAAAAGGAGATGAAAGACTACTATAAGGCCAAGGCAGAGCAATTGACTACAGTAATTAGAAAATTCACCCTTGCCCCTAAAGCAACAGCCCTAGAGGCTTTTTCCATAAATGACCCTGTTATTCAGAAGGCAGAGAAAACTTATATGAAAGGAAAAGTGCTAGAGGATTACATTGAAAAGATGCGTGCTCAGAGAATTTCCTTACTTACAGAAGTTGCCAAAAAGATGGACAAGATGAGGAAAGTAAGGATGGATCTAGAGGACCTTGTCTCTCTTATCTCTCAAGACATTGACAGTATAGAGAAATATCTTGGCAAGTGGAGGGAAATGAAAGATCTAAAGAAAAGCACCTTGATATCCATCAGTGTTATTTTTAGCAAAGATTCTTATGTTGAGATTAAGGAATCATTGATATACAAGATTCAGGTACTCAAAGAGATGATTGAAGATCTCAAGTCTTCCAAAGATGCTAGTGAGAAAAGTGACAAAGGCTTATTGAATAGACTGGAAGAACTACCTTGTGACCTCACCTCCAGGGATAATCAATTTCTCTCGACGGAAGAGATGATCCAAGGATTCAAAGGTATGATTCAGAAGGATTTCAAAGAAAAAGTATTCTGAATGACTTCTATGGATAACATTTTAGATACTCAGTTGACTTTGGATAATCTAAGATTCAGATTAACGAGTCATGCTAAGGCAATCACATCATTGAAAGATGTTATAATCAGGGCCAGGGTCATCTTTAAAAACACCATTATGCTAGATAGTATAGAAATTCAGGCATCTATTGCTATGTATGATGCTCATCTGAAGAAGTCTGGTGGCAAGAGCTGAACTATTTTCCCCTTCTCTCTTCTCATGCACTTTTGTCATGTAAAAGTGCATGCAATTTTGTAATGTGTAATTACATGTAAATTTTTTGGAAAAATATCTCAAAAGTCAAAGATGACTCATCTTTGACTAAGATATTTTTATATTTTAATCTTTTTAATTTTGAAAGGTTTCTCCCTATATATAGAGGGGACCTCTTTTGTAAATAGATCTCTGATAATTGAGAGCAAAAACTCTACTGAAATTGAGACACTTCTTGAGACTTTGTGCTCAACTTGTAAATTATATTACATCGAATGAATGAGAAACATGTTTATTTCAGACTTTGTATTGAAGTAATTTGTGTTATTTAGGAAATGGTTCTTATGTCCTCTTGTTTGATAATCTCTTATCTATTTGATTTAATAAGCAAAGTGTGTGTGTTGATATTATCTGAAGGTGTTTCTAAAAGATAGAAGAAAGACTTTGAGATACTTTTATCTTGGTGATCTTTTTATCCTTTATAGTTTTAGATGAAGACTTTGTGCTTCATTTTACTCTATGGTTACGCATATTCTGGATCGACAAAAGAGACAACAGAAGACTTTGTGCCTACATAGGTTTTTTTGTTAACTTTGTTACCTACTTCAAGGGATTTTCTACTCTTGGTTGGATACCATTTTTGAAAGAAGAGGAATGTTCTTAGCCAACGACTAGGATTTCTCTCTCTTGTTCCTTGGACATCACCTCTGAAAAAAGAGAGGTGGATGTTGTTATACTACCCTGAGTGTTATTTTATGCTTACTTATATATACATATAGCACATAAATATTCATAGGGAACCTCCCCTTGATGAGAGGAGATATTTACCTCATCTAGATGTGGTAAACCCACACTTTTTGTGGCATAAATCTCTCTATGTTGTGGTTGATATACCCATTTTTTCATCAGTTAATTGACGACAAAATATTTACCCAACAGTTTTTAGCGACTTCACTAAGAAAGAGTGCATAGTTTAAAGTCTCAAACTTCAAATCGAATCAGATCCTACTCTTTTCTATTTTTTTTTCTACAATCTGGCAACTCCACATTATACTAGAGGCCAAAAATTTTAAGGTGTTGTTGACCCCACTTTTGAGTTGGTGTAGCAAAGTAATTTCGAGTTGTTTCCTCCACAACCTCACCTTAGATGAACTAGGAGCCTTCCTCCTAGCCCTACCAAACCACCAACACAAAGAGGACCTTCTTTTTCTACTGCTAGCCAAGCTTTACCTATCCAAGCTCCACCTGGATTAGTGATCCCACTTTTGGATAATCAAATCATGGCTCAAGGCCCTTGGGGTAATTTTTTTGGTCCACTGAATTTGACTCCACCTCTACGTAAACTTTTACATAGTTCAAAGAAGAATTTTCCTAAATTCTTTGGTGATGGGTAGGTTCATCCTGATGAACACATTCCAATTTTCAGCATAGCCTATGGCATCATAAGTGTGGAATTCGAAGACATAGTGGTCAGGCTGTTCATAGAAACACTATAAGGCATTACTGCAAATTGGTTCTACCACCTATAGATGGGATCAGTAACTAACTGGGACACCTTGAAAGACAAATTTGAAGCCAGATTCAAGCTTGCAAAAGATGCACATGCCTTGCTGGCCCAGCTCACTTAGATGAAGAAAGAGCCCCATGAGCCTATGAGGGACTTCATTGCCAGATTCAACAAGCTGAGACACAAGATTCCCATAATCTCTCAGTTGACACCTCAGAATCTCATGTGTTTCTTCATCTACTCACAGCTGCCTGAAGAGAGTTTCTTGCTGAGATGGGCCAAACACCTAGACCTTGTTGTTTCTTAGAACTTGGCTACTGAGGTAGAAGATGACCTTATCTTGGTAGAAAAGATAAGGAGAGACCCTAATAAAGGTAAATCCTCTTCATCTTCTGAGTATTCACCTACAACCACCACTAACCCAATGGTATAAAAGTTAGCAAATAAAATGCTAGCTCTCAAAAAGTAAATGGCACAAGGAATGTCATCTGCTCCTGCATACAGAGATATGCCCAGGAGGACGATTCAAAATTAGACGTACCAAGGCAATGCTGCCAAAAATTAGAGACAACAAAATCACCTTCCTCTTCCACAGAGGAATCTTGCCCTTGAAGCACCTCCAAACAACTCGATAGTCAGATATCTAAAAGCTAAAGTAAATTCCTCATTTCAGCCCGAGTTAAATCCCAAAGATAATGCTAATCTCTTCACTGAGAAAGAAGAAGAATTAGCTAGCGACTCCAATATTAGTTTTCTAGATTACTAAGACAAAGCTGGAAGTAAAGGAGAAGAGTTGGATGGATCTTATGCTATTTTCACCAGATCTCAAAGCCAGTCAGCTCCATAGGCTGACAAAAAAAGTAGAGGAAGAACCTTGACCGATGGTTTCCATCGCTAAACGAGAGACTCCATTGCTTCCTCAATCAAAATATCAGGTAACTCACAAAAAAATAAGTACCTCCAACCAACCTATACCTTCCACCTCTATTGCTCAGACCAGTGCCACACCTACTAAAGACCCAGATGATGGACTCTCTTTCTCTATTTCAAAGTCTTTTCAATTATTTGATATAATTGATCACGCTAGGAAGACTAAGATCAAAATGATAGAGATGGAGTATTTGAGAGCTAACCCTAAACAATTTGATAGGTTGGCTGAATATGTGAAAAATAAGGCCGTCCCCACAGGACAAGATTCTTCAAAAGCTGTTCATGATCCCTCAAAGGATAAATCCACCCAGAATAGTCTTGTCATGGCTCCTCCAATTACTCTCAAGAAAATAAAACTTTTTTATGTTTCCCTGCTAATAAATAGTTACAAATTGAGTAATTGCATAATAAACTCTAGAGCCTTGAATAATGTCATGCCCACCAAGGTGGCAGATTCCCTTGGTCTAACTTTGACCAAAACTTTTGGAAGGTGTTTTTCTATGGAAAACAAGCAAGTCCCACTCCTTGGTCAGATAAAAGATGTCCAATTTGCTTTCATAGCTTTTCCAGAAAAGAGGATAAAAATGATGGTTCTAGTGGTCAATGTTCCAGCCTCTTACGGTGTCTTGCTTGGGCAAATTTCTATAAGGATGTTGGAGGTGAGTTGAGCATGGACTTGTCAGAGGCGAGGATCCCAATTTAAGGCATTATGAAGAAATTGCTTCCTAAAAAAGAGGCAAGATATGTAGTCACCCAATCGTCAGCACCAGAAGCTCAAATTTTATTTGAGTCTTCTACCATGGGCAACTACTTCCTATCCACAGACAAAGTCCATGAGGCATCTGATGAAACTCCTAAAGGTGATGACTTAGAAATGTGTTCAACTGATGCAGTAGTAGAATCGACATAGCAAAATTAACATATGGAAGAACTTCTTCCCCCAGATGAAGAAGCTTTCAAATAAAAAGTGGTGTCTAATGAGGTATAGATCTTAGAATTTAATGGTAGCTACTCTTCTACCGGTTCAGGAGCCAGAGTTGTGTTCGTATCTCCTCAAGGAGATATTGTTCCTTTATCCTACAAGTTTTAGTTCAACAACACCAACAACACAACTGAGTATGAATCTCTGTTACTTAGATTACAGGATGCTAGAGAAAAGGGCATTAAACTATTCCATACTAAAGGGGACACCGAATTGGTGGTTTGCCAAGTAAAAAACCTCTATCAGACCAAGAATGAAGATTGTGCCATTATCGCAATCTTGTCTGGGACCGAATTGAAAATTTTGACGCCTTCAACATCTCTACCGTTCCAAGAGAATTCAATGACCAGGTAGATGCATTGACTGTTTCTGCTACTCTCTTGATTCCTCACCTAGATTTTAAAAGAGATAAATACACTATTGAACTGGTCTTTCGACCAAGTGTACCTAAATAATGTCAGTCATTGGCAAGTATTCAATAATAATGATCAAATCATTGCCTTCTTGGAGTAAAAGGACAGCTTTGAACAATTACATTTTGAAGGTAGTGAACTTCGAGAATGTGAAGCAACTTCAGAATCAAATGCGAATACAGGTAAGGATTTCCTGCAGCTTAAGGGGAATAAGATTACCAAAAGCCTAGTTTTTCTAGAGAAATTGTTTGATAACCATGACAGGTTTATTAAACAATAGCGAACAGATTCAAACTCCTAAGATTTTGATCAAGTAAACTTGGGAACCAAGGGAGATCCTAAGATGGTAACATTAGGAAATGCTGCACTCTTGAAGAGAGATTCAAGCTTGCTAATCTACTCTGCCAATATATCGACGTCTTGGCTTACTCTTATGACGACCTAAAATCACTCAGGCCCGATGACGTTCGCCATGACATTCCTCTTAAGGCAAACTCTATGCATTATAACCAAAAGTCTAGGCAATATAATTCAAAAATCTCAGGTACCATTTTAGCTAAGATATAAAAAATGCTTGATGCCCAGATAATTTTCCCAATCCATCACTCCACATGGATTGCCAACATAGTGCCTATCAAAAAGAAGAATGGTGAAATTTGAATCTGCATGGATTTCAAGAACTTAAATCAGTTATCTTTAAAAGATAACTACCCCCTCCTTATCATGGATCAAGTTCTGCAAATGGTAACAAGTTCAGAGATGTTATCAATGCTAGACGGTTTCTCAGGGTATAATCAGGTTGAAGTTAGAAAAGTAGATCAACATAAGACTGCTTTCACCACACCTTGGGGCACCTTTACCTATCGAAAAATGCCTTTCAGTCTAATAAATGTAGGTGCCACATTTCAAAGAGTGATGGACCTCACTTTCAAGGATGAAATGAGAAAGTTCATTATAGTATACTTGGATGATTTGATGGTATTTTAAAAGCACTGTTCTGACCATGTCCACCATTTACAAAGAATACTGGAACACTGTCGTCAGAATGGTATTTCTCTAAATCTAAAGAAATCTATCTTTGGGGTGACTGAAGGGAAACTTCTCAAACACATTGTGTCCCGAGAAGGTATTAAAATTGACTCAGAAAGAGTCAAATCCATCCAAGAACTTACTCTACCTACCAGTAAAACTATGGTTCACTCTTTCTTCAGAAAGGTGAATTTTCTTTGAAGGTTCATCCCCAAGTTCGCTGAGAAGACTCGCCACATCATCAATATGATGAAAGGCAATGCTATCTTCAGGTGGACTACAGAGGGTAAATCAACTTTCAGAGGCATCAAAGAAGCAATCACTCGCACACCAATCCTGATTTGTCTAGACTACACCAAGAGCTTCAAAATATATAGTTATGCTTCTAAACATACACTCTCATCTATTCTAGTTCAACTGAACTAAGAAGGCATAGAATATCCTATTTCCTTCATGAGTTGTCCACTCAAGGCTCATGAATTGAAATATTCCAACATGGAAAAGCACGCATATGCAGTGGTCAAAGCAGTCAAGTATTTCATATTTTATATCCTGAACTCTCACACTGAAGTTTTCGTGCCTGATACCACAGTGAAATCTATTTTGACTCAACAATATTTTAGTATGAAGAGGGGTAATTAGATCACCAAGATTTAGGAGTTTGATCTAGACATTAAACCCACCAAACTCATGTGGGGAAAGGGTCTTTATCAATTGATTACTAACAACATTTTTGAGGAAGCAAAAAATAAAGAAATAGAGATTAAAGGCGTACCCACGGTCCTCTTTGTTGCCACTACTGATGAGTGGTATTCTGACATCGCCTATTTTTTGACTTATGGTGAGTGTTCCACTCATCTCTCCTATAAGAAAAAATGAAATGTTAAACTAAAGGCTGTTAGCTATGTTTTATGGGATAATGGTCTATATAAAAGAAACCTAGATGAGGCATTTCTTCATTGTGTCGATAAGGTACAACAAGATAAACTCTTGGAGTCTTTCCACGACTCAGCCTGTGGAGAGAATTTTTTTGCACCAGTGACAGTGCACAAGATTTTGTGAGTAAGGTACTATTATCCTACGCTGTTTCAAGATGCCTACAAACGGGTGCGTAGGTGCGAACTGTGTCAACAGTTCGTTAGAAAGCCTAAACTGGCTGCATTACCTCTCAAGCCAGTAATAATTGAAGAGCCTTTTCAATAGTGGGGTATTGACTTCATTGACACAGTCAACCCATCTTTGAGTGCCAGACATGATTATGTCCTCACGACAACTGATTACTTTACCAAGTGGGTGGAGGCCATCCCAACCAAGCACGCTACGTCTGAAGTAGTGTCCAATTTTTTCAAGGAAAATTCATCTCTTGGTTTGGAGTCCCGCTCAAAATTGTAATGGATAATGCGGCCTATTTTTTTCGCATGAAATTACTCAATTCTGCTTTTATTATGGGATTACCCTATCCACACTTCAGATTATTTCCCACAGGGAAATGGCTAAGCAAAATCGAGTAATAAGAACTTGATCACTATTATCATAAAATTGGTAGATGATAATCAAAGAACGTGGCACAAAGCACTGTTTGATGCTTTATGGGCGGATAGAATTACACCCAAAAGGGCCATAGATATGTCACCTTTTTAGCTTTTGTATGGCTTAAATGTGGAGATACCCATCACTCTGGAACTGCCAGCGCTCAAGTTAGCCAAAGCAATTGAAGATTCAACTTTCAAAAGTTTGATCGACAAAAGAATCATGTGTCTGGCCAAACTGAATGAGTAGTGAACCATGGTGGTGGATCAGATTATGGCACATCAGAATCAAGTGAAGAAACTTTTTGATAAAAAGGCTAAGGTCTGTGATTTTCAAATCAGAGATCAAGTCTTGTTATGGGACAAGAGGAGAGAACCGAAGGGAATGCACAAAAAATTTGACTCCTTATGGAGAGGTTTGTTTTCCATTTGACAGCTCTGTAGAGAAAATAGCTTATTGTTGGCGTATCAGGATGGAATGCCGTTTGCACTACCCCACAGTGGGCAACATCTGAAGCTATTCAGTCCTTGAAGCTTAGATGGATCCACTTGTATATATATATATATATATATATATATCAAGTGTTTACATTTTATCTATTTTTTTTCATTTTTAGCTTGACTCCGTAGCCCAATGGCTTGGATGAAGGCACTTGGAGACTAGTTTCTACTCCTGTTGATCATTTTGATTAACAAAAGTTCTCCAACATGAGCCAACTGTTGTTTCCAAAATCAGCTTAGCTTATTTTTGGGAACAACCCCCTATGAAACTTGTCCATTTCACCCTTTGTCTCTCTAAGTCTATTTTTGAGACGAGTTTTTCTCATTCTCGTATTAGCTCAATTGACACTGTTCAAAACTCGTGACATCTTTCCATTAAGTTTTTCCCAAAATATGAAAGTTGTTATAATCTCGATACGACCAAGGGACCAAGATTTTTTTTTCAGAGTTGTGTTTTTCTCTTTTGTTTCCATGCACGGGCGGCAAATTTTGTCGCCCATGTATTTTTCTCCTAGCATGCACAGGCGACAAATTTTGCCACCCTTGCATCTGGGCATGCACGAGCGGCAAATTTTTTTACCCCTGCATATTTCTTCTTTAAACATACATGAGCGGCAAATTTTGCCACCCCTGCATGTCTTTGACTCTTTTCTAGTGCAAGGGTGGTGAATTTCACCGCCCCTGCACTGCCTCATTTTTCCCATGTGACATTTATTATCATGCGTGTTGGGTGGTTGGGGTTGATTTTCACCTCATTTAATCTAGTTTTAGCCTCTTTTTGTTTCAATCCTTCCTCTCCTCCTCCTACCTTCCACCTCTGGACAATCTAGTGAACATGTCAAAGTGTGTTTTGGTAGATTTGAGCTCGCAACGCACGTGGTTTTCCAGGGAGGACGTTTATTTGGAGTTTTTCCCTTTCCTCTCTTTTAGTTTGTTTTTTAGTTATTTTTTTTGGGGTTTGTTTTTTCCCCCTTCACCATCGGCCTTTCAAGCTTCCTCTTCATGCTGGGGTAGCAATTTTTGCCGCCCTCCCTTTTTACCAACAGATTTCTTGCTTAAACCTACACGGGCGGTGAAATTCACCAACCGTGCCTCTTGTTTGTTCCCAAAGGCATGTGCGGGTGGCAAAATCTATCACCCATGTCTTTTTCCTCTTAAAACCTATGTGCGTGGAGAAATTCACCATCGACGTAGGCTAAACCTGAACAGGCGGTAAAATTCACTGCTCGTGACATTTCCTCTTCCCTCTTACATGCGAGGGCAGCGAAATTCACCACCCGTGCATGCAGTTCATTCTACATGCTTGGGTGGCAAATTTTTCCACCCTTGTAGTTTTCCTCCAAGTTTCTCCAACTCTAAATTTTTTTTCCTCTTTTTCATTTTTTTATTTCCTCTCTTTTTTTTCCTAATTTCTGACCTGGCCCCGTTAAGTGCCCTTCTTTGGTCATGATCACCCGATGTGCGAATTCCCTAATTTTCTCATTATTCTCTAATTACACGATCATGATTGCAATCCCTTGTGAAGATTCTTGTTCATTGGCACCTGCTCAATCAAGACCAATTCCAATGACTGAGGCTTTTTCGAAAAAGTCAAAAGCCATGAAGTACTGGTACAAGGGCATTTTTTCGATCACTTCAGTCACCTCTAATGTTGATGACATTAGAGATACAGAGATTGGCCACGTGGATATGGCCGAGTTTGTGACTAGAACCAAGTGTTAGGGTGTGGAGCTAAAAGCTTCACCAAGGAGCAAACTCAAACAGGTTCGGGTCTACACAGACGCCAGCATCGGTCAGGAGTGACCGACGTTGGTCAGTTGCAGTTATAGAGGTGCCGACGTCGGCAGTAGGTCGATCGGCGATGGTCACAGGCAAACAGACAGGAACCGACATCAGTTACCTGCGTGTCCAGAAAGCGATTTCCGAGGACGAAAGCGAGTGTTTGCATGATGAGTTTGAGTTGTGGACTCAAGCTCGCGTCTCTATTATTAGCAATGTTATTTTTAGAGCCCTTGTTGAAGAGGCTTAACTGTTTGTTGTAAAGGCATGCTTAAGTTTCCTATTTCTATATGTAGGAAAGATCTTCTTAGCTATTGTGTGTGTAAGAGAGTTGAACTGTATGAGTAGAACATTGTGAATGTTTGAAGGACAGTACTGAGTTGCATCAATCCAGGTTGTTGGATTTGATTGTACTTGAGAGAGAGCTCTTGAGGAATAGAGATCTAGTGAGAGATCTTGTGTGCATCTGAGAGAGGTGTGGAAGAACGAAGTTTCTTCAATTGTATTCTTATTGTAAAGAGTTTTAATATAAGTTTTCAGGGTGTTTTCTTGTATATCTTGTTCTGTGCTATTTATCATTTCAGTTACTTATCTATCTGATTTATTTCCGCATTTATTGCTTTCACAAGTGTAATCCATTGTTGGTTAATCCCCAACAAGTGGTATCAGAGCTCAGGTTCACTAACAGGTGGTTCAGATCTGTGTAGTGTGTTTGGATTATAGGTTGCTCACAGGGATTTCTGTTTGAGTGGGAGAAGCAATGGCAGAAAAAAGTAAGTTGAGAATGGAAAAGTTTAATGGCAAGAACTATCAACACTAGAGAATGCAGATAGAGGACTATCTGTATCAGAAGGATCTTTACTTACCGTTAGGTGGGATAGCAAAGAAGCCCAAGGACATGGAGGATGAAGAATGGGAAGTTCTTGACAGAAAGGCTCTTGGGTCTATAAGACTGAGTCTGGCCTCCACTGTGATATCTAATTTGTCACAGGCAAAAACTACGATAGAGTTAATGACTACGTTAGCAAATTTATATGAAAAACCCTCAACTTCAAATAAGGTATATTTAATGAAGCAGTTATTTAATTTGCATATGCAAGAAGGTGGATCTGTCTCTAATCACCTGAATGATTTCCATGGTATTGTTAATCAGTTAAGTTCAGTCAATATTGTATTTGAAGATGAAATAAAAGCTCTTTTAATATTATGTTCTTTGCCTGAAAGCTGGCATGGCTTGGTAATGGCAGTTTCTAATACTGCATCTGCATCAAATATTTTGAAAGTAGAGGATGTTGTTAGTGTTATCTTGAATGAGGAAATAGGCAAGAAAAGCACAGAAGAGACATCTGGGAACGCTTTAAGTTTTGAGAGCAGGGGAAGGCAAAAAGAGAAGAACAAGAAAGGCAGAGCAAGATCCAAGTCTAAAGGGAAAGGCAGATCTAAATCCAGAAATGGCAGGAAGCCACAATGCTGGAATTGTGGAAAGATGGGGCACATAAGCAGAGATTGTTGGTCAAAGCCTAAGGAGGACAACCAGCACAAAGGAAAGGAAGAAGCCAAGATTGCAGGTATTACACAGGATGCTCTAATTTTCTCTCTGCATAATAATATAGAGTCTTGGGTATTAGATTCTGGTGCATCTTTTCATGCTACTCCTAACAGGGAATATTTCAGTGACTATATCCAAGGAGATTTTGGAATAGTGTACTTAGGGGATGATGAGCCTTGTAAGATTACTGGCAAAGTTAAAGTGCAGCTAAAGATGCAGAATGGCAACACATGGGTGTTGAGAGATGTGATGCATGTTCCTAGTTTGAAGAGAAATTTGATCTCTGCAGGTAAGCTAGGTGATGAGGGTTGTACAGTAACTCTCACAGCAGATTCTTGGAAGGTGACCAAGGGTGCACTTGTTATGGCCAGAGGTAAGAGAGAAGGTACTCTCTATTTGTGTAATTGTGTTACTAACAAATCTACTTCAGTTTTATCTACTTCAGATGTGGATGCTAAATTGTGGCACTCAAGGCTTGGCCACATGAGTGAGAAGGGGATGTCAATTCTTAAGTCAAAAGGTATGCTTTCAGATTTGAAAAGTATGGATCTAGAATTTTGTGAGCATTGTGTATTTGGAAAACAAAAAAGGGTTAGTTTTCTCAAGACTGGGTCTACTAAGAAAAGGCAGAAGTTGCAGCTTGTTCACACAGACATGTGGGGACCGGCTCAGGTAGCCTCTATTGGCGGATCACGGTACTATGTCACATTCATAGACGATGCTACAAGGAAGGTATGGATCTACTGTATTAAAAAGAAATTTGATGGTTTTGAGACTTTTAAGATTTGGAAAGCCATGGTTGAGAATGAAACAGGCAGAAGATTAAAGTGCTTGAGATTCGATAATGGCGGTGAGTTCTGCAGTCTTAAGTTTAACTGGTATTGTTACACTCATGGAATCCGAAGGCAAAGAACGGTTCCAAGGACACCTCAGCAGAATGGTATTGCTAAAAGGATGAACAGAACTATTATGGAGCGTGCAAGATGTATGAGATTGCATGCAGGGTTGCCCTTAGAGTTTTGGGCAGAAGCAGTTGACACCGCAGTGTACTTGATCAACAGAGGACCCTCTACAGCTCTGGATGGTGGAATTCTAGAAGAGGCATGGACAGGTAAAAAGGTAGATCTCTCATATCTCAAATTTTTTGGCTATGAAGCCTTTGTGCACATAGATAAGGAAAATAGAAAGAAGCTTGACGTTAAGTCTATGAGGTGCACGTTTATTGGCTATGGCTCAGATGATTTTGGTTTCAAATTTTGGAATCTAGGAACTAACAAGGTAATTAGGAGCCGTGATGTTGTTTTCAATGAAAGAGTAATGTACAGTGATCAGATAAGGAAGCTGGATCAATCTGGGCAGAGCAATGGTGAATTGGATGAAGTTATGGTCCAAAATGAGCTCGTGGGAAAAGGAAATAATCACTTACAGGAAAACACAGAGACTGACATCGACAGGTTAGGAACCGGCGTCAGCAGTACAAAAACTGATGTCGGTCATACAGAGACTGATGTCGGCAGACCAGGAACCGACGTCGGCCAGGAAGAACCGGCGTCGGCCAGTAACAGGTCTACAGGTGGCCGAGGTCGGTCACTGTCAAAAAATTTGGGTGGACAGATTGTTGAGAACGAGTCTAAGACACCCATCAGGAGGTCTGAAAGGGTAAGTAAGCCTCCAATTAGATATTCTCCTTCCTTATATTATTTATTGCTAACCGATGGTGGAGAACCATAAAGTTTTGAAGAAGCATTACAGGTGGAGTCCAGGAGTAAGTGGGAGCGTGGCATGGTTGAGGAGATGGAGTCCTTAAGAGAGAACCAAACATGGGATTTGGTTGAATTGCCAGTTGGTAAGAGAACACTGAAGAACAGATGGACCTACAGGTTAAAGGAAGGTGAGGATGGACAAATGAGATACAAGGCCAGATTAGTGGTAAAAGGATTTGCACAAAAGCCAGGTATTGACTTTGCTGAGATTTTTTCTCCAGTTGTTAAAATGACTTCAATAAGGGTTGTATTGTCTTTGGTTGCTTTTGAGGATTTGCATCTTGAGCAGCTAGATGTTAAGACAACATTTCTTCATGGAGATTTGGATGAGGAAATTTATATGGAACAACCAGAAGGATTCGAGGTCAAGGGTAAGGAGAAGTTTGTGTGCAGGTTAAAGAAAAGCTTGTATGGCCTCAAGCAAGCTTCTAGGCAATGGTACTTGAAATTTGACAAGTTTATGACTGAGCATGGCTACAGTAGGTGTCAATCAGACCATTGTGTGTATTTCAAGATATTTGATAACGGTAGATATATTATTCTATTGTTGTATGTAGATGACATGCTGGTTGCAGGGTCTCACATGCAGGATATCTCAGAGCTTAAGGTAAAATTAGCTCAAACGTTTGCTATGAAGGATTTGGGAGCAGCTAAGAAAATCCTTGGCATGAGCATTAAGAGGGACAGGAAAAATCACAGGTTGATATTGTCTCAAGAAGATTATGTGGACAAGGTGTTGAAACGGTTCAATATGCAGGATGCTAAACCGGTAAGCACACCTTTGGCTAGACATTTCAAGCTAAGTAAAGAACAATGTCCTAATTCACATGATGAGGTAGAGTACATGAGTAAGGTTCCATATTATTCTGCGGTAGGAAGTTTGATGTATGCAATGGTGTGTACTAGACCAGATATTGCCCAAGCAGTGGGAGTGGTAAGTAAGTATATGGCCAATCCAGGTAAGGAACATTGGAAAGCAGTTCAATGGATCCTTAGATATCTGAGAGGAACCAGCAGTAGGCACTTGTGCTATGGAGGTTCAGATACTTCTCTACATGGCTATGTAGATTCAGATATGGCAGGGGATTTGGATGGTAGAAGGAGCACTACAGGTTATGTTTTTACTGTAGGCGGAACGACAGTTAGCTGGATATCTAAGTTGCAGAAGGTTGTAGCCTTGTCAACTACAGAAGCAGAGTATATTGCAGCTACAGAAGCTAGCAAGGAGATGATATGGATGACACGGTTCATGGAAGAGCTTGGAAGGGAGCATGGAAGTTGCAAATTGTATAGTGACAGTCAGAGTGCAATCCATTTGGCTAAAAACTCAGCTTTTCACTCAAGAACCAAGCACATACAGCTAAGGTACCACTTCATACGGCAGGTATTGGAAGATGGTGAGTTGAAGCTGGAGAAAATCCATACAGACAAGAATCCTGCTGATATGCTAACAAAGCCGGTTACTAAGGAGAAGTTGAATCTTCATTCAACTTCTATTGGTCTTCATGATTGAGTTGAAGATGGAGGAGCTAGAAGATGTTGCTGTACAGGTAATGGTGCAGCTGGTTTATCTTCAAGTGGGAGATTGTTAGGGTGTGGAGCTAAAAGCTTCACCAAAGAGCAAACTCAAATAGGTTTGGGTCTACACAGACGCTGGCGTCGGTCAGGAGTGACCGACGTCGGTCAGTTGTAGTTACAGAGGCGCCAACGTCGGCAGTAGGTCGGCCGGCGACGGTCACAGGTGAACAGACAGGAACCGACGTCGGTTACCTGCGTGTCCAGAAAGCAATTTTTGAGGACGAAAGCGAGTGTTTGCATGATGAGTTTGAGTTGTGGACTCAAGCTCGCGTCTCTATTATTAGCAATGTTATTTTTAGAGCCCTTGTTGAAGAGGCTTAACTGTTTGTTGTAAAGGCATGCTTAAGTTTCCTATTTCTATATGTAGGAAAGATCTTCTTAGCTATTGTGTGTGTAAGAGAGTTGAACTGTATGAGTAGAACATTGTGAATGTTTGAAGGATAGTACTGAGTTGCATCAATCCAGGTTGTTGGATTTGATTGTACTTGAGAGAGAGCTCTTGAGGAATAGAGATCTAGTGAGAGATCTTGTGTGCATCTGAGAGAGGTGTGGAAGAACGAAGTTTCTTCAATTGTATTCCTATTGTAAAGAGTTTTAATACAAGTTTTCAGGGTGTTTTCTTGTATATCTTGTTCTGTGCTATTTATCATTTCAGTTACTTATCTATCTGATTTATTTCTACGTTTATTGCTTTCACAAGTGTAATCCATTGTTGGTTGATCCCCAACACCAAGGCATTAAACCTGAGCTCTGAAATGAAGAGGATCATCAAGAGCAACATTCATCTGATTGTCACTTTCCTAGTAGTAGCACATCATATGAAGTTCATCCTCTAATGCGCCCAGTTCTACAACAAAGAGACCAGATCAGTGTCAAATGCTAGCAGCAATGTAATAATTTGGCTGGACCCCAAATTTATTGATAAAGTCTTCATGTGCCCTCCTACTACTGAAGTGCTGAGAATTGACTTCATAAAAGCACAGAAAGAGTATGATAAGGATCTTGAGAGGGCAAAGAAGGTAATGAATAACAGGTGGCTTAAGACCCCTAGAACCAACTTGTCTAGATGACCATAAAATTTCTCAAGAAGTGATTTCATTGAAGAAGTTGGTGACTTGATCACCCTTCTTAGCAGAGTATGAGGCCTCTCATCTTCCTCACAATTCCATGAATGGATGTATCCCTTCATCAAGATCATCCTCCAAGGGAAGTAGGTCATCTTTTAGGGTGAGCAAATCAATAATGCTCTTCACGAGCAGTTGACCAAGGTATCATCTACTTTAAAGTTCTATATGACTTCATACCTGGTGTACATTACAGCTTCCATGCGAACCTTTCTAGGTTAGACAACTGAAGGAGATAGGAAAACCACCCCAGTCTACTCATATTACCCTTAGTTAACACTGCAAGGATCAATCTACCATTTTAGGAGGGTAAATGACACCTTCTTCATAGTATTTTTATGCTTTTTTGACCCTCAACTCAAATAGAAAAGAATATTTGATGAAGCTTGGATGGTCGTAAATGACTATGGCTGTATGTTTCTACAATTTCCCTCCTTCTGCTATCTTCGGGTTGGCTTTTTTTAAGGCTATCCCTATATGCTCCCCATGTTTCCTTCTAATAAGTTAGTCATAATAGAGTTGTGTAGACAAATGGTTGTTATACACACTAGACAGATGGAAGTGAAGAAGCCAAGTTTCAAGTTTCCAATTGAAATTGGCAGATACTAGATTTTGACAACAGCCAAAACAAAGGTCATGGAAATAGAGATGCAACTAGTTACTATGAAACAGTTCAAGAGGAGGAACAATTTTGACTATAGGGGTGTCAAGGACATGATCAGAAGAAAGACTTAGTTTCATGAGCCTATGATCGAAGACATTTGGGTAGACCTAAGGACAATCAAAGAAATCAAGAGGATGGACTACAACAGGCTCACTCTGGAGCAAATTGAATATTTGAGGCTTATAAATATTCTCTTAAATTTGGTCGATGATAAGGACATTATCAACAGCAGGTACCTGGCTGAGAAGGTTTTTGGCTCACTTCTTCCTCTTATCCAGTGGTCCCAAAAAGAATTGACTTCTTTAAGGAAGAGATTCAAACATATTTTGGCTAACACCAATGATTGGTTAACAGCTAAAGAGATCACACTGAAAGAGTTTATTACAGGATCGAAGGCTGAATTCCAAGCAAAAATAAGGAAGAGGGCAGAAAATAGGACCAAGAATAAAGGTGATGTTCCTTCTCCATCTAGGCCTCACAAGCCTAAAATCATCTTTGTTTCTAAGAAATCAAAGGTTGTTGAGGAGCCAGAATCAACGGCTAAGAGAGTTAGAGAATAAAGTTCTCAGGAACAGGTAGCTCAGCAAATGAAGACAGATGACAAGCCCTCAGAGCAGTAAAAGACTGAGCCTCTACCTTCCTAGGAAGGGGCACAACCACTTACAGACATCTCTCCTTCACCACCTCTTTCTCCTATCAGTGTTCCTTCTTCTGGAGCTGCCTCTCCTTCCAAATTTATGTTTGGCAATCCTTAAGGTGCTTCTCAAGATACTCTTCATTCCTCTAGATCTATTCTTAGTATCATACACTAAGGGTTGTAGTCATGATGCACCAAGCTCAACTAGGCCTAGAGGCCATATGGAAAGTCAATTCCAATTTTGTCATAAGAGAGACATATAAAATTATTGAATCATGTTTTAAAGGTGAATTTATATGTGTGGGATATTTTTTTAAGTAGGCTTATTAGCAAGAAACCATTTTGAACCTCAAGTTACAGTCAAACCTAAAGGGAAAGTTGAAGCCAAGTGCTAGAAGATGAGGTCTTTCGCATTTTTAGCCTTGGAAATGCTTTGTAACTCATTGGAACATGTTTTTTATAAGAGATGTATGGGATTTTGGAGTGAAGAAAAAACATCAATATATTTTATTTTTAATCCCATAAGCATTCAGACTTGCAAGAAATGGTGAAAACAAGCCCGAAAGGCCATTTTCAAGTGCTCAAATCTTTCGTGAGGCTATGCATGAGAGAAAAAAGAATTAGGGGATGTTAAGATGGGTTTTGTAGGCCATATTTTTGTAATTATTTGGAAAATTGGACCTCAAGATTTTATGAATAATTTTTAAGACCCAAAACTACTCTAAAACCCTTGTAAACCCTCAACCAAGACTAGTCTTGAGAAATTGAGTTTTAAAGCCAATATAAGGGCATAGTTTAATCATGAAAACTATTTCAAGTTAAATAAGACTCACCCAGTCTCCTTACCATGCCATCTATTTGTATAGAATTGTATGAACATGAGCAAAAATAGGCTCTTTCTCACTATTTTATGTGTTGCGTAGGCTACAAGATGAATTAGGAAATGAAAAAAAGTTTGGGTGGAATATTTACACTTAATATATCTCCCAATATTAATTTAATTTAATGAATAAACTGATAAGTACCCAAACCAAGCCCTTATTTTTAGCTAGTCAAAACTAGCCTATTGAGCAAGCTAGAGAGAACAGAGGAAAGCTTAACGTGAAGTGATTTTAAGGTGCCCCTGATGCTTCCAATGTCATGGTAGGTATTTAAAAATTTCACTCACTCCCTAAAATATATTTTCATGAAAAATAATGCCAATTTTGAGGCCAAGTGTGCAAGTTTCATGGAAAGGCAGTTTTCAGGACAACATATGATGATGGCTCCTTTTTAGTTGATTCCAAAAGGCTAGGCATACAACCAATGCATGTAGAGGCATGCATGAGATCCTAAAATTTCATTTAAATCATTGGACCTACCCTAGATCAGTTACAAGATGCTCAAATAGGCCTAATCATGAAGGTAATTTTTATATACAAAGGGAGGAGTTTTGTGTCATTTTGCCTAACTTTGATGACTTGGATTGACACTTGTTGCTCTTGAACTTGCATGGTTCAGCCCATATCCTATTTTCATTCATGGATAACTAAAATTATTATCTTGAAAAGTGTCATTGTGACCAGGCATATAACCAATGCATGAAGAGGCATGTATGAGAGCCTAAACTTTCATTTCAATCATTAGACCTACCCTAGATCAGTTACAAGATGGTCAAATAGGCATAATCATGAAGGAAATTTTTCTATGCAAAAGGAGGAGTTTTGTGTCATTTTCCCTAACTTTGATGACTTCGATTAACACTTGTTGCTCTTGAACTTGCATGGTTCAACCCATATCCTATTTCTATGCAGGGATAACTAAAATTATTAGCTTGAAAAGTGTCCTTGTGACCTTTGGACTTATATCTTTATCTCTCTCTCTCAAAACCTATAATATTTTGCCATTTTATCATTGTATTCAATGTTACACTTGAGTATGGTGAAGTCCTGCTCAATTATACACCTTTTTGATCAATAAATTTACTAAATGTTACCTCTTACATGACTCTGGGCCAAAAGAAACTATGATAAACTCACTCATATGTTTTAAAAAACCCTAAATGACTAGCTGAAGGGGAGACATGCATCTCCTATAAAATGACGTGTTTAATCTTGGAGCCTCCAATCAATATAATGCAACCTTTATATTATAATATGTGGCCATCCCAAGTATAGTGAGGTTTAGCAGATAAATCAATTTTAATAATGAGTTGTTAGGTGGGTTTTTCATTATGCCATTCTATTTAAATATCATTGATCCATGTGGAAATGGGAATTAAGACTTCACACAGTTACACTTTTTCTTCAAAATTGTGAGAGGTAGCATTGGCTACCAAGTTCTCCTTGAACTTTTTGTATGTGATCTCATAGTCATATCCCATGAGTTTAGAAACCCATTTTTTTGAATTGGGGTAGATACCCATTATTACAAAAAATATTTGAGGATTGGATGGTCAATTTTGATGCAAAAGTGTTGGCCAACCAAATATTAATCTCATTTGTGGACTGCAGATGATAACCGTCATCTCTTTATCATAGGTGGAACATGTAAAATTGTGTCTAGTTAGGGACTTACTATTGAAGGCAATGGGATGTTTATCCTGCATGAGTATAACACCTAGACCCATGGCACATACATCACACTCAAAAATAAATGGTTGGGAGAATCAAAGATGGCCAAGACTAGTGTGGTGCACATTAATTATTTGAGGCTATCAAATCCTTTGGTAGATGTTGTTGACCATAAAAAGGAGTCTTTCTTGAACATACATATCAATGGGGCTACAATTTTTATATAATCTTGACAAATTTTTGGTAGTACCTTGTCAGGCCAAGAAATCCCTATAGACTTTTGATTGTCTTAGGTGTCGTCTAAGTTATCATAGCTTCAATTTTGGTGCGGTCAACATGAACACCATCAAATGTAATAATATGTCCCAGGTACTCAACTTTCGTTTTCCAAAATAACATTTGGAATGTTTGGAACATAAGTGGTTTACAATGAGAACTCCCAAGGTTATGTCAAGGTGATTAAGGTGATCAACCCATGTGTGACTATAGATGAGGATGTCATCAAAGAAGACCAAGATAAACTTTTGAAAGAAGGGGAAAAATACTTGGTTCATTAAGATATGAAAGGTAAAAGGGGAATTGGTAACCCTGAATGGTATGACCAAGAATTCATAATAACCATCATGTGTGTGAAATGTTGTTTTGGGAATGTCTACTTCATGAACACATATTTTGTTATAGCCATGGTGTAGGTCAAATTTGGATAAAAACTTTAAACCATGGAGTTCATTGAGGAGATCATCAATCACTGGAATGGGAAATTTATCTTTTATTGTGAGTTTTTTCAAGTCCTAATAATTAATACAGAGTCATCAAGAGCCATCTTTATTATGAATGATGAAGATAGGTGAAGAATAGGATCTAGTGCTTGTTGAAATGACTCTTACCTATAGAAGGTCATGAACCATATTTTCTATCTTGGCCTTTTAATGAAAGGGGTAGTGGTATGGACAAATGTTTGGGGGTGTAATTCCTAAAAGAAGTTAGATACAATGGTCTTCAAGGTGGCAAGGTGGTAAGCCTATTTATTCCACAAAAATGGTCACATGCTTGACCAAAACATTAGGTAAGTCTGAAGGTTGATGGAATCTAATGGTGAAGTAGTGTGTAGAGAAAATAATTGGGAAATGATGTCATGGGAACCTTGTTTAAGGATTTTATCCTTGTGGTGTGATCTACTAACACTCATGGTTTTAGGAGGAAGGCCTTATAGTATGTATTGATGTCCATTCTCAGTGAACTGTATCTATAGCTCATAGAAATCCCAAAGAATGGGCCCAAAAGTCTATAACAATTAGGTTCCAAATAAAACATCACATCCTAATAAGGATAAAGCAAACATGTCAGCCCTAAGTTTATAGTTTCCCATGAAAATGTGAACATTATGACACTTTCCTTTGCATGTTAATATTCCCCCATTGGCAATAATCACTTCAAATTTAAAATAAGGGTGTATAAAATAGTCTACTTGCTTAGCCACTCGAGGGTCAATGAATTTATGAGTGTTTCCAAAACCTATAAGAATGGAAAAGGGTTGTTCCTTGAAAAACCCTTTGACACACATTATTTGGGGAGTGATGACTCTTCCTAAAGTATGTAAAAATATTTTAGGAGGGGAATTTGAGGTCTTGTAATTGTCAACTTCCTACTCCAACTCATTAGTGGTGCCCTTGTATTCTTATATATCCAATGGAGAATCGACATTGAGAAATTAAATTTTTTGTTCAATGCATTTATGTCCTAGAGCCCATTTGTCACCATGATTATAACATGGTCCTTTTTCATGATGTGCATGCATTTTAACTTCTATGAGACATTAATGGGGTTTATCTTGAGAGGGAGGTTGGTTTTGGACCATTAGAAAGAGGGTTTAGATGGTGCCTAATTAGTATTATGACATTTGATGGTGAGTTTGTCTTCGACAAGCTTAGATACGGCTAAGGATTTCATCATGGTGTGAGGTTAGAATATTTTAACCTTAGATCAAAGCTCATCCTTGAGGTTGTTGATGAAGCAACTTTAGAAAAATATTAGAGAGACCTTTGGTTTGTGTTTTCACCTATGTTTTTACCCCTTGAGGAGATACATATCTCTCCTTATCCAAGTGGCATAATGGAAACATCTCTCTTGCTGTGGGTAACAATTTGGTGAGATGAATCTCTAGAAGGGCTAGTTCTATTGATGCACCCTTTGAAACACTCTCCTATTTATCAACTTTATATGAAAAGGGTTAAGAAGAAAAAATAAGAAAAATAAAATGTGATACACCAATAATTAATTTCCTCTTCTTGAATGAAATTATACTACTTAGAGCAAAACCAAGCTTTTTTCACACAAAACTCACAACACAAGACATACTATTACATCAATGTTTCATATGATAGGTTCAAAAGGAATTTTTATACTTAGGAGGGTAATGGATGATTAATTTATAGAATAAAATCATGAACCACTTATAAGACACTTATACACTTATAAAAGAACACTAACAAAGACCTATAACAATTACTCTTCTGCACACTTGGTGAACAATCAAGGATAACATGCTAGAAAAGATCATCTTCTACTAGACAAGACCAACAAGATTGCAGTAACACTCAATTGTACATAATGAAATTAGGAAAAATCACTTGTTTATTATTCAAGAGTCATTCAAGTACAAAATTGGCTAGGGTTTCTCCATTAACCAATAGAGTTTGCTAAAAAGAGCTAAAAGAGTCAATATTTATAGCCTTTGGGAGAAGTGCAAGGAAAGGGAAGTCAAAAGGTCACTTGGACAATTATAAAAATGATAAAATAGGTTAAAAATTCATTAAAAAGAGGTGTGAACCAAACCATACAATTTTAGTAAGTCTAAGTGTCCATACAAGTCATGAAACTTATGAAAAATGGCATGAAACTCCTTGTCTTGGCTCAAAAAACTATCTTCATGATTTAGACATGTTTAAACATCCCAAAAATGAATAGGGACATTTCTGATGATTGGGATGAGAGGGAAGGCCTTTAGACATGCCTCTTTATGCATTGGTTTTAGTCTTGCTCATTTATAAACTCTTGGAAGGAAACCATCACTGCCTGTAGTCTAAAAAAATCCTTTTTCAGTCACCCCTCACACTCAATCAAAATTGGTTTTATTTTTCCATGAAAATCCATGGGAGGGAGTGACTGACACTTGGAAATATTTTCCATGGCATTAGACTACCCAGGTACACCTTAAAAAGGCTCACACTTGAAGTTTTCACCCTTCTCACCATTGTGTTCACTATGCAAATTTTGACTGGCTAAGATGAGAGTTATTTTTTGAACACTTAAATTTTTTTCCAAGCATGAAATTTACATAGGGAGTTATAATAAGTCTAAATTTTTCCTTTAAACTTGATTTCATCTCTTGGAACCTCCTAGAACCTAAAAAACACATAAAATGGATAAAAATACCTTGTTTTGTACGATGTCCATACAATTTCGTACAAATCAAAAGTGTGGGATGAATATTGAGTGAGTAATATTAAATTTAAAATATATTTCATGGTCAAAATATGTCATTTGGATATCTCTCCAATCTTTTTTTCTCCATCAGATCTTGGTTGAGGGTTTAGTATGTTTTTAGGTAGTCTTTAGTATTAAACTTTGTTCATAAATATCCAACGTTGTAAATTCCAAAAAATGTAACAAAAATGGTGTTAAGGGACCCTAATAACCCCTCCAAACTTATTTGGTATCCATTCATAGTCTTAGAAAATATATGATCACTTGAAGACACCCCATCGAGCTTGTTTATACCTTTCCTGCATGTTTAAACTCTTTCTAATCTAGAAGTAGCTTTATTGTAGGTTACTTTGCATAATAAAAGTTAAAAAATATCTAATTAAATCTCCTTATCATGTCCCAATAATTTTGATATCTCATCAAGAGATATAAATGAAGATAGACCCCCAATTGGCTCTAGGTCCTTTGAAGGCCTAATAGGCCTAACATGCACCTAGCTAGATTTGGCTAATTGGAATTATTTTAAATGGTTGGGTTGGTATCTAATTATTATTAATGCTTTAATAAAAATTTTAATATCACCACACAACCTCCAAATCACTCCTCTTATTCCTTTTTCATCATTCACCAACTAGGCCTAGTGAAAGCTTGCCTAGTTGGACTGAGTGTAGGGGTATTTTGGTCATTTTGAAAATTATGATCCTAAATTACTGATTATATAGCATATGATTTCCTTCCATACACCCAATAATATGTTTATTATGGTTTAAAAATCTCCATATCAATCCCTTTGCCCATTTTATACTCACTAGCTTGCTTCACGAAAGCCTAATTTTCCTAGACTGACTGACCTCTGAGACAAAATGGTGAGGTATAACACTCATCCCAAAGGAAAATTGAGTATTTTTGGAGTTTTTACATGTTATTATTATTATTTTTACCAAATTTTTTATCTGTATTCCTTTATTTATATGCCTAACTAACTCAAAATGTCCAAAAAGGCCTCTAAAAAGCCTGTTTTCTTACTTTTTCTCGAGTCCTCCTACGAGTGAACTTTCAAAGATAAACCAATGATTTTAGGATCCTTAAAAATTTTATTCATCCTAAATTAATTATCATTAATCTTTTAATTCATCCAAAAACACTCTTTTTCCTTAGATTCATCATACTTGCCTATTGAGCAAACATGGTTTCCTAGCCCATAGTACAGACCGTTGCCCTTTGGCCATGTAAGGAAGGTAGATGATCACCTTGGAAGAGTATTTGTATTTTTAAAACAAATTTTTACCTTAAATAAACCACCTTGTATGTTTTAAATCCTCTTATTCTCCCTAGACAAGTTCTTTTCTTACCCTAACTCCACCAAGACTGCACCTTGCTGTAGGTGCATACAGGGGTTTTGGGGGTCTGTGTAGGTCTATTTTTATATATTTTTTATTTAATTAAGTAATCATGACATTAATTGATGTGTTAAAATATTATTTCATCTGGTATAAATTATATTTAACCCTGCCTATGCACTTTTGATCCTCAAAACTGATTCTTTATTACCTGCTGACTGAGACACCCTACCTTTAAACCTACCTGTAGGTTACTTTGCTTCAAATAAACTTGTTAATGATTATTATAGGTCATAATTGGATCCATTTATGTGTAAAATTTTATTATTTCACTATTATGCTTCTTGGAAAACCTTAAAAGACCATCTTAGCATCAACTTTAGGTTATTGTCTTATACTGAGATACTCTACCCTTTAACCTTGTTGTAAGTGTCCTTTACTTATTGAGACTTGGGTATGATGTTTGATAATATCCCTTGAACATAATTTGGTAAAATAAATAAATTATTGAATTAATTCTATTCTTTTAAGGCCTTAAAACACCATTTAGGGTATCATGTTTAGGGTCACTGTCCTATACCCTACTGGACTGAGCCATGTAGTTGTGCATTTTCTCAAATGAGTTTGTTCATGATGTTTAGGATATATTCATGGAGAATGAGAACCATATCATTAAATATCACACATTTAACTCACTTTATTGCTCTTAGGATTCACAAACTATGTTCTCTTACTTAGACTGAGACACCCCTGTTGTAGGTGTGTATTTCCCATTAAAGGGACACCTGTAGGTAGTCATAGGGGTTGCATAACCATGTATCAATATTATCTTACTAACCCTCAAGACATTTGTGTACCATTCCATTGGTTGAAACCTACTATTCATGAGTGTTTGTCCAATTTTGGTCCTTAGGGTGTCAAAATTCAATTGTAACCTCAAACCTGTAGATATTATTGTAATGTTTCAGTGCTTTTTAGGCCACTTGAAAGTTCCCAACTCCTAACATGTCTTCACTTTTTGACCCTCATTTTTTCATGGGTCTTGTCAATACTATATGATATCAACTTCAACTATTTATATGCCTTAGAACACTTAAAATCATGTTGAAAGAGTCTATGAAAACCCCCTAGACCTCTATTTTGGCCTTTTGGGGCAACTTTCCTAGAATACAATCTTCATCCCAAACAACTTATCTTACCCCTTATTTTTCCCATTTAACACCTCCTACAAGTGTGTTATGACTCCTTCAACTGATAAAACTTGTAAAGGTATTTACCATGCATCAAATCTCCTATACATGAATCTCAAACCTCTGTTGGTATACTTATAGATGGTCATCAACATACACAGGTAACAAGGGAGAAGTTATGGGCAGTGTGTATGAATGGAGAGGTAAATAACACTTATGTGTTTTTATCAAGAATCTCAATGCACCTTTATCAATTTTAAGAATTTGTAACACACATCAAAATTTTCATACCTTAGTATGACGTCAACAAAGGCCCTATAGGTGTGCATTGGGCATGTTTTACAGACAGGGTATGAAATGGAGCAAAAACATGGTGGTGAATAACTTAAAAAAAAATTAGATTCATTTTCAACTTTAAAGTAAAATATTTCCACCAAGAACACCTTGAATTTAGATCCAAACCCTATTTTACAATGTGAAATGCATTTGCATACACATGGAATAGAGCAAGTAGGGGCATCACATGACTGTTTTAGCATGATGGATGAACTTGTCACCAAAATTGTACTTTTCCAAAACATATAAGTAAACTCTCCTCATATATTAATGGATTTTATCACTAACACACTTTGATTACAACTCCATGGTTAGGATAAGCAAGCTTATATAGGTGAATGCAAGTGAAAATGGGCAAAGAGTTAACAATAAGAGATGGTAAGGTTGCAAGCTACCCAAAAGATGATGTGGTGAAACCAAAACATGTAAGGAGGTATTAAAATGACCTTTAGACCTATGTAAAATCATTTCCCAACTACATGAGACCTATACAAGAAAACAACACTCTATAAACAAGAATAACTTTGCTTGAGACTACACATGGTGGTACCTTCTTGTAGCATGGACTAAATTACTCATCAAAACATTATGAAACATGAAAATAAGAATTAATACCATCTAATGAGGTATCCAAAATATTTTATAACCAACATCTCCAATTGGTTTGTAAGGATTTGAACAAAATGGAACAAAACCTATAGGGTGTATGAAACAACTAGTAGAAAAGTATAGTCAACTTCATGAGGATGGTTCATGAAGTAGAAGAAAAAAATATTTGAAATATTTATATGTGAATTAAGATATCTGAGTGTACTATCACCGCCCAAAATTTTTTATCTTGAAACCTCTTGAGTTGTCTGTACTAAGCAAAAAGCTGAAAGTCACTTATGCATGTCTAGAAAACCAAGAATGAAGAAGAACGGTTTTGGATTTAAAATGGAAATTTGAGAGAAAAAAACATGGAGATGAGTGTTGGGAAAGTGAATAGCCCTTACATGATATTTTCCCATGTGGTACACTTCCCCATGGGCTGTATAAGTACCATTTACTCCCTTTTTTAGTTATTTCTTGAATTTTAATTAGACAACTTACAACATTATGATGTGAATGAAATAAATAATATTTAAAATGACCTCTTGGATGTTTACAAGGAAAATAGGATACTTGAGCACCTTTGGAACCATGCCCACTTGCATTTATGACTCTTAAAAGCACATTAAATGACCAAAAATGATAAATAAGCTAATGAAACCATGGCTAAGCCTATGATAAATATTTAGACCCTTATATATCTATAAAACCATGTTTTTTACCTATAAGGGTCTAACTTTAACCTAAAAGTCAAACTTGGTCAATAAAATGGTGACTCATAGGGGTAGTATGCCTACTATAATAAGGACCAATAACATTATCCTATAATGGTCCAAGGGAGTCAATGAGTTCTTGAAGACAAATATCAAAGAATTTCCTAAACACACATGAACAACCACAACACTTCAAGTAAACACAAGATAAAGTGAGATAAAAACAACACTCACACATTTGCATAAGCACTTTGGGAAAATAAAGAAAGCAATAACTATGTAAAAAAAAGAGGATAACCTTAGTAGTAATGTTTGAGATATATCCCATTGACTGGGATATGAATCTCCTCTCCATATAACTTTGAGACTTAGAAAGTATTATGTTTCTTGCATTGTCACACATTGGGTGCTGACATAAGGGCCACTCCACAAAGCATAAAACTTTGTGTGTTTTCTAGGTTTAACCCTATCTTCATCCCATTTTAGAACAATGTATCCCTCTTGGAAGCTTCCTAGAATGGATTTATTATCAAATTATCTCTTTGTTTGATCTTGATGAGCCCTCATAGTTTACATAGCTTGATCTCTTGTCTCTTCAAGCTCCATCAACTCACACAACCTGACTTTTATGCTTTCATTTTCCATCAATTCTAGAATAAGTGAGATCCAAGGCTGGTAACTCAAGTGAAATAGGCAGTCTAGCCTCTCTCCCATAAACAAGTGTATATTGTGAATCTCTAATTTATCTTTTTGGAGTGATCTTATCAGCCCAAAGAGTTGTCTTCAACTTGGAATGCCAAGTTATTTAATTCTCTTCCATTGTCCTCTTGATAATCCTGATCAGATTATTATTGGTGGACTCATCTCATCCATTCCCTTGTGAATAATAGTTAGAGGAAGTACTTAGATATATGCCATGTTTCAAAGCCCACTCACTTATCTTCATTTCAAGGAAAGCCAATGCATTGTCTGAAATTATTAGTGAAAGAGCCCCGAACTTTGTCACTATGCCTTTATATAAATATAGAACTAAAATTTCATTTGCTTCCTTGAGAGCTACAGCCTCCACCCATCTTGTAAAGTAATATGTAGAATTCAACACCTACTTGTGGCCAACACTAGAAGGTGGGTTAATTAGGACTATAAAATCTAGACCCCATTGTATAAAAGGTTGGTCTACCTGTATTGGATGAAGAGGTAAGACTACAAGATTTTATTTACCATCAAAGGGAGCACATTTTTGACACTTCCTTACCTAAACATTAGTGTCTTTGACTAGACCGGGCCGAAAATATCCAACCCTCATAATCTTGTAGCTGTGGTTCTTGGAACAAAGTGACCACTAGCTGGTCCATCATGAAATTCAAGCAATATTTTCTCAACCTGATCTGATTCAACACACCTTAATAACACAACTGAGAAGTCCTTCCTAAAAAACACTCCATCATAAGTACATAAGGAATATATTGTAATCTAAAGTACCTTCTTTTAGTTATATCTAGGCCTTTTGGACACTCATCAGTTTGAATAAAATGGATCATATCTTGTGTCCAACTCCTCATTGATGAAGATGCGACTATCATAGGGTCATGATGAAGTACTAAAACAACCTCTTTTTTTACTAAAACAACCTCTTTTTTTTCTTTCAAATCTAAAGCAAGGTGCTCACATAACCCCTTCCCTTTCACTAACTTGGTTGTCTTGATTTCTATATCATACTCCATCACTTTTATAATCCAACCAACCCTTTTTTCATTTAAATATTTACTCAAAAGGAAATCTTTGACACTAGGATGAGGTCCCAATATGTTAATCTCGTTTTTAGATAACACATGCCTAAACTTATTCATCTCATAACAATTGAAATACTTGTTTCTAAACATAGGTGTATCTTACCTCATAGCCTTCCAAACCTTGACTAAAGAAGGCAATAGGCTGCTCCAAGTTTTATTCATTTGATTGAGTGAGCATGGTAGAGATTACCTTATCATTTCCAAAAGTATACAAATTAAATTTCTTTGAGAAATAAGGACTTGTAAGAGTTGGAGCTTGAGCAATAGCTTGTTTAATGTCTTCAAAACTTTCTTTCCTTCTTCTTGTCCAAGTGAACACTTCATCTTTCCTTAGCATAGAGGTTAGAGGATTCACTAAATTAGAAAAATTAGGAATGAACCTCCTTATGAAATTTATTTTCCCAATGAAACTTTGCAAACCTTTCTTGTGTTTGGGCAAATCCAATGCCAAGATTGCACTCACACTTTTAGGATCTATGGATAGGTCTTTCTTTGAGACAATATGTCCTAAAAGTTTTCCTTTATGGAAAAAAAACACACATTTATTTGGGTTAAGAGAGATTCCAAACTCTCTACATCTCTCAAAAATATACCTAAGGTGATTCAAATTATCCTTTGCATCCTTAGAAAAAACTGTGATATCATCAAAATACACCAATAGAATGTCATTTATTAGTCCTCTAAAAGCCATATCCATTGCATGTTGAAATGTAGCTCCAATATTAGACAAGCCAAGACGAAATTTCATATAAGCATATGTACCCCATTTAGTAGTAAAGGCTATCTTATATTGATCACTTTCTTTCACCAAAATTTGATTATACCCAAAAAACCTTTCACTACCTGCCATAACTTAAAAAATCTACTCCATAGAAGGAGAGGATAATGGTCTTTCAAGGAAACTATATTCAATTCCCTAAAATAAAAAAAATAGCCTTATTTCCCCATTATTCTTCCTTATAGGGACTAAGTTTTCCAACTAAGATGAATGCTTAATAGGAAAAATGATTTTGGACTCATTCAACTTAGTAAGTTTCTTCTTCATGAGAGGCTCAATCTTGGGATTGATTGTCCTTTGTCTTTTCTTGATAGGCTTATCATTCTCATCTAGCTCTATGGTATGTAGAGATAATTTTATGTCAAGGCCTTTTAAATCACTATATTCCCATGCAAATACATCATAAAACTCCTTGCATAACTCAATGAAAGCATGTTTCTCTTCACTAGTACATACCTTCCCAAGAACAAACAACTTATCTTTGAATATTTTTACTCTCTCATAGTTTTATTGATTAGTATACATGATTGATTTCTCTTTTTTTAACTGATCATAATCATTTAAGATGCTCTTAAGTGTGACTAAGCCTTTAGGAAGCTTGTTTGTCTTCAATTGAACAATCTGCCCTCCATATTGTTTATGTAGTTTGGACTGATTCTTAGAAGAAAACTTAGCCTCCTCTTGTAGAAAAAGTGTTATTTGTTGGTCACTATAAAAGACTTTCCAATTAGTGACATTATCAGGTATAGAGGGCCTTACAATCACCTTGATATGTGGTTGGTTCCTATCTTCTCCTATCTCCTTTAGAACATCAAATTGAGATCCAATTGATACCAACCTATCAGCATGTTTTTTATCCTCTCTTGGAATAGATTAGATGTTGAATGTTTGGAAATATTTTATAAGATCCCACACTCTATGCTTATAAGACTTAAATAAAGAGTTTTTAGTCACATTTTGGCCTCTTATTTGATTCACCATCACCATACAATTGTAGCTCTTTCACACCTCTTTTCCTATCCCATTCAAGGCCATGAATAAGGGCCTCATATTATACCACATTACAAGTACAAGAGAAGTGAAATCTAAAAGTGGAATAATACCTTTTTTTGGATGGTAAAACCAACATTTCTCCATTACCTGCCCCAATTTTGCTTCTAGATCCATCAAAGCACAATTGCCATAAACCATTCATGTTTTTACTTGGCTTCATCAAGTTTGGCATGAAAGAGTCCTCCTCATGAATTAAATACACTCTAAGACCAACTTACTCTATGAATTTTTATGGATCATGATCATAATGTTCATCTCCCCATTCATCTAAATACAAATTAGAAACTCCTTCAAGAGAAGATGTTGGAGATTGATCTATGTGATGTTCTTCCTCATCAATAATGGAATAATTTACATTTTCCACTTTAGGAATGTAAGGATCTAAGTGATTATGATGGATAGGATCTTATTAAATCTTCACCTTAGTACCATACTTTGTCTTAAAAATCATATAGGACCAATTGGACACCAAGTATCCACCTATCTTAGCTGTAAACTCTCTTGACAAACAGAGAGAAAAGTATGGGGGTAAATCTACCACAACCACATCATGAAGGATATAAAAAGTAGGACAAACATTTAAAATCAAATTCAAATCCTTGAATATTCCCAAGGTATTTTCTAGTGATCCATCTAATTGTAGGACTCCTTTAGCCATTGGTTCATACTTGAGGCCTAGTTTATCTGCTATTGATTTGGGCATAACTGAAGTACTAACCCTACTATCTATGATTTAATTATGAAATAAATAATTTATAATGATCAAGGATAAATATTAATGAGTAGTATTATTATTATTTTTATTCACTTGTCCATCAATGGGCTGAGTTTCATTCACCAAAACAACATTCTCACTCCTAGCTAATTTAATTTGCTTACCTAGTCCTTGTAATTCCTTTTGAAGCATATATTTTTGTCCCTATATTATCAATGAATCCCATAAGGAAATATTCATATGTAAATTCTTCATCTAATCCACAACATTTATAGAAGGATTTCTCACCTTGAAAGGCTCTTTGGAAGCACTAATACAATGTGGTGTAGCTTGTAATGGTGGATGTGTAGGAGCTGGCCTTGCTTTCTAGAACTTTTGATTTTATTACACCTTGGGAGTTGAGTTATACCCACCCACCATTGGAGATGATTTAGGAGTCAAAATAGGTCCTTGATTATCCCCTTGTGTCTCTTCAACAACCCTCTTCTTAGACCTAGTGTTAGAGGATACACTAGCATTCACATTGCTTGAATTTACCAAATGATTTATGAGAGTAGAATTAGATTGTGTTTGTCCATTTTCCACTCCAATTTTCATTCCATTTTTCATTGGTACCTCAAAAGTGGAAACTTGAGATGCTTGATTACCTTGCATTGTCATGTCTATACTAGGCATTTCATTAGCATATGCAACTTGGCCTTGATTTTGGTCATAGGAGGAATAACATGGTTGTTCTTGAATAAAGTTATTTTGAGTGGGAACAAGAACTTTGGAAGATTATGGGGCATTAGGATTATAAATTTGGTAAGGTCTAGCTAGAGTGATTTGACCTTGTCCTTGATTATTACTTTGAAAAAGAGGCCTATTTATTTGCCCAAACTGATTGTAGGACTGGTATGACATATAACTTTGAGTTTGTTGCCTTTTGAGGGAAACCAATTCATTAGTAACGATTTGGAGAAAATTCTTGATTTCATGGATCTCATTGGTGGGGGAAATGGAATAATTTTCTTGACTAGGCAAAGAAGCCAAAGTAGGTAATGCAACTTGACTAGGAGGTTGTAAATTAGGGAACAATCGCATTGGTGGCCTAGGAGAAATCTTTCTTGCTTAAACAAGACATTGTTCAACATTGATAGCTATCTCATAGGCAACATGTAGTGTATTCCCACCCATGAATTGGATCATCATGGCTACATCACTATTCAATGATTTTAGATAGTACAAGAAGGCATAATTTAGAGTAGGTCTCAAAAGGGTTGGGATCCTATCCCATGTCTTTTGAAATCTAGTATTAAAATCTTGCATAAACTTTTGTGGTGCCCTCTTGATAGTGGTAAATTGTTTAGCTATTTATAGATGATCAATCTTCTCTCCAAACCTCTTTGTCAATATATCTCCTAGTTCATCCCATGAACTAATAAAACTTTTAGGTAGAGTCCCATACCAATCTAAAGATTTCCCTTTGAAAGACAATGCCAATAGCCTAATATCCACATTATATTTAGTGATATTATGGATATTAATTTTTTTTGTTATGTTCCTAATGTTTTTAATGGGAGCAATAGGACCTTCTCCACTAAAACGTGGAACACTCTTAAGGGTTGCTCCTGGAATTTGGTCATATTGGGCAAGATTCAAAGGAGATGATCCAATGAAAAGTACAAACGGTTGTATCCTAGCCATATTGGAATGTAGACTATGGGTATTAGGGGTTGAAATAAACAATAAATTGGAATTTTTAAACACCAACTCATTTTAATAGGGATGAGTATTCACAAACCTAAACCTTTTGACATAATACAAAGGAAATTGCACAAACTCAAAGGGTATACCTTTAGTAGCAGACCTAGTGGTCACCTTTGGCATAGAAATTAGGGACTAATCAACAACAAAATATTTGAAAACTTTAGTGGATTCACAAGGTACTAAATGTAGATGTTCTTGTAGCTGTAACTATGCTAAGACCAATACCAATTTTGGATAATCTTCTAGAATTTAGAGTCCCATCAGGCATGCCAAAAATTATTGTCCCTTGGATATTCACCCTTTAAGGATATGCCTATCTCTTCTCATCCAAGTTTCACAATGGAAACATATCTCTTGCTGTGGATACCAATTTGTTGAGATGAATCTCTAGAAGGGCTAGTTCCCTTGATGCACCCTTTGAAACACTCTCCCATTTATCAACTTGATGTGAAAAAGGTTAAGAAGACAAACTAAGAAAACTAAAAGATGATGCACAAATATTGAATTTAATCCTATTGAATGAAATTATACTACTTAGAGCAAAACCAAGCTTTCTTCACACAAAACTCACAACACAAGACAAATTATTACATCAATGTTTCATATGCTAGGTTCAAAAGGCATTTTTATCCTTAAGAGGTTAATGGATGATTATTTGTGAGAATACAGTTATGAACCACTTATAAGACACTTATATAATTATAAAAAACACTAGCAAAGACCTGTAACAATTACTCTTCTACACACTTGGTGAACAATCAAGGATAACATGCTATAAAAGGTCATCTTCTACTAAGCAAGACCATCAAGATTGCACTAAAACTCAATTATAAAACATGAAAGTAGGAAAAATGACTTATTTATTTCTTCAAGAGTCATTCAAGTACAAAATTATCTATGTTTTCACCATTAACCAATGGAGGCTGCTAAAAAGAGCCAAAAGAGTCAATATTTATAACCTTTGGGAGAAGAACAAGATAAGGGAAGTACAAAGGTCACTTGTAAACTTTTAAAACTAATAAAAGAGGATTAAAATTAATTAAAAGTATGTGTTAAATGAACCACGTAATGTTAGGAACTCCAAGTGTCCATACAAGTCATGAAACTTATGAAAAATGATATGAAGCTCCTTGTCTTGGCTCAAAAAACTATCTTCATGATTTGGACGTATTTAAACATCCCAAAAATAGATAGGGATAGGTCTGATGATTGATATGAGAGGGAAGGCCTTCATACATGCCTCTCCATGCATTGGTTTTAGTCCTACTCATCTAGAAACTCCTGAAATGAAGCCATCACTACCCATCACTACCTATAGTCTAAACAACTCCTTTTTCAGTCACTCCTCACACTTGTCCTCAAAATTGGCTTCATTTTTCCATGAAAATCCATGGGAGAGAGTGAATTACACTTTTAAATACTATCCATGGACTTAGACTACTCAGGTACACCTTAATAAGGCTCACACTTGAAGTTTTCACCCTTCTCACCATTGTGTTCATTATGCCATTTTTGATTGGTTGAGATAAGAGCTATTGTTTGAACACTTATAAGATTTTTATAGGCATTAAATTTCCATAGGGAGTTATAATAAGTTTAAAATTTTCCTCTAAACTTGATTGCATCTCTTGGAACCTCCTAGAACTTACAAAACACACAAAATGGTCAAAAATACCTTGTTTTGCACTATGTCCATACAATTTTGTAAAAATAAAAAGTATGGGATGAATCCTAAGTGAGTCATACTCAAGATACAATAGCTTTCATGGTCAAACTATGTCATCTAGATTGCTCTCCAAGCTTATTTTCTCCATTGGGTCCTAGCTAAGGGTTTAGTAGGGTCTTAGGCAGTTTTTAATATTAATATTTGTTAATAAAGATTTTTCATTGGAAATGACAAAAAATACAAAACCTCCTAGAACTTACAAAACACACAAAATGGTCAAAAATACCTTGTTTTACACTATGTCCATACAATTTTGTAAAAATAAAAGGTATGGGATGAATCCTAAGTGAGTCATATTCAAGATACAATAGCTTTCATGGTCAAATTATGTCATCTAGATTGCTCTCCAAGCTTATTTTCTCCATCGAGTCCTAGCTAAGGGTTTAGTAGGGTTTTAGGCAGTTTTTAATATTAAGATTTGTTCATAAATATTTTTCATTGGAAATGACAAAAAATACAAAAAAAATTGTGTTAAGGGACCATAATAACTCTTCCAAACTTATTTGGTATCCATGCATAGTCTTAGAAAAGATATGAGCATTTGAAGACACCCCATCGAGCTTGTTTCTACCTTTCCTGCATGTTTGAACTCTTTTTGAGCTATAAGTATCTCTCTTGTAGGTTCCTATGCATAATAAAAGTTAAAAAATGTCTAATTACATCTCCTTAGCATTTACAAATCATCGGGATGGCTCATCAAGAGCTAGAAATGACGATAGACCCCCATTTGGCTCTAGGTACCTTGAAGGCCTAATAGGCCTAGCATGTACCCAAATAGCTTTGGATACTTGGACTGATTTTAAATGTTTAGTTTGATATATAATAATTATTAATGCTCCATTAAAACTTTTATGATCACCACACAACTTCCCAAACAATCCTTTTCTTCCTTTTCCCTCATTCACCAACTAGGCTTAGTGAAAGCTTACCTAATTGGATTGAGTGCAGGGGTATTTTGGTCATATTAAAAAATATGAGCCTGAATTAGTGATTATATATCATGTAATTTACTTAAAATATACCTCTTAATATTTTTCCTAAGGTTCCCAAATCTACATATCAAGCCCTTTGCCCATTTTGCACTCACTAGCTTGCTTTGTTAAACCCCACTTTTCCTAGACCAACTAACCTTTGAGACAAAAAAATGAGGTATAACACTAATCCCCAAGGAAAATTGAGTATTTTTGGAATTTTATAGGTCCTGATGATGTTTTTAACCAAAGGTTTTATCTGTATTCCTTTATTTAGATGCCTAACCAACTCAAAATGTCTAAAAAGGTCTCTAAAAAGTCTATTTTCTTGCTTTTCTCAAGTCCTCCTAAGAGTGACCTATCCAATATAAACCAATGCTTATATGATTCTTAAAAATGTTCTTAATCCTAAATTAATTCTCATGAAGCTTTGAATTCATCCAAAAACACTCTTTTTCCTTAGATTCCTCATACTTGCCTATTGAACAAACATGGTTTCCTAGCCCACAGTACAGACTATTGCCCTTTGGCCAAGTAAGGAAGGTATATGATCACCTTGGAAGAGTATCTAGATTTTTAAAACACATTTTTACCTATCATGAACCAAATTGAATTTTTTGAAACCCTCTTCTTCTCTCTAGACAAGTTCATGTCTTACCCAACCTCTACCAAGACTACACCCTGTTGTAGGTGCATACAGGGGTTTTGGGGGCCTTTGTAGGTTTATTTTTATCTTGTTTGTAGTTCATGAAGTAAAAATGAACTTAATTAAGGTGGTCACATGTTATTTCATTTGGTAAAAATTCTCTATAACCCTACCTATGCACTTTTGATCCTCAAAATTGAGTCTTTACTGCCTACTGATTGAGACACCCTACCTTTAGACCTACCTGTAGGTTACTTTGATTAAAATAAACTTATTCATGATTATTATAGGTCTTAATTGGATCCATTTAAGTGAAAAATTGTATGCTTGAACTATTATCCTTCTTGTAAAACCTTAAAACACCATCTTAGCCTCAACTTTAGGTCACTATCTTATACTAAGAAACTCTGCCATTTGACCCTGTTGTAGGTGTCTTTTACTTCTTGAGACTTGGGTATGATGTTTTATAATCTCCCTTGAACCTCATTTGGTAAAAAAAATACATGATTGAACTAATTATCTTTTTTTAAGGCCTTAAAACACCATTTTGGGTATCAAGATTAAGGTCACTGTCCTATACCCTACTGGATTGAGCCCTGTAGGTGTGCATTTGATCAAATGAGTTTGTTCATGATGTTTAGGATCTCTTCATGAAGCATGAGAACCATATCATACCCTATCACACATTGGACTCACTTGACTGCTCTTGGGATTCACAAACTATGTTCTCTTTCTTATACTAAGACACCTATAGGTGTGTATTTCCCATTAAAGGGACACCTATAGGTAGTCATAGGGGTTACATAACCATGTATCAATCTTATATTTCTAACCTTAAATACATTTGTGTACCATTCCATTAGTTAAAACCTACAGGTCATGAGGGCTTGTCCAATGTTGCTCCCTAGGGTGTCAAAATTCATTTGCAACCTTAGACCTATAGATATTATTGTAATGTTTCAGTTCTTTTTTAGGCCACTTGAAAGTTCCCAACTCCTAACTTTTCTTCACTTTCTGACCCTCATTTTTTGTAGGGGTCTTGTCAATACTAGAAGATATAAAATTCACCTATTTATATGCCTTGGAACACTTTTAAATCATGTTGAAAGAGGTCTATGAAAACCCCCTAGACCTCTGATTTGGCCTTTTGGGGCAACTTTACCAAAATATAGTCTTCATCCCAAACAACTTATCTTACCCCTTCTTTTGCCCTTTTAAAACCTCCTACAAGTGTGTTATGACTCCTTCAACTACTGGAACCTAGAAAGGTCTTTACCATGAATCAAATCTCCCATACAAGAATCTCAAACCTATTCTAGTACACCTATAGATGGTCATCAACATACTCAAGCAGCAAGGGAGAAGTTATGAGTAGTATGTATGAATGGAGAGGTCAATAACACTTATGTGCCTTTATAAATCATCTCAATACCTCTTTAGAAATTTTATGAAGTTGAAACACACATAAAACTTTTCACACCTCAATATTACATCAATAAAGGACTTTTAGGTGTGCATTGGGCATGTTTTGCAGGCAGGGTATGAAATAGAGCAAAAACATGGTGGTGAATAGCTTCAAAACAACTTAAATTCATTTTCAACCTTCAAGTACAATATTTCCACCAAGTACACCTTGAAACTAGTTCCAATCACTATTTTTCAATATGAAAGTCACTTGCATACACATGGAATAGAACAAGCAGGGGCATCATAGGACTATTTTAGCATGATGGATGAACTTGTCACCAAAATTGTACCTTTCCCAAGCATCCAAGTGGAATCTCCTCATCTATTAATGTATTTGATAACTAACACACTCTGATTATAACTCTATGGGTAGGATAAACAAGCTTTTACAGGTGACTACAAGTGAAAATGGGCAAAGAGTTGACAATGAGAGATGACAAGGCTACAAGCTACCCAATAGATGATATGGTGAAATAAAAACATGGAAGGAGATGGTCAGATGACCATAATACCTATGTAACATCATTTCCCAACTACATTAGACCTCTAAAAGAAAACAACACTCTACAAACAAGAAGAACTTTGCCTAAGACTGAACATGGTGCACCTTCTTGTAGCATAGACTAACTTACTCATCAAAACATTATGAAACATGAAAATAAGAATGGATACCATATAATGAGGTATCCAACATATTATATAACCAATGTATCTAATTGGTTCATATAGATTTGACCAAAATGGATCAAATACTATAGGGTGCATGAAATGACTAGCAGAAAAGTACAATCAACTTCATGAGGATGGTTCATGAAGCACATGACACCATTATTAAAAATATTTATATGTAAATGAAGCTCTATAATTTTAATATCACCTCTAGAAATTTTTTATCTTGAAACCTCTTGAGTTTTCTGTACTAAGCAAAAACTTGAAATTCACTTCCATGTATCTAGAAAACCAAGAATGGAGAAGAATGGTTTTGGATTTAAAATGGAACTTAAAATTTTAAAAAAACATATAGATGAGTGTTAATAAGGTGAATAAGCCTTCCACGATATCTTCCCATGTGGTACACTTCCCCATGGATCATACAAGTGCCATTTGCTTCATTTTTTTGTTATTTCTTGAATTTTAGTTAGATAACCTGCACCATTCTAATGTGACTAACATCCCTAATAGTTAAATTGACCTCTTATATGTTTTTAATGAAAATAAGACACCTGAGCACTTGAGAACCATGCCACTTGCATTTATGACTCTTAAAAGCACATTAAATGACTCAAAATGATAAATACGCTAATAAAACCATGACTAAGGTTAGAAATGCATTAGATAACATCAATTGAACCGTAATATAACCTATGAAAAAGATGTAGGCCCATAAATATCTAAAAAACTGAGTTTTTTACCTATAGGGGTCTAAATTTAACTTAAAAGTCAAACTTGGTCAATAGTTTGATTGGTGAGTTTTTTTAACGTTGTCTAATACTACCTCACTATGCCAGTTTGATAGAGTTTATACAATACACTTGTGAAGTCATCTTACGCACTAGGCCAAAAATGTACTAACAATACTTTTGTGAATTTTACCTAATCAGGGTCAAAGTGTGACATATGGTGTCATTGGTACCATTAAATAAAGTCCTTCTCTAAGTGAAAGGAAGCAATCAGGACTCTATCATTAGTGGGATGCATGATTAAATATTGGTTTCCATGATAAATCTAGATAGTGGGGTTAGTGCCATCAAATTTTAGAAAATCTAATGTAGGGCCACATAATGGTGCTCAAGAAGAACCACCATCAGAGTGATGATCCCCATGTGTTCTGAATGCTCAATTTTTAACATGGATGTCAAATAGCTCATAATATCTTGATGTAGGGAGTCAATTTCTATTCAAAGTTCAATAATGTCATTAGTCATGGTGTTAAATTGATGATGTGGTAAACCACTGATGACACATATTCTTGTTCCATATGTTGCATTAGGAACATATGATGCGTACATGGTGGTTTGGGAATCCAATGCAAATTTTTTTTGATGCACACAGGTGGAGTTTAAAACATGACTCATAGCAATGACAAAATTTTGCCAAAAATAAATTTCATATCTTGACATGGATACAACTTGTAAAACATGATCCGTAATGAGTATGGGTTGTAAAACATAGCTCGTAGTGATGATTTATTACCACTTTTTAATCACCTGAATCCTGTTAAGGCAAGGTGAGAGCATACGATGGATAATAAGAAAAAACATTGGCCCTAAAAAGTGCTCTGATACCAGATGATAAGATCCTTCCTAAAACATATTAGATTAAACTAAAATATATGAAATTTAAATAAAAATAACATAATTATATTGATTCAAAGGAATAGAATTACATTACAATAGCAAATTGTATAATCACTAGCATCTTTGAGGAAGCAACCTCCTTTGAACAATCTCAATTCAATACAATTCGTGTGCTTCATACTAATCTAGGATTTTATTTATTGTAAATTATCACTAAATGACTACTACTCCCAATGAATGTGGGATTATTATAGTAGATTATTACTATTAATATAATAGCTTGAGGGACATATTACAAAGCATATGCATCCGTAACATTTTATTAAAGAAGAAAATTACAAAAGGATGGTTAGGATGAAGGGTCCCAACACAAAAGGACTGACAATTTGATGTTGTGGCTATGTATGCATGAGGGAAAACTCTATAATTTTCTCAAGTACACCGAGTGTTAGAAGAATCATAAAAAATGAGAATTGTTTTCATCTCATGTCTTTTGAACTCATCAAGGAAGAGACTAAGGTGTAGAAACATGTGGTGAAGGAGGAAGAGCCTCATCAAAAAGAGTTTTTTCATTCTCAAAAACACTATTAGATGTAGAATCCATGTTAAAAATGGAAACATAGGTGGAAATCTTTGATGTGCTATTTGAAGGATGCTCATAGAAAAACAATTTTGTAAACGATCAACTCATGTGTATCTAGATGCAAGATTATATTTCCCATGACATCATTGGGATATCCCAAAAATATACAAGGCTTGCTTAGAGGCTACACAAACTTGCATTTTTATTTGGGAATATGAGCCCATGCATCACATCCAAAGCCTCTCATATGCTCAACAAAAGGTTTCCTCCCACTCCAAGTTTCTTCAAGTGTCATACCTTTGATATCTTTATGTAGTTTGGTTTTGAATATAATTTGCATAATTTATAACCTCAACCCAAAAAGAGGGCGAAAGTACTTGTAATTTAATCATATAATTTTCTATTTCTTTAAGTGTGTGATTATTTCTTTCAACGATATCATTTTATTGCAGAATATAAGGAACTATATGTTATAGTTGGATGCCATGTGTGGCACAAAAGTCCCGAAAGTGATAATTTGCATATTCTCTAGCCTTGTCTATCCACTAACACTTTCATATGTACTTTCTAGATTATTTTTATATAAAGGCCTTAAATCAAACATAAATGGGAAACTCTTGGCTTTTGTTCTTCAAGAAAAATACCCTATTACATTTGTAAAATTCATAGAGAAATTTCAACACATAGTTGGCCTTATCAAAATAAAGTGATGGAAATGGGGTTGTGATATCATTATGTACAATTTGAATAACTTAAAAATATTTGCATGATTTACCTTTCATGTAGTGGTCATCAGTGTTAGGGTGTGGAGCTAAAAGCTTCAACTGTTTGCAGACATGAAGAAGGAAGGTTGCTGAAGAACCAGAAGCACCGGCGTCGACAGCATGACCGAGGTCGATCAGATGTAGTGCAGAAGGCAACTGGCGACGGTAGGGAGTCAGCCGGCGTCGGCAGCACCAGACAGACAGGGACCGACATCGGTCGCCTATGGCGGTTCCAGAATTGCTGTTGACGAATAGTCAGTTAAGTGAAGTGAGTGTTTGCATGTTTAAGGACTAATTTAAGTCACGAGCTGCGTGTCTAATTATTGTAACTAGAGTTCTATTTTTGTAAGCATGGGATCCTATTTAAAGACCCATAAGGCATGTATTGTAAATCAAGAAGGCAAGTAAAAGCATTGAAGCAAGTAAGGTCAAGGAGATCTACAAGCAAGTAAGGTCAAGGAGATTAGCTGAAGCATTCAAGGAGGGATAATAACTCAGGCTATAGATTTGTTGTGTTGAGCAAGAGAGAGAGGGAAGAAGGTCTTGAGGTGTGGCAAGCCTTTGAGGTGGAGGAAGAAGTGGCATCTTCCTTATTGTATTTTCTTCTAGTAATATTTAATACAAGAGTGTGTATTGTCTCTCAAATTCTTTGTTGTCTCAAGTTTCTAGTTACTTAATCATTCTGGTATAATTCCATGTTTAATTGCTTATAAGAAAGTAATCAATTGTGCTTTCATTGGATAAGGGGTTCCTAACAGTTGGTATCAGAGCTACGGTTTGCAGGAAGCATGTTATTGTTTGATTACAGGTCATTCACAGGGTTTTCTGATTGAGTGGGAGTTCAACAATGGCAGAAGAAAGTAAGCTACGAATGGAGAAGTTTAACGGAAAGAATTATCAATATTAGAGGATGCAGATAGAGGATTATTTGTATCAAAAGGATTTGTACTTACTGTTGGGTGGGGTTACATGCAAGCCCACAGACATGAAGGATGAAGAATGAAACGTTATTGATCGAAAGGCTCTAGGTTCCATAAGGTTGAGCCTTGCATCATCTGTGATTTCCAACTTATCACAGTGCAAGACAACGGAAGACTTGATAAAGTCCTTGAAAAATTTATACGAAAAGCCCTCGGCTTCTAATAAGGTATTTCTTATGAAGCAGCTATTTACTTTGCAAATGCAGGAAGGTGGATCGGTACATACTCATCTTAGTGATTTCCATGGTTTGGTAAACCAATTAGCTTCAGTCAATATTGTTTTTGATGATGAGGTAAAGGCTCTCTTGATTTTATGTTCTTTGCCTAAAAGTTGGGACAGTTTGGTTATGGCAGTAAGTAATACTGCATCTGCTTCTAAAATCTTAAAAGTTGATGATGTGAGTGTGATCTTGAATGAATAAATATGCAGAAGAAGCACAGGTGAATCATCAGTGAATGCTCTAAGTGCAAAAAGCAGGGGAAGGCAAAGGGAGAAGATAGAGCAAGGAAAATCAAGGTCAGGAAGGAGATCTGAATCCAAAGGTATTACCTGCTAGTTTTGTGGAAAGAAAGGACACACAAAGAAGGAGTGTTGGTTGAGAGATAAAGAGAATCAACATGAAGGTAAAGAAGAATCAAAGGATGCAAATATTATGGTACATGACGCTCTCATACTTTCTTTGGATTGTCAAGTAAGATCATGGATTTTAGATTCTGGTTCATCTTTTCATGCATCCCCAAATAGAGATTTGTTCCATGAGTATGAACAGGGAGACTTTGGAGTGCTTTATTTAGAGGATGGTACGCCTTGTCAAATAGTTGGCAAAGGGAAAGTGTAGCTGAGATTGCAGATTGACAACACATGGGTGTTGAAGGAGGTCATGCATGTCTTGGTTCTGAAGCAGAGTTTGATTTCTGTAAGAAGGTTGGGGGATGAGGGGTGCACAATAACCTCATAGTTTATTCTTGGAAGGTTACCAAGGGAGCACTTGTTTTAGCAAGAGGTAAGAAAGTAGATACTCTTTATCTATCTACTTGTATTGCTGATTCTACTTCTGGTTTATCTACTTCAGCTGTAGATTCGAAGATGTGGCTTAATAGGCTTGGTCACATGAATAAGAAGGGAATGGAAGTTCTTGATTCAAAAGGTATGTGTTCAGATTCAGAAAGAATAGATAGAGTTCATTGCAGGAAAAGGAAATTTGATGCTTTTGACAGGAACAAAGAAGCCTTGGTGTTTATGGAGGAGATGAAGGACAGAGATCAGTCACAAGGGCTGAATAAATTTAAGCATGGTAGTATGGACAGAGGTTTGATCCAAGAAGAGCTCGCGGATGAAAATTTCATCACTTACAGGAAAACACAGGTACCGACGCCGGTGCTCCCATGGCACCGATGTCGGCCATACAGAAACTGACATCGGTCATGTGTAGACTAGCAGGGTCGATAGGTCGGGCAGGAGAAGTCCAACGTCAGTCAACAGGATCGACGTCGGTAGGGGGGACACCGACGTCAGCCAGGGAAACGACGTCGACAGTCAGGGTCAGTGTAGGGAATCGACATTGGTCGGGAGCAGACTGGGAGATGGCCGAGATCGGTCACTGGAATGGATGTTGGGCAGACAACAAGCTGTCAAGAAGTCTCAAACGCTCATTTGGAGGTCAGAAAGGGTAAGTGAACCTCATATTCATTGTTCACCTTCTTTATATTGCTTATTGATAGTCAAGAACTAGGAAGATGGAAGAAGCAATGCAGGTAGAATCCAGAAACAGTGGGAGCTTGGCATGGATGAGGAGTGTGAGTCATTGGAGGAGAACCAAACAGGTATTTGTTGGTGGAGTTGTCAGCTGGAAGAAAGCACTAGATGAGGGATGGATTCCCATATTAGAGAAGAGAGTGGATGGACACATGAGACAGAAGGCTATGGTATATGGTCTTGATTAGGCTGCAGGCAATGGAGGTTTGACCATTGTATTTATCTTTACCAGGTTGGATAATATTAGCTACATTATCCTGTTACTATATTGTGTTGCTTGTTGCAGGGTTTCATATACAGGGAGTTTTTTGAGCTAAGGGTAAAGTTGGTTCAGAAGTATGTCATGGAGAATTTGGGAGCAGCAAAATTCTTTTGGCATAAGTGACAGGTATTGCATCACAGGTTTGTGTGGTGGTTGGTCTTCAAGAGTGACTTTGAAGAGGGATACAGAGCCTAGGGAACAAAGTAGATGGTGTACAGGTATAGGTACAAGTTGCAGCTGTTTATCTCCAAGTGGGAGATTGTTAGGGTGTGGAGCTAAAAGCTTCAACTGTTTGCAGGCACAAAGAAGGAAGGTTGTTGAAGAACCAAAAGCACCAGCATCGGTAGCATGACCGACGTCGATCAGATGCAGTGTAGAAGGCAACCAACAATGGCAGGGAGTCGGCCGGCGTCGGCAGCACTAGACAGACAGGGACCGGCGTCGGTCGCTTGTGGCGGTTCTAGAACTACTGTTGATGAACAGTCAGTTAAGTGAAGCGAGTGTTTGCATGTTTAAGGACTAATTTAAGTCATGAGCTGCGTGTCTAATTATTGTAACTAGAGTTCTATTTTTGTAAGCATGGGATCCTATTTAAAGACCCATAAGGCATGTATTGTAAATCAAGAAGGCAAGTAAAAGCATTGAAGCAATTAAGGTCAAGGAGATCTACAAGCAAGTAAGGTCAAGGAGATCAGCTGAAGCATTCAAGGAGGGATAATAACTCAGGCTATAGAGTTGCTGTGTTGAGCAAGAGAGAGAGGGAAGAAGGTCTTGAGGTGTGGCAAGCCTTTGAGGTGGAGGAAGAAGTGGCATCTTCCTTATTGTATTTTCTTCTAGTAATATTTAATACAAGAGTGTGTATTGTCTCTCAAATTCTTTGTTGTCTCAAGTTTTTAGTTACTTAATCATTCTGGTATAATTCCGTGTTTAATTGCTTATAAGAAAGTAATCAATTGTGCTTCCGTTGGATAAGGGGTTCCTAACAATCAGGGGGTTTACCAATAACACACCCTAGACAAACACTATTGGAAAAAATAATTGAAGGTAAGCTAATGACCATATTGTGCTAATAAAGCTATTAAATATAATAATAGTCCAAGTGGCCAAACTGTACATGCCATAATTTACTTAATTTATATGTGAATAAGTGATACATGGGAAGGAGAATCATGCACATAATGAGAAAATGTATAGAAGTGTGCATGGTGATCTTCTTTTTCCACTATATTTATCTAAGAAGGATTATTATGCTCTCAAAAGATGGTTGAATCAAGTGTGAATTTCAATTATCTTTCTTGTTAAGCGATGTAATAAACTAATATAATGTTTGTTGAGAGAGAAGGCACACAAAAAATATTAGTAAAAGTGTCATTAGACATCTTAATAGACCTTTTTCCTTGAATATTTAGGGAAGAAAAATCGCCCATAAAGATCTATTATGTAGTACTAGTATCAAGAGAAGAAAATAAATACGCAGATTAGGCCATGTGGTGAGTGGATCTAGAGTCTAGTAACAATATACGATGTGATGATGAAACATCAACTTTGGTAGAGAGGGAGTTTTTGTTGCCATTAAAATAATATGAAGAAGTAGATGGAACATTGACATTGTGTTTTTTCATTTTCTCATTAAAAATTAAAAAAAAATCTTAAAACATGTAGATTCATGATGTCCATTTACTCCACAAAAGGTATATTTTTTCACATGGGCATTATTTTGTTTGAAAACATTATAAAAGGAATAAGGATTGTATCTATGTGATTATGCCTTAAGACATTAATTATGTTGTTTTGGAAGTGTTTTAGTAGTATTAACTTGATTTACAATAAAAACATGTGATTTACATATTTTAAAATAATAAACATCTCGAAGAACTTGTTTTGCTCATAAATCAACCTTTTGGTCAATTCATAAAATGTGGAAAATTTGAAATTAGAACCCATAAAATCCTAGTTTAAGTAAAATTTGGGCACAATAACCATTGATTATGCTCCTAATTTAGACAACACCTACAATATAAGCTATTCTTCTTCCTTTTTAACATTCTTATCTCAAAGTTGTAGCCTTAAGGAATTAATTTTAGAAATGTAATCTTGAATATTATCAAAGTCTCTTGGATTAAGACAAATGAGCTATGTGTCTAGTAGATGATCCCTAATTTTAGTGGTCTTTTCATATAGTTGTTTTGAGTGTCATGTAACTTGGAATATGATATTATAGTTTAGTTTGTTAATGCATAAAGACTTGATGTGCATATGTTTTTAAAAGTCAAACCACTAATTAATTAGAATTAAAAAAATTCTCCACATGTATAGAGAAATGAAAGTGATAGGTAGTTGAGTATTATATATTATAAATAAAAGAGTTATGGAAAGAAGTGAAGAGTATTATATATGTGGAGTGACATATTACAATAAGAAACATTGTTGAGCAGTTCGTTCCAATAAGGAGCATTATGTGGTGTTTCCCTATTTCAAAGGTTTGATTTAATTTTTGAGTATATTGAGTTGTTTTATCTTATTTGTAATAAAGCACAATAAATTGTACTTGATTATATATAGGTATAAAACTCCAAATATCATAATGCTAAATATATACAATGAATAATTACTTTGATTACGACAAATTTCTCAATATGAAATATTGTTATTTTGGGGAAGTGCTAAGAAAAAATCTACTTAACCTGCAGACTAATTTGTGTTGACAATTTTAAGTGTCTATAAATAGAAGTTAGAAAAAGAGATGATTATACAGGATCAAAAAAAATCAAGAACATAAACAATATCTAGATAGTTGTGTTGTAAGTAGACAATGATAAAGTGCACTCCAGTCAGTGGAGTGCGGACTTGGTTTAGTTAACTGCGATAGACTATTGACAAGAAAGGATAGAGAGAGAATAATTATAGAAATGATAAATCAAGGGCACAATCAAAAATATATATGTGAATACGAGTGCTACAAGTGAACGGTGATATAATGCTCCTGAATCCATTGTCTATGGACTTGTCTCCATTGACTGTGTATAAAAATTGATCATTGAAACTTTTTCACCTATAAATGTATGTTCAAAATATCCATAAATGAGAGTCAGTACATACCATGTTTAAAGATTTATTTTAACAACTCTCGTTAGTAGTGTTTGGTGAGAAACGTAAGATTTGGCACAAGGCTTGATTCCTTGCAATAAGGAGATCTAAAGTCCATATATATGTGTGTAATTTTTTATAATTAAATATTAGCAAAGAATTTTAGTGTATAAATTTAGTGCCAAAATTTCATTTGATATTAGAGAAGTGTTAAAAATAAATAGTAATTGTAATTAAAGATAACAATTGTGTTTTCAAAAGTTTTTAAAATGTGTTTATAGTCTTCAGTTTGTATGAGAATAAGTGCTTCTTTGGATCTGCCGAAGAGGGGAGTGCATAGACTAATCATAGAATTTAAGATAAATTTTTGAGCTACTAAGGTATTTTGGCTATGGCTCTGCCAGTACGTTATGCTTTTTTTTCCCTCATGTTTGGAACCATATTCTGCCAGTTAGTAGTCCTGCAAAACTCCTACTTGAGATCCATACGTTTGATTGTCTATTTCCAGCTGTTGTTATTCTATTCATTGCAATTCTTTTACGGCCATGATAACCGGCCGATCAGCCGCCTCATTCATCACAGGGCCATCGTAATCATTGATCATTACAAAAATATAGCAGTAATTGTTTCTTCCTGCTACGTCCCAACCATTTTGGACTTGCCATGTCAACACTCCATCACGCTCAGTTCTCATTTCCAGGCTCCATTTGTGAGTTATTCTTTGCAGTTCATGACAAAACGTTCTCTCTCTGCGTGCTTATTATTCCCTGACAGCTATCCTCTCGGCCTGCAATCTCCATTTCTTCCCCGTGGAAAGATCTAAAACAAGTATTTTTTCATCTGTCCACCAGTAAATACTGGTTAGACTGGCTTAGATTTAAATTGGATTGATATTTGTAATAACTAAATAACTTTACTAATTCACTCACTTTTTTAAATAATATTTAATTTTTTAATAATTTATTAAATTAAATAATGATGTTAAATATTTTTATTATCCAAACACTTTAATATATCTATTTATTATGAAAGTTACACAATAAATCAGCCATTTGGTAACTTATCTGAGTATATTAAATCTTTTTAAAGTATAGTGTTTAGTCTTATTTATAAAGGTATGTAAAGTTTAGTCTTATTTTATTGCTTAATTTAATTTTATTCTTTTATTTAAATTCCCTGTTATTTGTTAAAATTGTATCATTATCTCTATTCTAGAATCAATATGTTAAGTGATTTTTAGTTTGTTTTATGTGTTATTTCAAATTTTTATTAGTTATTTAGTTTTAGATAATTGTGTTATTAATCTCCAGAGTTTTTAATTAAGGAAACAATTGTGTAATGTAATTGGAGATTTTAAATTTTTTTATTTTTTTGTAAAGGATGCATTATTGTCAAACCTATTAGGCTGAGGGTTGGTCAAATGAAGCTCAAATGGAGAAGGTAGAGATATAAAATTACAATCAATTAGCTTTTGTAACAAGATGTGAGGAGGTTGTGGTAACCTTATGAATTGTCTTCTTAGTGGAGTTGTCAATTGAAATTTGTTTGATGGTTGCAATATTACATTAATTATTATTGTTAATTCATTTTTGCTTCCATTGGATTTGACCTTGTAATTTGACTTGTTTTGAAACTTGGCATTTGATATAAAGGGACATTTGGTTCATACTTTAGCTTATCCAATGTTATGAGCTTAACTTTTATTTCCTTGATTGTATGACATATCTCATCAAAAGATTTAAATTTATCAAACATGATTGATTCGAGGAGTGGTCTTAATAATATTTGAGTAAATATATCTTGTAATTCATTATCTATCAAATAGTTTATCGTCTTTGCAAGTATAGTTTTGTATTGTAGAACATATTCAATGATTTTTCCCTTTAGCCCTTGCTTGAGTTTAACAATTTGTGCATAAGATAACTTTTCACCAATGTTGATTGAGAAATGTACTAAAATTCAATCTACTAATGGGTTTTATGTTCTTATTGATTGAAGTGAGAGATCATAAAAGGATCATAAATCATAGTATTTGAGACTTCTTGGAAAGAACTTAGTAAGTAATTTATCATTATAAGTATAGTCTAGGCATACAACATGGAATGAACTAAGATGTTATTTCAGATCACCTTTACCTTCATAAAGTGGTAGCTTGGGTACTACAAATCTAGTTGGTAGTGGGTAAGAGGTTATTTCAAGTGCCAAAGGAATTTAAATTAGAGTATGAAAATCTATTGAGTGAGTATCTTTGGAGACATCTTGCTCTCATTGTAATATTTTAAAATGTAATGCTAGAACATTTTTCTCAAGAGATGATACATTAGGAGAGGTTGGAATTGGACCATGTGTAGTGATTGATGGAGGTGTATATGATGCCCTTGTACAAATAATCATGTTTATTTGTGGTAAACCAATTGATTCCCCAATACCTAAGGGTGTGCGCATATATGTAATAGTAGGGATTGAGATATGAGTAGAAGCAGTAATAATAATAATAATAATAATAATAATAATAATAATAATAATAATAATAATAATAATAATAATAATAATAATAATAATTGAAATTAGAGGGTTAACAAATTTGAAAGGCACCTCTTGTTATTGTTAATGAAATGATGCAATCTTTTCTTGACATGTATTTTTAGAGGCTAGAAGTAATTGAACAACTTTATCCACTTTTTGGGGACGTTGTCAAAGTCCTTGACATAAATCATATAATTATTTGACTTGTTTATGATCTACTCCATTGAGTTCATTAGGATCAATTGTATTAGATTTATCACGATTATATTGATTATCATGCATAGTTTTGTTATCTTGACTATCATTTTTATCACTAACATCATCTTCAATGTGCATATAATTTTTAAGGGTTGCATTAACATATTGACGAAGTGTATATATTATCCATTTAAGAAGGGATTTAAGGAAATTGAGTATGCTCTCTTGTGATTCCACTTAATCTATCACTATGCATTATAGGAAGTGAAGAAGTATCCTTCTTGGGTGACATGTAAAGGTACAAAAAAAAAAGGGTACAATTAGACAAGGGTGTGTTTGCTTTTTAGGATTTTAGATATATGGATTGCAGTTATAAATAGTAAACACGTAATGAAGGATTCCATTGTTCTTCTAGCTACACTATCCCATCTCATGGGGTACATTGATAGTAACTTCCCAGGGTAAACTGCTTATTGACACACTACAAGAATAAATAGTTGAAGGCTTCCTATGGATGAAAAAAAAAACCCTAGGCATTTATTATATACCATAAGGTATGTTGAAACTAAAATCTGTGAATAACGTTGTCTAATAGCTTAAATACTAAGATAATACCCCTCACACCATGACTCAGGGACAAATAAATATTGTTTTACCCATAATGATAGTTCTTATGAGTTTTAAAATTATCATAATATAGTTTCTAAAAAAACAAAGAAAAAATAAAGTTGAAATTAAAATCTAAAAATTAGAAAGCAAAAGCTCAGGTTCACTAATATGTTTGTACCCTATATTTGATAAAACAAAACAAATTATATTTGATTATATAGGTGTTTTTATAGAAAATTAGAATGCTGAAATATATAATGATTAACTATTCTAATTATCGTAAATGATAAATATAAAAAATTGATATTTTGGGAAAGCACTAAAAAGAAATATATTTAGCTTGCACATTGATTTCTATTGATTGTTTTGACTGTCTTCAAGTGAAAATTAAAAAACATGTGACTATACATGATTAAAATTAGAATCAAGAACAAAAACATAATCTAGATAGGCCTGTTATAAATGGACAATGGTGCATTGCACTCTATTTGTTGACTATTGACTTGTCTCAGTTAACTGTGACACACTATTGATAGGAAAAGATAGAGAAAACAAAATTATGGAAATGAGATATCAAGGACAAAATTTGAAGATATATGTGGACATGAGTGTTATAAGTGAAAAATGATGCAGTGCACTTGAGCCTGTTAACCACGGACTTGTCTTGATTAACTATGCATAAAAATTAATCATTGGGTCATCTGCACTTGTAGATTTTGAGTAATTTGATATATTACACTTAGGGTTTGGCTGTGAAAAAATAGTTGTTTGTCTTCTCTTATCTTTGAAACCCTTAAGGCACTTTGATAGCTTAGCAACTTGCAAGAAAAAGAAGGGAGTGTAATGGATTGAGTTGAACTCATTCACCCCCTTGATGTGACCATTGCCTACATATCCAATACTCTAAGGAAAATCAAGCCCACATAGATTTTACACCTAGATTGAATGTGTAATTTTTCTTCTTTGACTATGTGTATGCAACTAGAAGATGGATTATATACTTAAAAATGATAGTTCTTGACTTGATTTATAGGGCTCTTGACTAGCCTTATGGTTGCTCCTTATGAATGATTCAAAATTTGGGCATAATATGATATATTTGCTTGATGTTTAGAAGTGTGTATGAACCAAGTGAATAACAATATTTCTTAATCAATGCCTCTTGACATGAATTTATAGGTGAATATTAAAACAATTTTTCATAGTTGATCATGTGAAATATGCAGGAAGATCCAAACTAATATTTTGAATTTTAAAAACTAGTTACTTGGTGCAAGATGAGGCCATATGGGTGGATAAGGGAACATTGTGCCTATATCCACCTAGCACAGACCTATCTAGAAGGATCATAAACAATTGTCTTCTATTGGTAATATTTTGTAGGTGATTTTAGACATATTGAGCATTTGACATTGAAAGTTTTGTATAGTAGTAATGGTAAAAAAAGGTTTGAATTTGCATATAGATTAATGGTTAAAGAAATGGTGAATAAGAGTCATGTATTTGTGTGCAAGTTATGTAGTTTGGTCTATGTCAAGAATTAGCATTGTCAAGTACCTTTGACTAGATTAATGTGTTTACATTTTATTATATTTTTGAGTTATAAGATCTCTCTTCTATCATTTTCAAGTATTATATTATTTTATATAGGTTCATAACATTGATTTTGTCCCATGTCTCGTGTGTAGTAGAGATACTCTATGTGAAATAATAACTTAGGTTATATAGACAAACATATGATACCAAATTTCTCTTCACACCTATTATACCATTTGGGCTTTTCAATAGCTTGGATAGGTTCTAAAATTATGCTTATTGTGATTGCATAAACCTTTACTCCTTAAAAAATTAAACTTTATGGCTTCCATGTGGAATAATTATAGGGAGTTAGCACAACAAGTTTATCAGACATGTTTGTAGAGGTTGTCATGAACAAAAACTATAAAGGCATTTGTTGTGAATAGCAACTACAATGAATGTTTGTAGAAGTACACACTAGAAAAGGTTTAAAAAAACCTTATATTAATGTTTCCCCCTAGAACACTTTATAATTCAATGCTTATATACAAAAAAATAAATCCAACATAACTCGTTATAATTACACAATGTGTTGTACAATGCCAGATTTCAACAAGTATGGAAAAGGTAAAAACAAATAAAACTATAGTTTTTTATAGAATTAAGTTGAATGAGTAGATATTTGAAAATTTCATGAAAAATAATTAACTTTAAAAAATGATATTCAAAAGTACCCCATGGATTAAAAATTACTCCACTTTGAAGTTATATGAATGAGTTTCCCTATAGAGTGGTAGTGGTGTCTTTGGTGGGGGGTGTGATCCCTTGTTACATTGCACCCACTTTCCTCCTTAGACGTGTCAAAAAATCCATGTAGGAAAAATACTCTTTCTTTACGGTTCATCAAGACACAAAACAATGTGTCAGATCACTCAAAAAGGCCAAAAAGGTCGAACTAAACTTGTGAACATGTGAAGGTCAGGGTGGCCTCCAAGTTTATTGGAGGTTTGCAATGAACTAATAGGGATGGGTGGTGGGTGAAGTGGTTGGTGGGAAGAAGCAAGGTGGAGTGAGGAGTTGGCTAAGCGACCTAGTGGCATGGCCTACTTAGTGAGCAGAAGGGGACTTTGGTAGGCAGTGGAGGTGCCGATAGGGTGTGGGGAGTGTGGGGTGGAGACAAGAGGCTACAGGGAGGGGGAGATATGGCCAGAGGCACCATTAATAAGGTTGGTAAGACTATATGAAGGCCTTGTGTGGTAGGGGCAGGGTAGTTTAAGCTTCCATAAACTTAAAAAAATGATTTCAAGAGATATACTACATTTTTTTCCAAATGTTTTGTAGTGTAAAACAAATTAATAAAATAAAAATTAGAAAAATCTTAGGATGCCTTAAAACCAATCATTTTCGCAAAAATTTATGGGAAACTTAAAGGTCACATGATCCCTTCTGAAACCCCACAAGGTAGAATTTTTTTTAATAGTCGTAAAAAATCAACCGTGTGACAAAAAAATAAATTCATTTTAAAATTTGTTATATTTTTACCTTCTGAAATTAAAAATTACCTCTCCATCCTAAAAAGATATAGAAAGTTCCCTAAAAATAAAAATAAAAAAATGATAAAACCCTTTTAATGATTGTTTCCCATGTAAAAAAGAAAATCCATTGATTTTTTTTACAAACCCAATAATCCCCACTAATATTTTCTTGATAAAAACTACTGAAAACTTTCTAACAAGATTCAAAAACCTTAGAAGTCAGTTTTAAGCATCTTGAGATTGAGGGGAAAAAAGGAAAACTATGAGAAATTTAAGATAAAAACAATAAACAGAGACCACAAATCCTAATTTTTACCCTAAGATTCTCTCAATAAATGGCTATAGAAGAAAAGTGTTGGTACCATGTGAAAATGGAAATATAGTAAGCAATTGTTCCTCATCCAAAATCCTTCAACAAGCACAAAACATTGCTCAAATATGTAGAAATTCATAACAACATACCATGAATGAAAAATTGATTGCATACATTTATATAAATATCCTTATCCTCCTATAAACTTGCTCTCACAGAGTTTTTTAAAGAAAAAGAGAGTGAAATCTTCTTAATGGATTAAAATTTACGTATAAAAGGAAGTTTTAATGGGATTTCTAAGATAGGGGTTCTTGGTTTAAAAAAGGCCTCTTTTATTGGCCAAAGGAAATGTGCATTCCTATTTATCTTAAAAAACATAAGCTAATATTATTATTATTTAAAATAAAGTAACAATAAAGTTTTAATGTTTGGGTTAAAAATGCAAACACTAAATTTAATAATAAGGTGTATATAACTACTTGCACCAATAAAAATGCATAATCAACACTGCCAAATGATTGTTTGAAATTTTGAACATGATTCATATAAGATGCCAAAACCGACTAAACACCCTTGACATTTTGTTATGATTATACAAATGCTCTTTGCAAGTGATTTCTAGCTAAATTTTGATTTTATAGATATCTTCCCATGCTTCATGGCTTCCGATTCGACACCCTACATTTGCATGTTACATATATTTTTCTTTTGTAATGAGCTAATTCTATTTGATCAAGGGTTTGGGTGGTTAGTGTGAACTAAATAACCCTCTAATAATCAGATCCCTTAGATTGGAACAAAGATGTTGATAAATAAAATTAATTAACATAAATAAAATCAATCTATACATCAAACATGTTTCATAATTGAATGCTAGTTTACACAATTATTGCTTGTATGTGATTCCTCCAAATGAGCCATCACACTTGTTAATTTATAAATGACTTGAATTCAAATTTAGATAATATTATAAAGTTGAAGATTTATAATGTTTATTACCTAAAAAAGGGGAAATAGAGAAGATAGGTGCATCCAATTTAAAAGGAATCTAAATAAAATGATAAGCCTATAATAAAATAGAGGATGCATGAATAAGATAATTTTACAATGGTCAAAGTTAACAAGAGGAATCAAAATGTTTTATTTGAATCAAAATCCTTGTACATTAAAAAAAATGCACAAACACTCATACAATAATGCTAAATAAATTTCAAGGTGCTACACCCTTAACTTATAGTGCATCTAGGAATATGTGTGGCTGACTTGTGGCTTACACAACTTCATGTTATCTTGTTGCATTTCTATATGTTCTTCGTATGTTCGGCCTATGAAATAACCTTAACTAAGTAGAGTATATAGAAGAGGTAGTGGTTAGTCTTTTATCATCATATTGTGAATTATATTCTTATTGTATTATTGTGAAGGTTGCCCCCTCGAAGTGTCTCAGTCACAATATTAAAGTTTTCTATTCTTTCAATAATCATTATTATATTTTTCTTTATTATACTCTTAATTCTGTGATATATAATTCTATTGTTATGAATCATCTAAGTAATTTCATTACAAGTGGTATTAGATCTTCGATTTGGGCAGGTTTCTACGATATAGTTTTTTTGTGGTCTAGTGTCTTGAGCACTAGAACGCTAAAAAATACAACTTGTGATCCAAGAGGAATTGAATCTTTTTGTCATCACAATTTTGTTCATGATGTTTATTTATAAAAAAGAAAAACAAGTCTAGAATTTTTTTTACCTTGTGAAAATTAGCAGTCATTGGATTCTTCTCTTCGAGAGGATCGTAATAGTATATTCTATCGATACACTTCTTCGACCCAAAATTTTTCACCCTTGTGCACATTAGAAATCATTGGATTCATCTTAGCAAGATGATCATAATGGTATGATCTGCTAATACATTTTTTTAGGTCATGACCCTCATAGGGTTTGTGCATGACATAGCCTAACACTTGTGGTCATGGAAGAGGGCAATAAATGCCTAAAACTCCTCACAAAGAGGACATGGATTTAGAAACTTTTGATCTGTCTATTTTGGAAATAATTCAACAACTTAAGTTAGAGTTATATGGCATGGTGCAGAAAGATGATTTTGATGTAATTAAAGGGGACCTCACAGGGTTGAGAGGTCAATTGATTCTGAGATCAATTGCAACAATTCATTGGGTAATTGGCCAAATTTTCAACTCAATAATTTCAAAATAACCCTCTACCACTTTTGTTTCCAAACAATAATAATGCCAACCATGGTACAAAGTCATTGTTTCCAAAGGTGGACCTACACAAGTTTGATGGTAGTGATCCATTCACATGGATTACTTGAATTGAATATTTGTTTGATCTACATCAAACTCCCTATTCAGAAAATGTGGTCATAGCCTCTCTATATGTGTAACCTAAGCAATTTATTTAGTATTGTTGGTTGTGTGTTCAAAAGAAAAAGAAGGGTCTATTGGTTTCCTGGTCTGTCTTTTCTGAAGAGTTGTAGCTCCACTATCATAATAATGTCTCAAAAAACTTCTTTAGCCAACTAGCCAAGTTGTGCCAAACTAGGATGGTAATGGATTACATTCATCAATTTCAAAATCTCTCCTTACATGTGGTAAACATCATTGAGGAAAATTTGACTGACCTATTTTTGGGTGGTTTCAAAAATAACATGCAATTAGAGGTTTCCATGTTTCATCTTAGTAATGTATCTGAATCCATATCAAGGGCATGTTTGGCTTGGGAAAAAGAGTTGATCAAAGTAAGACCTTTCACAAATGTGCATGAACCCACCTTCCCAACACCATAATTTCCACAACCTACCATATTGACACCTCAACAAGTTGAAGAAAAACATGCAAAAGGTTTGTGTTTTGGATGCGATAACAATGGATCAAAGGACATGATGTGTTGAAAATAAGTTATTTTACATTGAAGGTTTCAATGAGGAGGAAGAAGATAATGAGGCTTCAGGGGTAGGTTTGAAAGAACTTGGGGATGAATCTAAAAATTCTCAACTTACTATTTCTTATCATGAATTTTTAGGCATTAATACTCTTCAAAGTCTTAAAGTGGCGGGGTTCCTAAAAAAATAGAATGTGACTGTGTTAATTGAATCTAGGAGTACACATAACTTCATCAATAGTAATTTGGTTACTCATTTGAACTGTTTCATTTATCCAGCTCCATTATTTCAAGTCATGATTGTAGATGGTAGTATAGTCAATTATTTTGGAAAATGCCATAGCATTAAGCTTGATATGGGAGACTACTTGCTATATTCCCCTATGTTTCTTATTCCCATGGGAGGAGCTAACATTGTTTTGGGAGTGTAGTGGCTCACCAGTTTGGGCACTATTGAGATGAATTTCTAAGAACTATTCATGAGGTTCCATTCAGAAAGTAGGACCTTTGAACTGCATGGATTATGGGCTAAATATCCACAACTAGTTAATTTCCATCAAAGGTGTAGATTCTCAGAAAAGGTGTAGAAGGATTTGTGGCATGTTTATTTTCTATATAGGTTCAACCAACCAAGGAGTCTACACATCCTGATTTGCAAAGGATGATGGATGACCATTTTTTGTTTTTGGTGACATGCCAAAAGGACTTCCTCCAAGTCGTATACATGATCATGTCATCAAACTCATTATAGGAAGTACACCACCCAACATTAGACCCTATAAATATATCTATGCTTAGAAGAGTGAAATTAAAAATATGGTACAAGAGATGTTAGAGGCAGGAATCATTTGACATAGTAAAAGTGAATATTCCTCCCCCGCGGTCATGGTGCAAAAAAAAGATGACAGTTGGAGGATGTGCCCAGACTATAGAGAACTCAAAAAGTACACCATCAAAGATAAGTTTCTTATTCTAGTAATTGATGATTTGTTAGATGAATTTCATGGTGCTATTTATTTTACCAAGTTAGACCTCAAATTCGCATCCGCGATGAGGACATACCTAAAACAATTTTCAGAACTCATGAAGGCCATTATGAATTTATGGACATGCTTTTTGGCCTCACAAATGCACCATTTACATTTTAGAGTTTGATGAATATTTTTTCTAGGTTATTTTTGAGAAAATTTGTATTAGTGTTTTTTGATGATATCCTCATCTACAATAAAAATTAGGAAGACCATTTGAAGCGTGTGAAACATGTACTTTTAATTCTAGAACAACATCAACTTTATGCCAAACCTTTCAAATGTGCTTTTAGTGTCCAAGAGATGGAGTAATTGGGTCATATTGTTTCACATGAAGGAGTGAAAATTGATCCTGAAAAATCCAAGCAAGGATAGAGTGATAGGTTCTCAAGACCTTCAAGAACCTTCAATGATTTCTTGAGCTAAATGGTTACTATCACAAGTTTGTCAAAAATTATGGTAGAATTGTAGCCCTACTCACTTCTTTGTTGAAGATAGACTCCTTCTAGTGGACCGATTCAGCTACCAAGGTATTTGAATAGTTAAAAATGGCTATGTCCACAACTCAAGTTTTGGCTACTCCCAATTTTTTCAAAAACTTTTGTTGTGGAATGTGATGCATTGGGATATGACATGGGGGTTGTAATCATGCAACAAGGCATACCACTTGCATTTTAAATTCGCCAACTAAAGGAAAAAAATAGGTTCAAACCAATCTATGAGAAAGAGATGATGGCTATTCTCCATGTAGTGAAACAATGGAGACCTTATCTAATGGGTTGTCACTTTCAAGTAAATATTGATCATGATAGCTTTAAATATTTTTTGAAGCAACAATTGTCATCTGAAAAATAACAAAAATGAGTGACTAAAATGTTAGGATATGATTTTGAAAGTGTATAATAAAATAAAAGAGAATTTGGTGGTATATGCCCTCTCAATGAGATGAATCAGTTGAGACATTGTTATGAGACTGGCTAGAGGAAGCAAGATTTGAATGGGAGAATGACAGAGCTACCAAGGATTTGATTCAAAATCTTCAACAGGGTTATGACTAATTTAAAAAATTTACATGGAAGAGGAATAATTTATGGTTTAAAGATAGATTATACCTTTGTAAGCATTCTCTCCTCAAACATAAAATTCTTCAGGAACTTCATGCCTCTCCACTTGGAGGTCACTTTGGATTTTTGAAAACATATTAGAATCAAGCAAGCTTTCTTTTGGAAAAGACTTAAAGGGGATGTATAGACATATTTGGTTGAATGCATAATATGTCAACAAAATAAAGGTAAAACTATTAAGATCTCGGTTCTTTTGCAACCTTTATCTATTCCTAGTCAGCATTGGAGGAGGTTTCCATGGATTTCATTACGGGATTACCATGGTCCAAGGGTAAAAATGTTATCATGGTAGTTATGAATCGACTCACCAAGTATGCTCATTTTTATTCCTTATCACAACCTTTTGTTACTAGTACATTAGCTTCTATTTTTCTCAATATAATTCAGAAATTGTATGGTACTCCTAAGATCATTGTAAGTGACTAAGATCTCATATTTACTAGTAATTTTTGGACTGAATTATTTGCATGTTTGGGCACCTTGTTGGCTCATAGCACATCCTATCATCCTCAATTTGATGGACAAACAAAGGTAGTTGACAAATTTTTACAAGGGTATCTTTGTTGTTTTGTTTCTGACAAACAGGGCAAATGGGTTCATTGGCTGCCACTTGTTGAATGGTGGTATAACACTTCTTTTGAGATGTCTCCCTTTGTGGCATTGTTTGGGTAACACCCTGCATCCATCACTTCAAATTTGATAATGCATCATAAGGTTCAAACTATTATGGAACACATTCACCATCAACAAGAGGTGTTAGTCAGTTTGCGAGATAATTTAGCAATGACACAATATAATGAATCAAAAAGCAAATCAACACCACAGTGAGCAACATTTTGATATATGTGATTGTGTCTTTATGCATTTGCATCCATATAAATATATATCTCTAAAGCAAAAAAAAAAAAAGGATAACAAGTTGTCACCTAAGTATTGTGGCCCTTATCAGTTCTTGCAAAAAATTGGTAGTGTGGCTTACAATCTGGAATTACCTCCATCCACTCATGTACATCCGGTATTCCATATATCTTGCCTGAAAAAGGTAATTGGACATAGAGTTTCTACTCATATTGAGTTATTTGAATTGGATGAAGAACACTAAGTCATTTTGGAAACTGAAGAGATCCATCAAACGTGCACTAAGCAATTGTGGACCCGAGCCATTAAGGAGTATTTGATCAAATGGAAGAACTTGCATTTTGAAGATACAACATCAGAGGATGAAGCATTCTTACTTCAACATCCTAGTTTGATTCAATGTTGAGGACAATGTTGTTTTGAAGGGAAGGGCATGCTATGCCCTTAACCTATAGTGCATCTAGCGATATGTGTGGCTAATTTGTGGCTTACACACCTTCATATTATCTTGTCATATTTCTCTATGTTCTTAGTATGGTTGGCCTATATAATAGCCTTGGCTAAGTATAGCATATATAAGAGGTAGTGGTTAGTCTTTTATCATCATATTACAAATTTTGTTCTTATTGCATTATTGTGAAGGTCGCCCCCTCAAAGTGGCTCAATCATAATACTCAATTATTCTGCTCTTTCGACAATTGTTATTGTGGATTTGTTTATTCTTCTCTTAATTCTACGATATATAATTCTATTATTGTGAATCATCTACGTAATTTCATTACACAAGGGCCCATTTTAAAGTGTATATTATATAGAGGACCTTGGCGTCGTGGTAATTCCCCTGGTTTGGTTGGCACCAATCTTCCAAGTTTATATCACTTGTATAAGAGAAGCATGGACTTGATTGAATTTTGGAGACAAACCAAACTTATGATGCAACATGAACCACCATACCTTGTCCAAACATGGTCTTACTGTGGACAAATGCACCTTTTGCCCCACCCTTGAAACCATCCCTCACCTCTTCTATCATTGTCCATCTTCCTCTTAGCTCTGATCCTCCCTTCTCTCCTATTTTCCAGAATTTTTTTTTCGCAATTTCAGTGGAAAAACTACTTTGTTGGGCATTCTTTCCCCCTACACTCTCTCAATGATTTGGAACACTTGTCGACTGGTCATCCTCTTTCATATTTAAAGAAATCATTGACAACATCTATACTATGGGAAGGATACTCTACTAGCTATTCAAAAAATTCATACTCTATATTCTATTTGCTTGTAGTTGAAACGAATCAACACTCATAACTAAATATTGCATGTTGCACTCAATAAGATTAGAGAAGGTCTCAAAGCGCTACAAAAGAGATAGGTTATAGTCCTTCAAATGTCAATGGTCAAAGTTTTGATTACATATAAGAGATTTTATGTTTTTATATATATTAAAGATAGAGATTTTACATTTTCAGAGTCCATGAGATTGAAAAGATGATTTATGGGTTAAAAATGTGTGTAAGATTCGAACTGGATGATAAATCACGGATGGTGATTTGAAATGGGATGCGTTATCAGGGTCGGATCTTGCACACGATTTTTACCCAGATATCATCTTCTTAATCTCATTCGCTGTGAAACTATAAAATCTCTTATATGTAATCAAAGCTTTGACCATTGACATTCCGAGGACTATAACCTATCTCTTTTGCAGAACTTTGTGACCTTTTGACACATTTCGAATCACTACCCATGATTCATCATCAAGTATTCAAAGATTTTGAAATATCTCAGGTCAAATACATTATACAAATCTTTGATGATGAATCACAAATGATGATTTGAAACAACTTGGATCAAATATCTTGCACATAATTTTTACTCAAAGACCTTCTCATAAATACCCGATGATGAATCACAAATAATGATTCAAAATGTATCACATTAAATATCTTACTCATAAATACCAGAGGATGAATCACAAATAACGATTCAAAATATATCACATCAAATATCTTACACAATTTTTTCGAAAAAATCTTCTTAATTTCATTCGATTACATAACTTGATGTTTAGTTTAGTTTGTCTTTCACGCTGTTCCAACGGGGTCCCTATTGTGGGGGCTGTTTTGTAACATAGTGACTGGTTTCAGTTGGTCTTTCTTATTAGGGCACCTTTGGAATCTGAACTTATGTAATTTGAGTGACTGGTTTCAGTTGGCCTTTTTCTTATTAGGGCACCTTGGAATATGAACTTATTTAATTTTCTAGTTCATGTAATCTTTCTTTATTAATTTTGGCAGCATTATCAATTTAAAAAAAAAAGGGAAGAGTGAACGAACAGGAAACATCTGTCAGAGTTAAAAAGGGTGAAAAATGAATATAGAAACTATACCAGGTTTCAGAAATCAGAAACTCACTGAAACATGGTTTTTCATTGTGGTAGAATGAACAACACCACACGTTGATAAAATGTCATCCACTTCCTATCTCAATCAGAATCTCAGAGTCCTCTCTACGCAAGGTCGCTTGAGGGAGGCTATACGCATTCTTCTTACTACAGATAACCCACCTGTAGACTTTTCTACATACCTTAATCTATTGCAGGCCTGCATTGCCAAGAAGGCGCTTTCAGAGGGTAAACAAATCAACTCTCACATCAATGACAGGGGACTTATATTTGCCACAGACCCACTTTTACAAACTAAGCTCATCAACATGTATGACAAGTGCGGTAGTGTGGCGGATGCTCGCAATGTGTTTGACCTAATGACTGAACCAGACGCCTTCTCATGGAATGTGATAATTACAGCTTACCGAAATCATGGGTATCCTCAAGAGGCATTCAAACTGTTTCATCAAATGCAACGAACAGCTGTCCATCCCGATCACTTCACCTTCTCCAGTATTCTCCCTGTATGTGCCAGCGTGCCATCTGTGAAACATGGTTTGCAGATCCATGGAAAAATCATTAGACGTGGATTTCAATCTGAAGTTATTGTGATGAATACCCTGATAGACATGTATTCAAAATGTGGAAGGATACAGAATGCACGCGCGCTGTTTGACAAAATGCGTAATGCAGACGTGGTTTCGTGGAATGCCATGATTGCAGGCTATGCAAAACATGGTGTTCTTGACGAGGCTTTAATGCTTTTCAATGAAATGCCTGAAAAAAATGCGGTCTCGTGGACTTCAATCATTGCTGGATATGCACAAAATGGGGTTGTTGAAAAAGCCTTGGAAATTTTTAAGCAGATGCAATTGGAAGGTATAAAACCAACCTCAGAAACCTTTTCAAGCATCCTTCCAGCTTGTGCTAAAATTGGGTTTATAGAACAGGGTATGGAAGTACATCAAAAAATAATAGAAAGCGGATTCTCCTCCAATATTGTGATTGCGAATGCTTTGATAGATATGTATACAAAATGCGGAAGCATACAGAAGGCACGCCAATTGTTTGATGAAGTACCACACCGAAATGTCATCTCTTGGACTACAATGATTGTAGGATATGCACAAGATGGGTTTGCTGATAAAGCCTTGGAAATGTTTAACCAAATGCAATTGTCAGGTGTAGAGCCAAACTCATCAACGTTTGCCAGCATCCTCACATCATGTGCCAAAATGGGAGCGTTGAAGCAGGGTATGGAGGTCCATCAAAAAATATTTGAAAGCGGGTTTCTATGGGATGTTGTACTTGTGACTGCTCTAATAGACATGTATGCAAAATGTGGAAACTTACAAAAAGCACATAAATTGTTTGACAAAATGGATAACGCGGACATGGTCTCATGGAATGCAATGATCACCGGATATGCAAAAAATGGTGTTCTTGACAAGGCTTTAAGGCTTTTCAAAGAAAGTCCTCGTCAAAATGTGGTGTCATGGACTGCAGTCATTGCTGGTTATGCTCAAAATGGGCTTGTTGAAAATGCCTTGGAAATGTTTAAGCAAATGCAATTGGCAGGAATAAGTCCAAACTCAACAACCTTTGCCAGCATCCTCCCAGCGTTTGCCAAAATCGGCGCTTTGGAACAGGGAATGGAAACCCATCAAAAAATAATTGAAAGAGGACTATTGTCAGAAGTAGTCATTGTAAATTCCCTGATACACATGTATGCAAAGTGTGGCAACATACAGAAGGCAGGCAAGGTGTTTGACGAAATGCCTCAACGAACTGTCGTCTCATGGAATGCAATGATTGCAGGATATGCAATGCATGGCTACAGCAATGATGCCCTCAAATATTTTGCACTAATGAAGCAATCTAGAACCAACCCAAACGATGTAAGCTTCACTTGTGTTTTATTTGCATGCAGCCATGCAGGTCTTGTGGATGATGGCTGTAAACACTTCAATAACATGAGTGACTTGTATTGCATTATGCCTACTATGGATCATTATGTATGTATGGTTGACCTTCTTGGCCGTGCTTGCTATCTTGAGGAAGCCCTAAGCTTTACCATCAAAATGCCAGTAAAACCTGATGTGGTTGTGTGGATGTGTTTGCTTGGTGCTTTTAGATCACATAAGAATATAGGGCTAGGAGAATTTGTGGCAAGACTCCTTTTTGAACTTGATTCTAAAAATGCTGCACCTTATGTGCTTCTGTCAAACATGTATGCAGAAGCGGGCAGGTGGGGTGACCATCAAAAGGTAAGGAACATGATGAAAGATAGAGGAATTAAAAAAATGCCTGGATGTAGTTGGATTGAAGTCGATAAAATTGTACATGCTTTTTCTGTAGGAGATAGATCACACCTGCAAACACAGGAAATCTATGCAAAGTTGGAGAATTTGTCTTGGGAAATGAAGGCAGCAGGATATATTCCAGATAAAACACCTGTATTGAATGATGTGGAGGAGGAGGAGAAGGAATTACTCCTATGCCACCATAGTGAGAAGTTAGCAATTGCATTTGGGCTGTTAAACACGTCCCCTGGAACAACTGTTAGGGTTGTCAAGAACCTTCGAGTATGTGGTGATTGCCACACTGCAACCAAGTTTATCTCCAAGATTGTTGCAAGAGAAATTGTTGTAAGAGATGCTAACCGTTTCCATCATTTCAAACATGGTCGATGTTCTTGTGGAGATTATTGGTGATGCCAACTGAAGTAAGCTATAAGTAGGGGCTTTCAATATAACAAGATGCATTATGCCAGTCTTGCAGTGGTAACGACTCAGGCTTTATTTTCAGTCTATGAAAGATCATTGTTTCTGGTTATTTGGAGAGCTAGACTGCGCTTTTGACTTGATGAAATGATATGGTATAGCATTCATCGCTGCCTATATACTGTTGGGGTATTTTCTTATGGCCCTGCTTTATTTTTAACATTAAGGAGTCGTGACATTGAACTGTGTTTCAGGAAGCATGCACTGAAAAGCTGGAGGAGGCAGTGCAAAAGCAGAGGAATTTTTGAAGGAAATGGAAAGCTGCTTAGCCAATAGGAAATTGGAGAGAAGTGCTTACAATCAAAAGCCAAATCCTGGATATGATTAGGAGAGCATCTCTTGATAGCTGCTTACTGGTTGTAGTGGACTGGCGAGGTCTGGATACTCCCTAACTTGGTCATGAGATTGAAACCCAGGTATACAAAGTTTGATCAATATATTAGGTAAATAGAAATAGTTTTCTTATGGACTTCAACAAGGGAATCTCATAGCCAAATTGGCATCTGGATTGGCCATGACCTATCATATGGCCATTACCTTTTTTATTCCTACTTTTGTAATTTTTAGGGTCTTTTTTGATTGGATTAATCCTATGAATCTTTTTTCTATTTTAGGTCAGCCATTTCAACCCAAACTATATCTAATAATTATTCATGCAAATGCATATCTTTTCAGGTGGATTTTGTGTGGTATATAGTCATGGAATTCCAAGGATGTGTTCATGGAGTTAAACCATCTTCTGTTCAGGTTAACCATTAAAGGACTGTTCAAATCTGGTTATTGGAATTCCTTGGTGAAGAGGTATGAAAAATTACAAGATGGTCTCTTGGGCTTTCAGAGATTCCTTTTAAAACCTATGTAAATTTGATTGAGTTTCATTATTGAGTTATCTTTGGTTTATTTTTAATTTGATATTAGAGTATATAAAAGTTAGATTTTTTTTAATTTTGCAATCATAAGGTGTATAAAATGATATATACCAGAAATAAAGAGGATTGTTAGCTAACCCTCACAAGATTAAATAGAATGTATACATTGTAAGTTCAATATATGTTTGCAAAGACTAAATCCCATATGACAAACTATGAATCAGAAACCATTTTCATGCATTGCATATCTATCAAATGCTAGTACTAAATTCGTTGTTAAATTATGAAGCTTTGTTACAAATCCTGACCACAATTAAATTATGGGGATCATTGATTCGTTGGTGAGTGGTGACATGGCCGGCAACACTAACAGTTGGGATTTTGACTTTTTTTGGATCATTCATGCATGTGAAAGATTTTAAGTGAAATTTGTGCTGCTAAATGAAATAACGGGCAATTGATGGAAAATTTGTGCTGCGGCTGATATTTTAAGTAAACATATCTAAAAAGCACGCTTAATAAATGAAAAATATAGAAGCCATCAAAAATATTGTTTAATATAACTTGAAATTGAATTTTAAGTACGTTTAATACATGGTGTGTACAATGTTATGTGTGTTTTTGTTTGTTCAAAATGAAATCTTTAAAGAGAGCATGGCCATGGTTTTGTTCCTTCAAGAAGGAAGGAAAGGGTCTCAGAGCGGAAATTTGTGCTGTGACCAAGCATATCAATCGGTAATTAACGGTGGTCATTCTCATTCTGGTGTGAAGTTAGAAATTCGTGATAATGTTGTTTAGTTGGATAACTCATTCTTGTGTATGGTGATGTTTTTTGGTCTTTTGCCCTATTGTGGTCTGTTTTGCTTGGTCTCTGTGTAGTTTGTTGTTTTTTGTCACTTGGTGGCCTTGTTCCCCCCTGGAGCTCTTCCTAAAATGATAATTGTAAAGGTCAGTTTTTTATTTTTTTTGTTTGTGTATATCTTCTCAATATTAATATAGGGTAGGGTACCCATCAATCCCAGTGCTTATCTTAAAAAAAATTTGCTTTATACATGAAAATTCCCCTCCTCTTGCTTTTGGCCATAAAATCCAACCTTACAAGCAAATTCTCAAATTTGCAAAATCACAAAATTACTTTCTACATTTGAGACCCTACCATTAATACCCACTATCCAAGCTATTAATTTTAAAATTGCTCTTACGTGTGAAAGTCCAAATTGGTTTGATTTTTAAGCATAATGGATTTAATATGCTATAAATAACTCCTAAAGCCCTTTTTTATTACTTAATCCTCATCTACTTTCACTAAACCCCTGAAAATTTCTCCACCAATCCTATTGATTATTGATCAAGGTGGTTGAAGATCTTAGAGTTTCATATTTACACAAATTACAGGTTTACATGGAGGGTTCTATGAGAGTGTATATTTTCAAAATTCCATTTCAAGTTCATTGGCATAGCCTTGATAGAATCTCAACTTGTAGAAGCAATTCCAAACCTTGTTCAAAGCCTTCAAGAAATTTCAAGTGACATCTGCAAGGGCATATTTATACAAAAAAATCAGGGCATATTTCTTCACGAGGATTTTCAATTGACATTTTCAAATGGCATATTTATACAAAATTCTCTAAATTTGATCTTGCAGCCATATCTTCATTTCAAAACTTTAGCACTCATTCTTCAATGGCTGATATGACATGTTTATACATAATATTTCATTCCATATTCCAAGAAATATTATGAAATGTTAACAATTGATTGCAATGGAATTCTAAAAAATAGACCATAAATACTCTATATTCCATCTAAAATAAGATATCAATTCTTAAAACTACATCTAAACCAATTTAAGACTAAATTGTAAGAGAGAAAAGAGCGTTATTTTGTGAATTAGAAGAGACATATTTTTCTCTCATCAATAAGCATATTTTGCAACGTGTGTTGTATATCAACATGCCAAAAACCTTCTTTTTATGTCAAGCTACAGACATAAGATGCATGAATTCTTTGTCATGGCTAACTCACATATGATAGTCCCAACCAAAACCTCTCCTAAGGTGAATAAAACTATTACTACTTCTGCATATGGGTGGAATATAGTCACCAATAAAAATGATAACTAGAAATCTTTCACAATAAGAAAAGCACCAGCTAATATGTAGAAACAAATATGTGGTTCTATTTCCCTTGCAAAAAATTTAGTTCCCACCACTACTAAAGTGCTGCACATTTCTTGCACTCCACAAGTGATGAAGATATTTTCAGGTCCTTAGATCCATGTTATACATTCTCAACCATCACAACCTCTTATAGAGGTGAAATAATTGGGCTTGACAATAGTTTAATTATATTTAATTACAAAATGGTTATGCACTTCTCTCACAACCCATCACCACATCTCAAGGATGGTAAGTATGTTCAAGAAAATGACATACTTTACAACTTAGCAAAATTATGTAGAAGGGGAATCCAACATGAACCTTGATGTTTCCCAAAGATAGTTTAATATTGGAATGCACATAGCCTTACTAGCACATCTCAAACATTAATCATAAGGGGTACTTATTAGTTTTTTGATAATATGAAAGTTTTTTGTTTTGTCTATAATAAGTTAAATTTTTTAGGATTACTACCTCATTCCACAACTAGATATATTTGGTAGAGAGCAATATGTTAGATGTCCAATCATGATATCGGGAATGGGGGAGGGGTAACACTTAATGCACATAATTTATCTTTGCATGTCGTTAGTTGGGGTTCTGGCCCCATTCATGGGACAATATAGACCCTTTTCAATTTATATGGTTGTTTCCTCAGTCTTGCCAACATTTATACCTCCAATAATGTTTTTGAAAGATAGGTTTCAGATATGGATTGTAAACATGCCTACATATTCCAATTGGATTTTCTTTATTGATTTTAATATGATTAAGTATAGGAAAGATAAAGAGGGGTCCCTGTTGATGTGGTGGTGCACCAACAAAAGAAAGGTATGGTTTTACATTCACAATAAACTCAAGTTGTGTAATCCCAAAGTAGATGCCACCATCAACTTTCCTTCTCCACCAAGTGGATAAAATGGTCCAAGTTTATAAAAAATGGTGATAGGGTGGTGAAAATATTAGATACAAAATTATCTGTAGAGAACCTTTTCACTTTTACAAATAATTTTGATCACTTAGTCGGTGTTTTTCTAGGAGTAATTCTTTGAGACCACCTTCCCATCGAATTTGGTATTGAATGGCTAGCACCCAAAGTAAATAATACCAAGTCCCATTTCTACTTAAAAATTCCTTATATCATTCAAATTTGGAACCTTGCTCCTTATCCTAGCGAGAGGTTGCTTGGATAGTTTGGTGGGAGGTTTCCCTTTATATAACTTTAGTATTCCTCCATATCTACAAAAAATGGGTGGCTAAATCTCAACACAAATCCCATGAAGAATCCTACTATTATTTCCTTTAGTTATCACATGAATTGGAAATGTCTCCTCTCAACTAGGATTTACAAAGGGAGGCTGCCAAGTGGAGGCATAAGCTCAAGTTTGAAGAAACCTATCAATCTTATGGCACGCAAATCCATTCCCATATGCATTGGTTGAAAATTGGAGACCAAGCTTCTAAGGAAAATTTATCCCTTATTTATTCCTTGCATGTAGTGGATAGAGTGAAGGAAATTTGGGATGCAAATCAATGACTGACACAACTACTTGATATTTTGAGAGATTTTGTTTCTCATTATCAGGGATTTTTTGTCACTCAATTGTCTACCCTAGCTCATGAAGAGTCCCTTATAAAATATTTATAATTGGTTCCTTACAAAATCTTTAAGGGCCAACTAATGACACGTGATCACTTATTATCAATTGGATACCTTTAGGAAGAAACAAATCACATGGTTGTTGATAAAATCGCTAGAATTGATGGTTTCCATTGTGAATATTACCAAGTTTATAGGATACTATTGGATTAGGCTTTCACAAGGTATACCTTGAATCTGTTTAGACCAAATCCCTTGTAAAATACATTAACTAAGGTAATATCAAGTTCATTCCTAAGTCTGAGGATGGATAGCTCGTTACCAATTTCCATCCTATTACTATTTTGAATATTTATTACAAGATTATTTTTGAATCTCTCTCTTTGGGTGAGGTACTTATTGCCTCTCCTCATCCACCCAAAACAAACTGGTTTCAACTGCAATAGAGACATTATATATAATGTTATTATAGTCAGGGAAGGTATGGATGGGCTCGCTCCTCATAGTAGAAGGCCTTATTCATTAAAATTAATTTTGGGAAATCCTGTGATAGAATTGAATGATACTTTATCTTAGCCATGTTATAGGCATTATGGTTTGGGGTAAGATTTGTGAAAATAGTTTGATTTTTTTTAGGATGTTGGTGCATGAATCACCATTAATGGAGTACAATTCGAAGAGAAAAATCAAATCCATCAGGCAAGAATTAATTTTAGTCTCACCCTTGTATGTTTTAGTCGCTGAAGGGTTAATCTATCTTCTAGTTGGCTACACTTTTATAGGGTTAGTTAAAGGTATCTCCCTCCCATAGTCTCACAACTAGATGTTCAATGGACACTTTGTTGATGATTCCTTCCTTACCCTTGTTGAGGAAGAGGTTTATGCTTGTAATTCCATGGAATGTATATAAATTTTATATCTATCTTCTGGATCTTCTATTCGATGGAATAAAACTCAATTTATGGAATGATGCAGTTTAGAGGGTGGAGAAGAAAATTTATTTTTAGATGGTAAGTTTTATGTTTTCTCTAAGGTCCTTGTCTCAACTCATGTCGACTATTTTTATTATTGGGCATCATCCAAGGCTGCGTATGCTCAATCAAAACATCTCCTCAAATACTTCCTTTGGGCTAATTCTAAAGGCTCTAAGGGATTTAACAAAGTTGCATGGGATATTTACTGCAGACCTAAAGAAATGGGAGCCCTTGGCCTTCTTGATGTCAAACTCCAAGATAATTCCATCTATGCCAAGTGTATTATTTTTTCCCTTATAGGAAAGGAGTCTTGGAATATTTTTATTCACTGTTGCATCTCTCAAGATATCCATAATGGTAGGAAGAAATGGAAGGGTCTTGGTATTCAATCTATTTTACTCACTCATGTTCCTTTCAAAGTTGTGGGTTCCTTTATAGCTCAGAGTATTTGGAAATCATGGGAATTGATTAAGTCTTACTTAATTTAGGACAAATATGGTTTTAGATTGGGATGATATTTGAATTCTCATTCCCTCTGGTGGTCTCCAGTTCTCTTCTAATATTGTGTTCATTATGTCATGGCTCCTTGGGTCAAGAGTCTCAAAATTTTCAAGAAAGGGATAAAATTAATATCAGACCTAGTTTTAAAATGGTCCCAAGGTTTTATCCCTTAGCCTATCCTTTGTGACAATTACTAGCTTAATAATAGTGATATTTTATAGATTATTGAGGTTTAAAGAGTTATCCCATATGAATATCTCCATACAATTATAGTGAAAACACTTGTCAAATCGTGGACATATTAGAAATGGCATGTTTAGACCCATTTTCATTGGTACCAACCCCAACTTGGTTATCATTTGATTTCTACTTAACACATTCAAGTGGATACTTTGAATGCTCTCTAAAAATTAAATTAATTTGTAGAGACTTGGAGACAAAGGGTTTTTAAAGTGTGGAAAGCAATTATTGAGCCCAATTGAGTGCATTTATTATGGTGTATTTTTAACCAAGGTTTGACTATTTTTAGTCACCTTTTCCATCTAGGTGTGACTAACCCCTTATGTCTATATTTTCAACACTTGAAGCCTTTCGATCATCTTTTTTGATTTTTCAATCATGTTACGTTAGCCTGAAGGTGGATTCATACTAGTTTCAACCATTTTTTTCCCAAAGTTATTTTCCTAGATAATGATGTTCTTAGGGGATTTTTCCATGATAACCACATAATACAACCAAATATGGCATAATTTTATTTTTAAATTATTTTTAATTTATGTAAATAAAGGAACAATGCAATATTTAATCATTTATCTCTATATGATTGTCTTTCCAATACTAGTAAAGTTTAAGTGATGTCTAATGTGATGCTATAGATTCAAGTACAAGTTGAGAAGGTTCCTATGGAGGTTGAACACATTTAGACTATATTGGACCATTGGTGGAGTGTTCCTTGTGAAATCAAATGGGTTCCTCTATAAATTCATTATGAACGGTTACCTTCAAAAATTTATGGATTTGGAGGTTATGGTAGGCACTATTTGCAAAGTAGGGGCCAGAGTGTTTTTTCACATTCATGGTATACTTCACTTGCTCACAAATATCATGGTGGCGATGGTTCAATAATACCAAACATTAGTGGAAGTTGGGTGCAACAATAAGGAAATTTTCCTATGCTAGCCTTAGCCATTTCCTTATCTAGACAAGAGTTAGAGGATGATGCTAATAAAGACAAATTTTAATGATGGGTGGGATCCAGTACCTAATACATAGGATTTTCGTGCTTTTAATCGTTGGGGATGGGGTGAAAATCTATATGATCCCCCTCTGGCTTTGCTATTTTTCCCCGTGGCTTAGTTCTTGTGCCTTGAAGTCTTGGTTCCCATTGGGGTATTTATCATGTTTTTGGGGATGTGTTCAAACTTTTTTTGATTTAAAGGTTTTTATGTTAGCCTCTTTTAACTTTATTTTAATTTAAATTATATGTTAGGTCTCAATCCATGGAATTGATATGATACATTGGAGTGTGATGCCTTCCACTCATTTTTTTTCGATTAGTGATTTATAGTCTATATTGTTAATATAAATTGAGTATCAATAAAAAATATAAAATAATAATGAATTACATATCACATTTTAAAATACAATTTATTAGATTATTAGATTTTTCTCGTGTTTAAGTTATCACAAAATGATCACCATAAGTAGTCATTATGTCATTGACACTCTTCCATATAACATTTTAAAGTGCACATCCCCACTTCTTGTTTTCGTCTAGTTTTTATATTTTTATCTTTATTAATTTTTTTAATTTATAGGGGGGTCTCACCTTTCTAACCATCTAGAAGACCCCTAGTAGGGGAGATGGCCAATGTTAACTTTAGAAGCTTGTTAAGACTGACTAGTGGAACCCAATCTCATCATTGAATGGGGGGAGATGAATGCCTTCATGAATATGGCAACCAACACAATTGTGAGACTAACTGTTAGAGTGACTACGATTTTGGCTTCTCCATAGAGTCTAATCCCTTGGTGTCAAAGTTATAAAAACTCATGCCATAGTGCATGGTGCATTTCCCCATTGATCCAACAAAGTTTGATGATGGGACATTTATAGATTCCTTTTGTTTGCTTGAAATTGGATTTGTATGAGCACATTAGAAATCACCATAGATTTTTTATAAGTATAAAATTGATTATTTGTTGCAGAATTGGGAAAAATATTTTATTTCTTTCCAAGTAAAAATATACTACTAGAAAAGTATGTCAAATATGTGTGAATTTTGTAGAAAACCCCGATCAATCTACTATTAGAATAACCTTCCATGTGCATACATATGATTTGATCGGTTTGAATAAGACATAAATCTAAGCCCATGAATTTTGAGCTTGAATTTAAAACTCGAATAAGTGCTTAATAGTCTCAAAATGGTCACAAAAAGGGCATTTGGGAAGAAGGATGCCTAAATGAATTAGGGAGTCTCCTAAGGTAAGTTGTGATAAATTAAACACCAAGAAAAGTGTGCAGGCTTGGGCTCAAGAATGGTGTTCCAAATAGTTTGAAATTTTTTAGCCCAGCGATACATAGAATATTGGAGAGACCATATCTCATTGAGATTTTGAACCATGGATCATAGATGAGGAATCCATTCATACCTTTTGTAATTCTCCTCCTGCTAGCCATACCTTCTTAAGGTCTATTGGCCTAATCCTTGTGCAATGATTTTGCATGTGTGATAAAATCTATATTGGCTAGATATTGTGGGCATTCCTTTTTGTAAGGCCTAACAAGAGCATAAAATGACCTATTCTCCTATTGACTCAGATTATGACAAGATACCTTAAATCCCCTTTAGATTTTTTGAGCCAATTTTATTTGTAACTCTCAAATTCTCAATTGGATTTAAAAATCATAACACACTAAAAAGTGCTCGTCTATCGAATAATAAATCTATAATTAATTAAAAGGTGAATAAAAAGGGACTATTTACCTTGCAAATCTAATTGCCTATTATTATTTTGATCATATTAGCATGTGTGTCAACTTCCAGCAGATGAGATTGAGAAAGGCAGGGAGTCTAGTATCATTCTCAGATTTGGTATCTATTTAAGTTTTCTGTTTGGACTTTTTGATTATGGGATTAGGACATGTGCCAATCTTGGAATTGCCTTTCTTTATGTTAGATAAGTCAAACTATGCATTGAATGGAATCCTGTAATTTTATTATTTATATCATAAAGAAATCTAATGTTTGATGCAACTCTAATGGAACAAGTAAAAATGTAAATTATGATTAGGATGCTAAATTTATTGATTAAATACTTGATAACAATATAATTTTTAAGCGATACATAAGCCTTCCATCCCTCACTGTAATAGAATAAAATATTTCCATTTTTTCATGGAGATTATAGATACCTTGTGACCCTTGGATCACTTAAATCTATTGGTCATTACAAAATTGATCTATAAAGCATCTCAACAAAAAAATTGAGAGTATTCATAAATTATTCACAATCAAATATTCACATTAAATTGGAAAACATACTTCATGTTTGGTGGTTATAATATTACCCTCGCTTTTAACTTAGGCTAAATAGCACGTTCTTTTTATATACTTGAGGAGATGTTTAAATGAATAAAGGGAAAATTTTTGGTAAAAGCACAAGCTTTAATTATTTTGAAGAATGTTCTCTTGGAAAAATGAAGGGAGGGCATAACACATGTTAGAAATACATTCTCTATATTGTGAAGACTTTTACCTTTTAAGAGAATGTGTTAGACCTTTTATAAATTCATAAAAATGGGGGGACCCAATGCATGGACAGGGGAAGGAAAATATTTTTATTAGTATTCATTTAATGTTCTTGGAAGAAGGTAAAAATCATGCTTTAAAAGGCAAAAGTAATTATGAATTGGGAGCCTAGCTGGGTGCATTAGGGAAAGTGGATTAGTAGTTGGAGAGCGTCTAATAATTGTGATCTCTTTTTAGATTTATTTCATTATGTATTATGAGTTGCATAATTTTTTACAATCTATTTCAATATTTTGTAATTTTTTTTTAATTTTTTAAATAAAATAATATTACAAATAAGATTTTTTTATAAAATTACAGATATATATTAAAAAAAATATTTGTATTATAATTAAAAATAAAATTTATATCATATTACACTAAATAAATATGATATTCATAGAAAATAATATGATATTCATAAAAAGGAATATGATATTAATTAATATGAATATCTTTTTCATTAATAAGAATATATATTTTTAAATATAATACATTTTTAAAAAGTTACATCTTTTATTAATATTTTAAAGGTATGAATATTTTTAAAATATGAATTTTAATAAATATTTTGAGTCTTTCAAATTCATTTTATGTTTGATTGTAAGGTACATGATATAAAATATATATTTGGTCCACTTCATTTTTATTACATTCTATTGAATTCAAAATTAAAATATTTCGCTGTAATATATGACTTCGTCAACCCCTATTAATTGGCATCACTTGTAAAATTGAATGCAAATACACAACTAATCACCATTTATAAAAAAATCAAAATTCAAATTATCTTCTATAAATTAAACAAAATTGTAAAAAAGCCAATTTTTGATTTGTAAAGAGAGTTTGATTTACAGAGAGTGTCACATTCGAATTATATTGCAAGCAGACTTAAACATTCCATCAGTGTTAACATATTCATAGGATCATATTGTAGGTTAGAAGTCTGCAGTTTTACATTGACACACTATTTAATTTTAATTATTTTTCTATTGAACCAAAACATTTTATGAATTCAAGTTCATGGGTTAGGTATTCATTCACAATTATAAGCATTTCAAATGTAGACTGACATCATTGTTGTTCTTATATTTTCCATTTGCTCTATTGTGTTAGTTATGTCTATGACACATTTCTGTCAAGTTCAACTTGTGATGGGAGACGTGTGGCTCAATAATGTAAAAGCCAACACATTTTCTAAATGGCTAGATGAGTTTTTATCCATCACCATGGCAAGTTAATGCCACACTGCGCACCACCAACTAATGTTCCTTGTTATTTATTTTTTTACATGGTTGTTATGGTTATTGTGATTTATATGTTCATGTTTTTCGCTGCATGCCTTATACGTTCCTATTTTTTTGACGTGCTTTATTTTTTCAACTTTTTTTTGGTGTGCCTTCACATCTGAGTAAATATTTATTGGAATGTTAATGAAGTGATGGAATGTTACACTAACAAACATCTGTTTCTACCTTTTCATGGACCTCCTTCCATCAAACGACCATGGAATCTACCAAAAAGTTCTTGACCATGCAACATTTCATAGAGAAATTTCTATCAGAAGAATGGAGGGATGAAAATTATCGTTATTGTGCCTTCTATGTTCATGATTTTTTTGTGTACCTTCACATATGACTAAATGTATAATGGTATGTTAATGGAGTGATGAAACATTACAAAAATGTGTGTTTCCTATAAATGAACCCATAAATGTGGTCTTTTTATTTTCATGTGCATACTATTGTTATTGTGCCTTCAGTGCCCATGTTAAAAGATGTTTGTTAGAGGGATGAAACAATACCCATTTCTAAACTTACATCATCAGCATGTTTTCATTCACATCTGACTCCAATTTGTTTTGTATTTTAACGGAAGCCTTGGAGGTTTTATTACGTCATGTCACTATGTGCTTTATATCTATGTTACATTTATATTTACCTATATGTCATGGGTTGGAAGACGCAACATTCACTATTGTAAATGAAACCAAAATAAGGCTTCACATATGAATCAATGTTTACTAGTATGATCATGACATTTGTTAATGTATTCATTCACATAATAGTAAATTTTATTGTTTGAAGATTATTAGTTGGTATATGGATGGAATCCTTGAAGGTGCCTCACTACATGGAGCATTGAAGGCCACCCTATAATAGTGGATAGAATTTACAAACTCCTTATTTACAGGGTGCATTTCAATACTCCTAGTAGTGAACAACCATATGTTATTTTTAAAGTTAGAAGGATGAAATGTCAGCTAAGTTGAACAACTTGCAAATGTTTAATGTGTTACTAAACATTTATTTGTATGTGGATGGAATGCTTGACAAATTTCATTCACGTACAAGTAAAATTTATTGGTTTTTTAAATCAAAATTTATATTTTCATTCTCATTCTAGTAAATGTTGACTCAGATGTATCAAACCAAACCCTTTTATGAATTATTGTTGTGTTTTTCATATGTTCCTATCAATTAATATTATTGTGTTATTCATTCACATTTTTAAGTTACAAATATTTTTTTCCATAAGTGTTTTTGACAAATTACTGAAGATTTTATGCTGTGTGGATGAAATCCCTACATGATTTCAATCGCTTAAGAATAAATGTTATTGTTTTTGTATCGAAATGTAGACATTTAGAAAATAATGTATCTCTATTTTTTTTCTATCTACAATGCATATATATTTCCCTACCTGCAACATTTATATTGTATAATTGTTTGACAAGTAAGACCACAATTTGTTGTTCCCTCTCTCAGCCAATCTAATGGGCTCACTTGATAATGCAGACTTAAACCACCAAGTTTAAAATTTTGACCAATAATAATTTTTAAATGAACCTTTGTCATGAGGACATTCATGATTATATTGATTTCCTCTGCAATTGAAACAACTACCTGATGGTCATTTCCTATCAGTTTGAGAGTTTCCTTGAAAACCACCTTTGAAGTCATTACCTGGTTTCCTACTACTAGATCCACTATTGAATTTTGGATTTTGATTCCTAAACTTCCCCTTGGAGTCTCTACTCCTTTGATTTGGATTCCTTTTTTTGAAAGTTGGCTTGGAATCGCCAAACTTCTTATTGAACTGCTCCCTAACTTGAGCTAGAGACTTCAATTTTTGTTCTTTTTTTACTGCCTTCTCAAAAACTTGATCCATAGTAGAAGGTCCATGAAGGTCTACCTCACCTCCAATCTGGGTTTCAATCCCATCATAAATTTCTTGATTTTAAATCATTCATCAACTTGATACTGAGGCACATATTTTATAAGTTTGGTAAACTGCTCTTAGTATTCATTTACCGACAACTCTCCTTGCTTTAGATTATGAAAATCTGTAAGTTTCTGATCAAAATAAAGATGTGGCAACCACCATGACTTGAACAACATCATGAACTATCCTCAAGTTGTGGTGTTTGAGTTAAGCTTCATCTCCAATTTCTTGTTAGCCCACCAAATAGCTGCTTCACCAGCCAACTAATATGTTCCCCAAACTACCTTAGTGATCTTAGAGTAATTTTGAATCTTAAATTACTTCTTCGTCTCAGTCAACCATGATTCAACGCCATCACCTAAAATAGTTACATCAAATTTAGGTGGATTAACCTTCATATCCCTACATAGTTTTGCAACTACCTAAGCTCTCACATCCTACTGATTCCCTGTTCAACAGGGTGCTCAACAAGTACTTCCCGATGTTCTTCCTCGCCATGACCATGAAGCTCTTGTTCCAGGGCTGTAATTCGGTCCCTAGTATCACTCATGACTATGAGTAACTCATCCAACTTTATTGACTAATCAATAACAACTTGATTAGGATCCATGGATAAGTTATTGTTATTTGATGGGCCCTCTCTTGATGCTCTTGTTTGCACCATTCTTCTTTCTCACTAAAAATAAGAATGCAAAAACTTTAGCAGACTTATTAAGTCCTAGAGTTCGAACCTAAACTCTGATATCACATGTAACAATTTTCATAATTAAACTAAAAAAAGTGGTATTTTTTTTTTTAACTTGCTACCACAAGCATTCTATTTACAATTATAGAGCTACAATTTATTTAAATAACAAATAAACATCGAATTTTTTAATTTTAATGCACAATGTAAGATAGAGGGTTAAAATTTATAAAAAGAAATACATATGACACATCTACAACTGGTCTCATTGTACAACAACTGTTCAAGTAAATAATATTACATTTACAATTTTACTAGGCAATTAGCGTTATAAAAGATAACTAACTATTTAGAGCTTGAGTTACACCAAATCACATATCTCTGATAACCTCAAGTGTTGTCTCTAGGAATATATTACAGTGGGAGATGGAGAGCATCATCTGATCACTTTACCACTCCAACCACGGACCGATGATCCCCCACACAATCCCTTATCAGGGAATGGCCCTCTCTACACAGATAGATAAATAAAATGGTGAGAAAATCCAGAATGAGATATAATAGTACCTCAATGTGTTGTAAGATTCTACTACATGACGTGTATCATAAAGAAAAATACATTTCTACTATAATATCACACAACATGCAAATCATACATATGAACTGACAATGTTAATCTAACATTATTTTGGCCAAAGTTTTAAATAACATATGATCAACCTAATCAGTCAAATTCGTCACACATCACTTGATTGGGTTATCCATACCCATCATTAGTGATGCTAGCCAGGTTTGAGAAACCGTCTCATTGCGTGGGTAGTATCATCAATGTGGGCTCCATAATAAACATAACATATATATGTGTGTGTGTGTGCATGTGTGTGTATATATATATATATATATATATATATATATATATATATATAATCTTAAGCATATGCTTACCAAATGGATAAACTAATCTAAAGATCATTAACACATACATGCAATATCTGTTGTAAATAAGCATACATTAACATAACCATGCCAACTAAATATGACAAACAAATGTCTATATTAACTTATTTTACTATAGATAATTTAAGCAAAATTCACTTATAGTACAGAGGAAATACATTTAAGAAGACAAATATATTTTTGACATTTCTCAAAATATTTAAGTTCGATTTCTCCTAAAACCCAACAAAATTTATGAATGACACTAATTATTCATTTTCCACAATTTTAAGCTAACACCATAGATATGTTTTCTCAGTCATTGTCAAATATTTTCTGATAGTTTTATACTATTTTTATTATAAGGAAAAACTCTCAAAATTTAAGAAATAATATTATTTTTCCCCTGCCTCTAGATAATTTATTTACGGAGTTTCCCTATAAGGAAGTTGTTTGTTTTGAGGCAATTGACTTATATTTATATCAACAAATTTCATTTTATGATACATTTTAAAATAAAAAAGCTTCTTATAATCATATAGGAAGATTACGTTTAATGAGTTTACTAATCTGCTATATATTATTCGATTATATAATAAACAATGTAATAAAATATTTATTATTATATAATAAACAATATAATATAATATTAAAAATTCTATTATCTTTTTATTTCAACCTAAATAACATCTATCCATTTTAATTATATATCTATACATTAATAATTAGGATCTTAATTATCTATATATAATTTTTCATTATATATAGTTCCAATTAAAACAAGATTTATTATCAATTAAATATAATATTTGATTATATTCATATATAAAATTATCAACTAGCTGATGTGGGTCTCCCACTGCCCTTCCCGTCAATTCACAAAAATTTAAAAGCAAAACTGCCCTGTTAACACATGAAACTCGTGACAGAATACCTGGAAAAACCTTTCACATTTTTTTATTGCCAATGTAGGACACAGACGTGAAGCGACTCGCGCCCATATGGGAACACAACTACACCACATATACATTATATATATGTATATAACTGCCCAGATATGGAGATAGATGCATATAATTGTCTGTAGAAAATGCAAAGAGGGGCATTCCAAGACCGTTGAAACCCTTGACCAAAATGGGATGCTATTCCACTTTGGGTTGAACGGCAGAAGTAAAAGCAAATAATATTAAAAAAATATGGGAAAAAGGTCAATGGTACTGCACTATGGCTGAGTTGCAGAAAAGAAATGACGACGTTGTAGATTAGCTGAGATTAAAGAAAGAATGTAAAAAGAATTTCTCAAGATCCCAAAATCATAAAGAAGCGGTCCGTTCAAATTGGATTAAAAAAGCTGAGATAAAAGATGGTGGCAGTTTTGCTTGAGTCGAATCAGCTGAGTTAAAGAATAGAAAAGAATAGAACTCGATATGGCTAAATGTTAATGCTGCTGAACAAAGGCTGTCACGAGAGGAATGAACAAAGGACGTATATTAACAAGCATTGCGTAAAGGCAATGAATAGCAATGGCTGGTCATAAAAAAGAATAGAATTTGATAAGGCACAACTTTAATATGAAGCACCACGCACTCCTACAGGTATCAAGGTTTGACTATAACGTTGAGTCTCTATGGTTTCAAATAAAATATACTTCTCAAAAATTTCTACAGGTCTTACTCACAAATTTTTGTAGAGCTTTTCTAATGTTAATATATTACGCAGATATACATTAGGTTGATAATCCCCGATTCTTTCATTTGGATTAATAAAATTTCGGTTATTACTGATAGAGTTTCAGTTTTTAAAGAAATTTTCAAAATCTATATATTTGAAGATTTATAAGGGTTTACTCACATATCTTTCCCTTAATTTTACTATACATCATGATCCAATTTTTTTTTTTTAATACTACACCATTAAAATAATTACAACACCTACCTAATAACTTTTATTGATGGTGAAATTTTCCTTCCTTCTTTCAAAGCTTTTTTTCTTTTTACATCTTCTAGCTCTCTTTCCCATGAATTTTCCGTGTTTCCCATTCTTTTTTTATCCCCTTAATACCATTTGAAAACCAAATCTATAGGCTTTGTTCCTCATAATTAACTGGGAGTTCCACCAATAATCATCGGATAAATTTTCAATTTATCTTCTTTGATTTCTCAAGTTAACAATAAGGTAACTTAACTTCCCTTATCCAAGTAAAATGATCGACAGATTTCATACATTACTAAAAATCAATTCTAGATAAGCCTTTTTAAAGTATGAGTCCATCCTAGTGTTTTAATTAGGATTTATTTTCATATTAATTAGCATAATTAATAAGTTAAATATCACAATATAATTAAATAATTTAAGATTACCATAAATATTTATTTTAGCAAATTAAATATAGCATTACTACTATTTTAATTCCTTATTGAAAACTGCATTAATGACATAATTATAAAGCACAATATAAATATCTCACAACATAGTATTCACTATAATTAATTTCAGAATAAGAACTCATTTCTTCCTAAAGCACAACCTAAATATGATTAATACAATTATTCTAGCATTATAGAGCATAATACTTAGCAAATCATATTAATGTAAAGAATTTAACAAGTCTAGCTACTATGGTGTGTGAATTTGGGTCACTAAAATTTCTATTGTGTCATATTGAAATCATCCTATCTGCACTACTCTTTTAGATGATACTCTCCCTCATTATGCTCTGAGGGTGAGATCAATTCTGCATCCACCTCATACTAATTATTTAGTTAGTCTGAGTCATCGTATATAAAATCAATGATACAAGACTAACAAGTATACATCTATACTGCATAAAATAATCAAATGCAATTATAACATCATATAAACATATCATTAATATCATTGTTCCCTATTGCATTTGTCATAGTGCTTAAATTAAAGCATTAAAGAATCAGTTATTAACCATTTCAAATCCACAGATTTAAAGTTAAAATCATAGGGTGAAATCGGGCGTAACAAACTTTGACCTCTTTTATATGCATGTTATTTTTCTTTGATTTTCCAAATATTTCTTGTAAACTTAATTTAAATTATGGATTGGGAAACTAGAAGCATTGCAGTGAATTTTTTACATGTATTATTTGTTTCCTATTTCAATTTAATAAAATACATAATCTACATGTTTTATATAGATGTGTTTGTATCTATTCTAAGCATGAATTTTGGTATCAAAATAAGTGGGATATGGGTAAATGTTGATGTTAAGAAATACATATTCTAGTGATTACATAAGCTAATCCTGAAGAGAGACGTCATTTTTCTAAAATTTCCCTTTTTGTAAAGAAGCCTATGGCCATGATGACTGTCCTAGGGAAACTATTAAACCTTATTTTTTGAATACCAATCAGACCTATGGTCGTTGGGTGGGGGTTTTTGTGTGGAACATTCAATATGTTTTAGTTAGACTAGCCTTGTAATCCCATATTGCATCAACCTTTATATAATGTTGTGTGAACCTAATATTACAAAATCCAATTTGGTTTTAGATTTTAAAAACTCTTAAAGGACTATCACAACCCACCTGGATGGACTTTTACAAACTGTATTGAGCTAATCTACTACAGTAGTTGGTTCGATTTTGGTATTATTGAAGTGATTAAATCACTATATCTTACCAGTTTTATAAGTTGGACTTGATTGTATCATCCAACCTTACCAATTATATAGTATGGGTTGACTTTGTTCACTCATACTCACAAGGTTGTAAGTATGATTGGGTTGCATGGTTGAGTTAATCTCAATTGATGGGTGGCAACTCACCTCTATCGAGGTTTTGGGGCATTTGTCTTCTTATCTTCCTTTTATTTATGCTTTTTTTAGATTTACATATTTATACTAATTTCAATTTTACGCTATAATGATATATATTTTCAAATAAATTTACCAATAGGCAAGGTAGTTTCATCGACATACATGTGTACTCCTAAACCTTTTTCTTTCAATTTTAAATATTTCAATTTCATATTATATGCATTGATTATATAATATAAAATGTTATTAGTTGTAGGTCAGTCACTAAAAAATCACTCAAGATGAAATCACATAAAGGTAAGGTGTGTTATACACACCCAAGTATGCATTCATTTTATTTAAACTAGTAATTTGATTACTAGATTAAAGGGTAGAAAATGTAGATGATATTTATGAATTATATGACACCTTATTCTTGTACACTTGGAAAATTTAGACATTTGGTTATTCCTCTCAATTATAGATATTTACCTTTTTTAGAAGTCTTGCATGTACTCTATCTTATGTCTCTTGGCCTATCTCTTGGTTTGACTAGCCTTATATTGATGACTCGGGCCTTCTATCTTACCCAAAATGCTTAAAATATATTTATCTTATACCTCTACAAGTTCTGAGCTTGTATCTATTTTTTAACTACCCTAAAACTTGCATCACTACTATACCCCTATAAAAATATTAGTGTCCTACCCTGATGCAATCATCTAATATCTTAAAGTCATCTATTTTACAAATGAAGTGTATCCTAATGGTTATCCTAAGTGTTATTTTATGAGATAGTATCACACTAGGATTGGTATATATGAAATATCATTCCTCATTCTAAAACCACCTAGAAAGGCCTAATACTCATTCAAAAGAGCATTCAAGAAGAACTTAGGTGAATAAAAGCTTTCCTATTCTACCTTATTTTGATAGAATTCAAAGGAAAAAATTATCTACAAGTTTGAAGTACTGAAGGAGAAATCACAAGGCCATATTTTTCACGTTACAAATGAGGTCACTATTGTACTTGATTTCCATATATTGCACCCTTGTGAACACATAAGCCAATACATTAGGGAAACACGACATCAGTCTGAGGCTCTCTTCATAGTAGTGGCTATGTAGGTGGCACCCAATAACAAAGGGATATTTGGGGGTAACTCGACACTATGAGCCTACTAACCTATTTTTACGATGGTCTCTATGAGGAGGAAGAACTAGGGTTTTACCATTTCATGAGGAATGACATTGCATGACTTAGATTTAAATGCACCAAAGCAAAGGCGACAATGAACCCAAAATCATCCAAGTGGTTGCGTCTTTTTTCAATAGGTATTTTGTACTGGACCCCTGCATCCAACACAGATGAAAATATTGACACTACAATCTAAGGTTGCCACTAGTGTCCATGGCTAAAGATTCTCAATCTAGAATTTAGTGACTATTCTAGAATCATCTTCCACTCTACTTCTTACTTGTTTTAGATCCAGATCTATGTTAGTATCAGATCCAACTAAATACTTTATTTTATGTCATGTTTCTTATCTAGCATAGTTGTACTTTCCATAAATATCTAATCTCAGTTTAATAAATTTAGTATATTGTATATCTGAGTTTAGTATTTAATTAGCTTGTTATAGATATGATATTCACTCTTGTGCCCTATAATTTCTATACTCTTAATCCTATCTATTAAAAAAGGATCCACATCTAATTTAGGGTTAAACATATAGGTCCCAAAATGTATGTTACAATCGAAATGTAATGATATATGATATATTTAACTAGGTGGAAAGGCCAAATAGTAAAATAATCCTAAGGTAATAAAAATTATGTACATGGGAAATATTCCATATCTCCTTGTAGTCATATAAAATGTTTAAATTGGTAGTTTGAGTGTGACTTGTGACACCCTATCCATAGGACCTTCTTGCATGCTCTTGTGACCCTTCTAGACACCTTTTTGTTGATTACCAGTTATCCGTAGATTTTTAAATAATCATTCCAACTCAGCTAAAATCTATTTCCTAGGCCAATCTTATCCCCTAGGTCCCGATCTTGTAGGACAAGAGTGCCATACCTAGACTATGGCATCAAACTCTAGGATGTCCCATTTTTGGTGTTCCTGTCCAATCATAATTTGAACCTAAATGGTCAATTTCATCTGATTTCTATCCTTCATTATGTCGGCCTAGCGCGAATACATTTAACCCATGACTAATATGTTTCAGATAAAATCCCATTCAAAGTTCATTACAAGGGAGGTGACAAATCTTACAAAGTAAGCAATAATACAAACAAATCACTAAGATAAAACTTTCATATTCTCTACATACAGTCACCCAACATAACTACAAATATTTTGAAACTCTCACACCAGTCCCTAGCCACCACAAGCACTCTTAATTTAGCATTTTTGCATTCATATTACAATATTGAACAAAGCACATCAAGTGAGAGAATTATATATGACTTAATCCCTCTTCAGAGTATTGGTATGTAGGCAACTTACCCACATAAAAGGCATGGATCACATGTTTAGTGTATCTTACATACACTAAAACCCCCTTTTCAAGTGATTCAAATCTTATTTATCAAGCATTATGGAGGGTTAAGTTTTGAATATTAAAACAACTCTACAATGAGCTTCATCAACATTCAACACTTAAAATTTCATAGGTAGGCTCACATAGGAATAATACAAAGAACTCAAAAAAATCAAGTCTCTGTGAGCAGTTTGGATAACAACGATAAAATAGGACAATAACGTCAGACCCCAAAGTGTCATGTTTTCAGTGGTCCTATCATTTCATCAAATGAAAGCCATATTCTAATTTATGACACTATCCATCCTGCACAACCAATTTTAGACTCTGCAATAGTTATTTCAACCTATTTTAAGCTAAGTTATATTTCTCCTAATTTATTACTATTTTTACAAAGGTAAAATAAGATAAATAAATTATATAAATTAGGACTATAATTATTGTAATATTATTTACTAATTTATTAATCTAGACCCTTAAATAAAATAAGAATAAAACTCCATTATTCTAAAATAAAGTTAAATCATTTGGTGAACCCGACTTACTTCATTTGCACATAAAACCCTAAAAACACTAGGAAATATTTCTTGCTAATTTTTAAAATATTTTTATAATTTTTTTTATATATTTAAATTATAATTTTAAATTTAATTCCTAAAATTCACCATAGTAATTTTAAAAATTATTTCTTTCAAACCCTAGTTGCTTATACTAGGTCTCAGTATTTTCAAATCCTAGCCTAGAGTTTCAAAATTAAAATTATGATTTTTGTATAAATTTTTGTACATTTATTTTATTCAAATTTATTCTAGATTTCAAATTATTACAATAATTTCAAAATTCTAAAACTCCAACCCAAAACTCTAGATTTTCAAACTAGGTCCTTAAACCCCAAGCTTTCCTCCCTTACAATTTTTAAATAACAATTTTTGATTTTTTGCAAATTGTTTAAAGTGTCAAAAATATTTTTATAATCCCTATATTGGTATTAATTCTTGAATTTATTTGCTTAATATTACTTTCACATACTCTCTTTTGTGAAAGCAATAAAATGGCTGCTAAGACACTTCTTCCTTCTCATCCTATAGATAAATTTTTAAAATTTTCTCATAATTATGATAATGAATGGACAAATTTGCAAATTTTCACATTAGCTAAAAATGTGTAAAATGATTTTATTTACAATGAATACAATAACTATTGTTGTATTGAGGAATATGATGATGCATATGAAAGTGATAGTGAAGAAAAAGTAGATGCATCTTCTTCTATCAAACCTATCTCTTTTCTTCTTTCTTCTAAAAAATAATAAATTTGATAAACGGGAAAGGTACTTTTCACCTCATTCTCCTATGCATAATGCATCAAATGAACAACATAGTCATGCATTTCCAAGTGAATCTCATTGGTGATAACTTGCTTCCATTTGAACCTAATCTCTCTCTCTCTCTCTCTCTCTCTCTCTCTCTCTCACTACTTCTATGTTTAAATTATAACAATATAAATGCAATAGAATCAAATTGCTAATGACTAGTTAAAATGATCCATCACAAGTTCCTACCTCTACTTTGTGATCTCAAACAATGACAAAAGAATGTTTAAATGATAACTCTCTTATTGACACTTCTCATATTGCAAATGAAAATAAGGCATGCACTCCATTCAAGAATAACATAAATGCACATAGTATTCCAATATTACATGTTAATTTATTGCATATTAGAAAAGAATTAACATCTTCTCTTACCCCTCTCCCTAGTGATGATGGAAGTGATAATGAGTATGGTAGTGAACATGCAAATGAATATGAAAATGAGAATGAATATGAATAAAACTCTGATTGTGATAATGCATGCTATAATGATGACCATTATGCACATAGTGGAGAATAAAATTCATCTCATGCTTCTAACTCTTCTCTCACTCCTCTCAAACATAATGCATTACAAAATGTTTCTTCTACTTCTATGCATGATTCTATTTCAAATGATGTACATGTCAATGATAACATCACATATTTTATTCAATTAAAATGTGATTCACTACATACTAAAGATACCAATGAATCTCTAAAGCCACCCCTTACTACAATAGCACCTGTTTCTCACTCTTCACCCAAAGAGAATGGTATCCTGTATCCCTCTACTAAGGTCCAAGTTACCATTCCTCCAAAGGTTCAAGTGAGCACACCCCCTCTCTATGATCCAATTGCTAAATATAACATTCCCATGGCTAAAATAAATGATCAAATTCAATTTTTAAGTGAACCACTTCAAGATACTAATATACCATCTCAAGAGATTATTTCTTTGATGCATGCAATTGGTGAATTACAACACCAAGTACATCTTCTTTGGAAAACAAGGCTTATAAGTCTTGGATGGATGTCAATGACTTACATGTTAACCCTCTTCTGAAGACATTCATCAAAGCTTCATTGCCTCAATTTGATGGAACTGGAGATCCCTTCATACACTTTAAAGCCTTTTAGAAGGATTTGCCATCTCATGCGAGTCCTTAATTCTACTTAAGTTATTTCAATAGACACTAGTGGGTAATGCACATAATTGGTTATTTCATCTACTTTATGTTAGTTCCTTGCATACATATGATGATTTAGAGGAGGCATTTCTCAGATATTACATAGTAAACATAGGCCCTCATGTTACATATGAGAAACTTTCCATATTGCAGAGCTAGTTAGTGATTATATCTTACGATTCAAGACTTACATGTTAAGATTGATCTATAAACTAACAAATTTAAAGGTCCAACATACCTTTATTAAGGGGATTAGCCAACCCTTCCTAGAACATATATTATATCAGACAAAATCCTCTTTCAGGGACTTATGTTATATAATTTTAGCCTTGGAGAATAAATTAGGATCGATTTAGATTCAGTTGATCGACTTACTCTAGATTTCACAACATTACCTCCATCTAAAACTCCTACCACATAACATCTACCATGTCTCAAACAAGATAGGAGACCACAACCAAAAAAATCACTAGTCAAGAATAGAGAGCCAGTTTTTAGAGCACCACCTACATTATGCACTATAGAGAACAATAATAGGGCACCACTATAGTTTGATTCAGAGCGAGATAGCCCATATGTCATATTTTCATTACTACTAGATAGGAGGTTAATCACATTGCCTTCTACTCATCTTCGAGATCCACATCTCTTACACATACAACCACATCAACCCTTTTTTAACTATCATCGTATCTATGGACATAGAGATGATGATTGTTATGGACTCAAGGACTGTATTAATAGATGTGTTGATAAAAAAATCATAGAATTCACACTGGAGGCACTGATATCTCTTCCATCATGGATCCATAAACCTCATTCCTCTATGACTAAGTCATCCCAAGGCATTCCTTCATATGAATCATCAGTTACTCATCATGAGAGTAATGCAGTGTATAGGATAAAGCCTCATAGGAGATCTCTTATCCCACATACTTAGAGGGTTTGGAGACCAATATAGCGAAAGTAGCCTACATATAAAAATGTATTCCATGGAGTATATAGTGTAGTTATATATAAATATCTAGCACAATCATAGGGACTACAATAGATTTTTTAAGGTCCTATCTCATGTAACAACCTGCTACGGTTAAGATTAGATGAACCCACACCATAAAGTACTACTTTAGATAGATATTCACTACAATCAAGTTTTCAAGGTCTTATCTCATGTAGAAATCCACTATGGTTAATATTAGATAAAACCACATCACATAGTACTGCTTCAGATAGATATTCACTATAGTCAAGTTTTCAAGGTCCTATCTCATGTAGCAACCTACTATGCTTAAGATTAGATGAACCCACATCATCAAGTACTACTTCAGATAGATATTCACTACAACCAAATATTTTAGGGTTCTATTTCATGTAAAAACCTACTACAATTAAGATTAGATGAACCTACATAATCAAGTACTACTTTTGATAAATATTCACTACAACTGTGTTTTTAGGGTCTTATCTCACGTAGCAACCTGCTATGGTTAAGACTAGATAAATATACATCACAAAGTACTAAATTAAATAGATATTCAATACAATCAAGTTTTTAGGGTCTTATCTCATGCAACAACCCACTATGGTTAAGATTAAATGAACCCACATCACAAAGTAATGCTCCAAATATATATTCACTACAACCAATTTTTTAGGGACCTATTTCATGTAGCAACTTAGTACGATTGAGATTAGATGAGCCCCCATCATAGATTACCATTCCATTTCAATATTTTTCTCAGTCATATGCATCACAATAGAGGCCACATTGTGTTATTTCACGTAGCAATCCACTATGATTATGGATAGATGAGCCTCCTTCATAGCACATAGTTTTAGTTGCACATCCATTGAGGTTGCATCTTATAAAGTCTCCACATATAATTAAAATTAGTGCACCATAGACAACATCAGATACATGGCATGTTCCTACACAACATGAGAAATATGGCCACTTGTTCAGTTGGCCATCAGGGTTCAGATTATGATACAATAGCCATGGGGCTGATATACACAAAGTGATATCTTACATCCCCTTCTAGAGAGCCATATGAGTTACCACTCCCTACTTCAGAGCCATCCCACACTTTGAAATCACTAGTCTCAGCTTCTCCACCAATTAAAGTTCTTTCTCTAGTTCATATTCAGCTACAGTTGAGGCCTTTCTCACCAGAACAAAGAGTCCATATACTTCCATGGAGGCCTCTTTTAGTGCAACCATAATTTTAGGACTCTAGATAGTTTCTAGCTACAATATTCACACCCAAGGAAATATAATTTAGGTCTCATGCCTCTACACATGGAGCACACTTTCAGAGAGCTTCTTCTACTACTAGATGGTTCCCTAAGAGCCCTATAGTTATATCTACTTCTCATAGTTATAGGTGGACCCTGTAGTTAGTTTCCACTATAGAGATTTTAGAATATTTACAATATACACAACTTTTAGAGTCACAATCTTAGCCCTTCCATCATGTATCATGATCATGCATGATCCTTCTCCTTGATATAGTACACCATGATAGGGAGTCTCTCATGAGACTCATTAGTTAGTACTATTTCTTCTCAGTCTTTCTTGTACATAGTTTTTTTTCAATTAATTGTACATAATTTATTTATGACTGATTGTACATAAATTATTTCAAAAATACTAAAAATAATATAATATTTTAAAATACAAAAACATTCAAATAACTCAAAACACAAAAAATAAGACAAAATTACAAAATACAAAAACATTCAAATAAAAAAAAAACACTAAAAACATTTCAATTGTATGTATCATCCATGCTTTACATTTCTACTACCATGCTAGACTTACATTTTGCTATTATATTCTATTGTTTATCGATTTATCTACATTACCATGCTTCACTTGATCTTATTTGAGTATGTGCAGTGACACTTAGATCCTTAATTGCTTCACTTTACCCATTGAGGGGGCATCTTACTTTTACATTCAAGACATACATCTACATATCTATCCATTGTAGGTATTTTCTACATGAATACACCATCCATATTATGTCATTCATACACCAAACACTTTACTTATCATGATGATTTACATTACTTAGTAGCTTACATAGATTACTCTATCGATATTCACTAGTATATGACACTTGTATATTTCTTAGCATTTACCTAGTCTTGTACTCCATGTTTTGCATACTTTCACTTTTTTTTTTATTAGTTATATGTGATAGTATTTTCAACATATTTGCATGATTTTATTTCTTGATTTGTGTAGATAGATATCATTTCATTTATCAGTTCTTGTTTTATCTCTTGCATGTGCCTTAGGACATTTGCCAATGTCCTGTGCTTGTACTTTGCTATGTGCTTGTGGCCCTCATGTCAACCTTGCTTGTTTTAAATTGTATATGTACGAGTCATTTGAACATGCCTTGTATGCTTAATTTCTTAGTTTGAGTGACATGTGCCCATGTCCCTTGTTTGCTTAGCCCCTTTACCACTTTTGTCTACTTTTTACTTCTTGCCTTGTGTGCTTGTTTCTTGTTTGCTTTTCATTGTTTGTAATGTCATGATCTGCATCATACATTATCTTACTTTCTTGGATGCCATGATGGACAACATACTCCATCCCTCCTTGACAACTAATAACTAACATTTTCAATTTCAATTTATTATACTACACATGCTATTACATTATTACATCTATTTAGGCATACCCCTATTGATCTAATAATCTCCAATACAAATTATGCTATAAATTGAGACATCTTTTTGATTATCATTACTATATCATGTATTTAATAGCATAAAATAATTGTAGGGATTTTTATTATAAGGGAAGTCATTGTAGGGTCTTCATTCCTACCCTTAGAAGAGGGGCAAAAAACAAAGTTTTTGTCATAGAGGTCAGAGCTTTTTACCGATAAAAAATCAATTTTTAGAACACTTAGAACAATAACCAAAACTTAAATAAGGTAGAACATACTAGAAACATAGTTTCAAATACATAGTAGTGATCATAAAAAACAAACAACAAGAGTGATATACTTGGACTACAACATCAGTTAATAGGGTGTTTTATTTTTGGCACTCTTGTCCAAACAACAAAAAACCTAGATTTGCCAAAAACAAATAGAAAGGTAAGTTCAGTTACAATTTTTTCAACAATAATTTAGTTTAGAATCAACAGTTTCAATACAATTTTTCTTAGAGAATCTAGATATATGGGGCATCATGCATGGCATGATGGCTCTCGTTTCTAGTTTCAAATTGAGTAGTTGGTATAACTTTCAAATCATAATCCATGTTACAGACTCTAATGATTGGGGGCAATGTGCGTGGCACATTGGCTTTTTTTATTTTTAAGTTCAATACATTACCTACATATTCTCAGTAGTTACATGTCTTATTCTATCTATAAGTGGTTGGCATCATTTCAAAGTGGCTTTCATATAAACATAGTTCCTAGTTTTATAATGGTTTTCATACAAGCCTAATCTCCACTTTTTAGAGTGGCCAAGATTGACCTAGTTATCAACACACATTCAGTTATCCATGCTACATTGTTAGATTATAGAGCATTCATGGGCTTTAGGAGCCATCTCATACAACACACATTCATACCGGTATCAATTCATTGCTTCACTTAGTGGGTAATGATGGAGCCAAAGGACTAGATAGCCTTTGTATTCTTGAGCCACCTACTCAGAGGGATTGGACACACAGTCCAAACATCGATTAAAACATGCATGATCACATAGCTTTGCTTAGTGGAAGATGATGTATCCAAAGGGCCAATCTTTGTATTCTTGAGCCACTTGCGTATAATCAAGAACTTAGCTCCATTTTCAATAGTAATTTTGGCACAACACATATCTAACATCACTCAATATCACTCAATAACACAATGGATTTTGTATTGATCTACATACCCGATAAGGTGTGTTCATTCATTTCTCTTCCTCTCTCTCTTACATAGTTTTTGTACATTATTATTGTAGACATAATGTGTCTAATAAGACCCTATATACTCTTTGTTTTCTCTTGCAGTTTTATACTTCATAATGTGTTCTTTCTACACACACTCAACATCACACAACTTCTAGGCTTTACCCTTGCAGATAAGTTCAGATACACTTTATACTTTTTATTTATCCTAGTATTTCACTTTATTGCATCACTAGAATAAAAGGGGGTAAATGTAGTCATATAAAATGTCCAAATTGGTAGTTTGAGTGTGCCTTATGACACCCTATCCATATGACTTTCTTGCATGCTCTTGTGACCCTTCTAGACACCTTTTTGATGATTATCAGTCATCTGTAGCTTTCCAAATGGTCATTCCAACTCAGATAGACTCTATTTCTCAGGCCAATTGTATCTCCCCAAGTCTCGATCTTGTAAGATAGGAATGCCATACCTGGACTATAGTGCTGGATCCTATGTTGTCCCATTTTTGGTGCTCTTGTCCAATCACAATTTGAGCATAAATGGTCAATTTCATCATATTCATATCATTCATTATGTCATCCTAGTGTGAATACATTTAACATATGACCAATAAGTTCCTTATAAAAGCCCATTCAAAGTTTATTTACAAGGGAGGTGATAAATCTTACAAAGCAAACAAAGAATACAAATAAACTACTAAGGCAAAACTTTCATATTCTTTGCATATAGTCATCCAACATAGTTGTAAACATTTTTAAACTCTCACACTAGTCTCTAGCTACCTCAAACACTCTCAATTTGGTATTTTTGCATCTACATTACACTACACAAAGCACATTAAGTGAGAGAACTACATATGGCTTGATCCCTCTTCAAAGTATCAGCATATAGGTATCATGTCCACATAAGGGGTGTGGATCACACATTTAGTGCATTTACACACACTAACCTCCCTTTTCCAAGTGATTCAAATCACATTTATCAAGCATGATGAAGGGTTAGGGTTTGAAGATTAAAACAACACTATAGTGATCTCTGTCAACATTCAACACTTAGAATTTTACAGATAGGTTCAGATAGGAACAACACAAAGAACCCAAAAAAATTAGGTCTTTGTGGGCAGTTTGGACAACAATGGTAGAACAGGACAATAATGCTCAATGATCCTATCTTTTCACTGAATGAAAATTAGATTTTGATTTATGACACTATTTTAGTCTTGCACAGTCAATTTTAGACCCTAAAACAGTCATTTCAACCTGTTTTAAGCTAAGTTATATTTCTCTTAATTTATTACTATTTTTAGAAAGGTAAAATATGAAAAATAAATTATATAAATTGGGACTGTAATTATTGTAATATTATTTACTGATTTATTAATCCAAATCCTTAACTAAAATAGGAATAAAATTCCATTATTCCAAAAAATAAATAAATTAATTCCACAATAAAATTATCAAAGATAGGATGTGATTGGGAACTCAATTATCCCTAATTTTATCATAGATTGATCCAATTACTCAATTGGTGCAATCAATGATGTAATTTGGTTTTTCATAACCACTAACTTATCTAAGATTGAAAAAGTAATGTAGACATGTGATTGGTGCTTGATGTGATGCTTTGATTATAGATGCCAGGAGATGTTGATTGATAAAAATTAAATTACCTTTAAAGGTTTTTGATGTCTTGCATTGTTATTTAATTATATTATTTTATTCATATATTGTTAAGTGGTTTGAAATATACAAGAATATTCACTAGATTTTTCTGTTGCTATTTCTTTGATGATCTCAGTGGTTAAATTGGGTGCATGCTTATTGATGTTCTCTTGATTTGGGATATATTTTTATTTTAATTTTTAATTTTTTAGTTTCTTTGATTTTACATGATGAAGCCCTCCATTTTTTGTCCTTTAAAATTAAATTTTTAGATGAGTGATTGGTTTAACTGTTTATTTCTAATTTAGATAATCAACTTATGCATGTTGATTCTATTTTGAGTTGCCATACAATTAAGTATAAAATGTAGAAAAGAGAAATCATAATATTATGGGATAAGTGCAGGGAATTGGTGGGACAAAAGGGGGTCTCAAGTGGACATTCTTTTCTTTAAAAATGAGAAACATCAACTTGTATAAATTATTTGAGATAACTATACTCAAAATTTGAAGATGATATAGGAACATGAATTGTAGCATTTTGATTTTTTTATAAAAATGGTCAAATATAAGTAGGTAAAACATCTAAAATTTGAAGAGTAACTCCTATTTTTAAAGAAACACACTTTGAGCATTGTTTAATATTTTCTTACACACTGTTCGAAAGTTAAATAAGATCATCTAGTTTTCAACTTATATATTTAAAAAAAATTAATGAATATTTATACAATTAAATAGACCATGAAAAATGATTTAAAAATGGAAAGTTGACCATGCACCCCCTTAACTACCTTAAAAATTGTGTATAGAATTATGCCTAGTTTGCAACCATATAACTTCTTTTGCATTTGGATGAATGAAATAAAATATACATAAACAAATATAGAGATGTATAGTTGGATTATATAGTGGCATAAAAATACTTAGAAATAAATATATATGGAAACCTTAAAATAGTCAAAAAATTAAAAATTCTATGTATTTTGAAAGAGGAGAGCGTGTTCAACATCATGTAATAGTTTTAGGAAATGTCTTGATGAAATTCATCATTTTTATCATGGCATAATTTGGATTTTTTTATTTTATATAAAAATTAAATATTTAGTTGTGTATGTAGGTCCAGGCCTTAGGCTTAGGAATCTAAGCCATTTCTGAGCCTAGAGGCATGTTTTTTAAATTATACAAAGGAAAAGCACGTAAGCACAAAAACGTGTACACACAAAAGAACTTATGAGTAAAAGTGTGTGCATGATTCTATATTTATTGAATTCATGTGATTTTTAATCACTAAAAACATACACAAAGGTACAATGTTTTCATAGTCTATATAGGTAATTAACTATTGTCTCTGAAGCTAAAATGTATGCCACAAGGGATGTAAACATGAAGTAAGTGTGAGTTTTTTAATTTTTATTTTTATAAAAATGGTGTGTGTCAATATACACACTACCATATAGAAGACATAATCAATATAGTGATGCGATCTGGGCCAAATTGAGCCCATAAACCTAATTTTGACTCTATAGGATGTTATTTGGGGTTCAACCATCCCCAATTTTATCACATAATTAACCAAAGAGTTGATTTTATCAATAATGGAGGTAATTAGAGCCAATTTTAACCCCTTGAACCTAATTACAAATATAAGATGTGATTTGGGACTAAATTAGCTTTGATTTCATGACATATTGAGCCAATTAGTTAATTGGTGTAATCAATGATGTAATTTAGTCCAAATTGAGACCCGTAAACCTAATTTTGATTATATAAGATGTAATTCAAGGCTCAGTCCACTCCAATGTCATCACAAAATAAACCAAATAGTATATTGGTTCAATCATGAAGGAAATTGGGGCCAATTGGAGCCCCTTCAACATAATTGTGACTAAAGACTGAGATTTAAGGCTCAATCAACCCCACTCTCATCAAATAATGAACCAAAGAATTGATTGGTTCAATGAAAAACATAATTTTGACTATATAGGATGTGATTTGGGCCTCAATCAACTCTATTTTCATCACATAATGAACAAAATAGTTAATTAGTTCAATCATGGAGGAATTTGGACCAATTTGAACCCCTTGAACATAATTATGACTATAAGATGTTATTTGAGGCTAAACTATCTTTGATTTCATCATAGATTGAGTTAATTAGTGAATTGTTACACTCAATGACATGATTTAGGAGAAATTGAGCGATGTGAACCTAATTTCAACTTTATATGATGTGATTTGGGTCTCAATTGACCCCAATACCATCATAGAGTGAACTAAACAATCGATTTATTCAATTGTGGAGGCAATTGGAACCAATTTGAGTCCCTTAGACCTAATTAAAACTATAGGATGTGATTAGGGGCTCAATTAGCCCTAATTTTATCATAGATTGAGCTAATTACTTAGTTAATGTAATCAGTGATGCAATTTGGGATAAATTAATCCCTTTCAAGCCTAACTCCGATTATATAAGATGTAATTTTGAGCTCAATCAGCCTCAATTTCATCACAAAATGGGCTAATTTGATCCCTTTTAACCCAACTACAATAGTGGGACATGATTTTGGGCTAAATTAACCCCAATTCCATCATGAATTGATCCAATTAGTCAATTGGTGCATTTAGAGACATGATTTGGGCCAAATTTATCCCCATGAATCTAATTTATGGCTCAATCACAAAGGCAAATAGGGTCAATTTGAACCCCTCAAACCTAAATGCAACTATAATATGTGATTTAAAGCTAAATTATCATAGTGAACCTAATTTTGACTATATAAAATGTAATTAGGCATTAATAAACACCAATATCATCACATAATGAACCAAATAGTCAATTGGTGCAGTAATGGAGGCAATTGGGGCCAATTTGAGACCCTTTAATCTAACTAAAACTATAAGATGTGATTGGGGGCTCAATTAATACTAATTTTAACATAGACTAAGCCAATTAGTCAATTGGTATAATTAGTGATGTAATTTGGCTCAAATTTAATCCCTTTCAAACCTAGTTTTGATTATATAGGATGTGATTGGACTCAATTAGCCCCAATTTCATTACAACAATAACCAAATAATTAATTAGTTTAATAATAGATGCAATTGGTGCACATTTTATCCCCTTGAACCTAATTTTGACAATAAGATGTGATTTGGAGCTAAATTAGCTCTAATTCCATCATAAATTGAACTAGTTAGTTAATTGGTGTAATTAATGACACAATTTGGGCCAAATTGAGCCCAATGAACCTAATTTTGATTATATAGGGTTTTATTTGAGCATCAATCAACCCTAATGTCATCTCATAATGAACCAAATAGTCAATTTGTTTAATCACAGACGTAATTAGGGACAATTTGAGCCCCTTCAACCTAACTATGACTATAAGATTTGATTGGGGGCTCAATTATCCTTATTTTATCACACATTAAGCCAATAAGTCAATTAGTGCTATCAATAATGTGTTTGGAAAAAATGAGCCCCTTTCAAACCTAATTTTGACTATATAAGATGTGATATGGGGCTCAATCGACACCAATTTTATCACTACATGAACCAAATAATCTATTGGTTCAATCATGAATGCAATTGGGGATAATTTAAACCCCTTGAACCTAATTAAAATAATAGGATGTGATTTTGGAATAAATTAGCTTTAATTCCATCATGCATTGATCTAATTAGTCAATTAGTGCAATCAAAGACATTATTTGGGCCAAAATGAGCCTTGTGAACCTAATTTACTGCTCAATCCATTATATAGGATGCAATTTGTAGCTTAATCGACCCTAATTTTATTATAATTTGATACAATTATTCAATTTGTGTAATCAATGATGATATTTATGAAACATTAAGCCTCTTATAGGGTAGAGGGTGTGGACAATAAAACGTATTAATAAATGTGTTCATGTTATAGTGCATACGTATTCCTTTCATTAAAAATATAATGCTTTCCTCAATTCTATTATTTTTTCTTATTGATATTTTTGTCCCCAAAGTTTTACTCTGCTTCATTTTGCACTCTACATAGTGTTACAAGTTATTTTTAATAGTTTTCCGCACCTAAAAATCTGTCAACTTTGTATAATCATGAGTGATAGATTTAATTATAAAGCTTGGAAAACATTAAAGCTCTTTATTGTATCAATTCAAAATGTTTATATAAAAATAAAGGGAATTAATTCAAAAAAATCATGAAAAACAAGGTACATATACTATCCCCACTGAATAAATGTCATAGATAATGATGAAATGAATAATGATGATGGATGTTTAAATAAAATTCCAAATGATATTACAAACCTACATTCAAATTATATTATTTTTTAAAATTTTGGTGATGATGATAATAGGCATGATGATTTATCCCCTAACAATGAGGAAAATTATATTGAAACCCAAAATGGTGAAAGTAACAATGAAGAAAATTTCATGAAAACACTGAATAGTGAAAGTAACAATGAATTAAACTATACAGGAACACAAAATGAAGAAACTAGTAATGAAGATAACAGTATGGAAACACCAAATAAACAAATTCTACCATTAGTAACACCTCCTAGGATTTTTCATAGAATATACATGAAATTAATTCAATTTTATGGAAACATTTTGAAATTAATGCCTAAGAAAATGCCTCATTGTCATTCTAAAAGAAAATCTAAAAGAATTTGGGATAATTACTTTGAAATTTTAAATGATATTCAAATATGTCAATTGGTTGTATCATTGATGAAATTTATTAAGAGAAGACCTAAAATGAACACCCTAAGACTAAGAACATCTAATATTGATGGTCAAAACAAGAATTTTTAAAAAAAATCTACATAATGCATACCATATTGTAAGTGTGAAAAAATGCACCAAAGACAATATTGCTACCCAACACATAATTAATGTTAAAATAGTTTAGTTAATTCATAATTTTATAATAAATCGCATAACATTTTTAGTTATTGGTTAGTGAGTTATAACTACCATAGGTTATTTGGGATTTATTAGTTATGATCTAGTTTTTAGTGATTTTGATATATTCAATACTGATGTGACTCCATTTGTAGTAAAGCTAAAAGTGAAGATGCAATGGTCTTCAAATGGATAATTTAGATGTAAAAAAGCTAATGTACAATTATTCTTAAATAATATTAAAAAAAATTATGTTGCTCAAGGAAATGAGGGGTTTTTATGGAAGATGATCGTAGTTGATCCAAGCCTTAAAAATATTTACATTATTAGGATCTAATTCATGGAAATCATACTAAACCATTTCATCAAGTCCATATCTCTCCACATTACCCATGGTTTTCACCCATAACAAGACCGTTTTATTTATTTATTACCTAGGCCACATTTTTAAAACTTTAAATATGCATTTGTGCCCGTATATAAAGTGGTCAAGGGTTCAAGACCCTTTACAAAGTTTTGTAGTAGGGTTGACACTAGTGTCTGTGGATACAAAGGCACTCAATCCAGAATTTGGTGATTGTTCTAGAATCATCTTCCATTCTACTTCCTACTTTTTCTAGATCTAGATTTGTGTTAGCATTAGAACCAACTAAGTACTTTATTTTATGTCATTTTCCTTATCTAGCATAGTTGTAATTTCCATAAATAACTTATCTTAGTTTAATAAATTTAGTATATGGTATATTTGGGTTTATCATTTAATTGGCCTATTATAGATATGATATTTACCCATGTGTCCTATCATTTTTATACTCTTAACCCTATCTATTCCAAAAATATTAATGTCTGATTTAGAACATATAGGTCTGAAAATGTATGTTACAATTAAAATGTAATGATATATAATATATTTGACTAGGTGGAAAGGCCAAGTAAAATATTCCTAAGGTAATGAAAATTATGTACACATGTAAGATTCCATATCTCCCACTGTAAAATTTTGAAAGATAGTGAGATATACCAATAAATGAACAATGGGTACTAACTAATCAAGTATCAATGTTTTTGTAATATCTAGAAACTGAATTTGGAACCATGAAGTAGTATTGCATATAATATATTTCAATAAGAAACATGTGTGGGTATAATTCCCCCATAGGAAAATGTGTGTCATGTATACCAATGCAAAATATATAATCATGTGAACAATGCATATGACAAACAAGGAATGCCAAGGTGTAAATAGTGTTGAGCACACTAAAGTCCATGTAATGTAGTAAGGCAAGACATGCAAATAATATGACTTACTAATGTGATATTAGTATGATCAGTAAAAAGTGTAGGATAAACCATGGGTGTCATGCCCCCATGGAAAAATAATTCTAAATTATGTTCAAAGGAACTAATAATATGTCAATGAGAAACATGCATTGGAATGATGCCTCCATAGGAAAATATGTGTATATATACGTAATTGATAAATATTATGCTTGGGTATGATGCCCCCATATGAAATTAGATATAATCATGTATGAAAGCATGCTTTTTATTTTGTTAACTATATGATTATAAGAGAAAAGGAATCTAATGCAAAACTGCATATGGCCAGACATGAAAGAAAAGGAGTAAAGGTCATAAATTAAAAGAATGAGATGAGTATTCTAAACAACCTATGGCTTCCCTCATAACTCAATGCATGCTATGATAGAATGCCCCGATGAGTATGTTTTCATCATCAAGAAGACTAATGTAAGTGATAATAATGAGATAAACATTCAAATGGACAAGGCAAGTGAAACTTATCAACTAACATGTAACAAGTGGCTATAATAATGTCAATGCAAATAGAAGGCAAGTAACAAGTGAAATATATAAACTATAATAATGAAATAAAGTTCAATAAAGAGGCCTAAATCATATTCATATAATTAAGGATGGTAAGGTATAATATGTTGATGATGATATAGAATGTACCCATCCAATGTATTAATATGAAAAATAGCATGAATAGATCCATGTAAACAATTAAGATATGAATACCTTATGTAAGTGATTAGTAATAAACATGATGCATGTGAAATTAACTCTATATAGAAAATGGGATTATTTAAAATAATATCACTATGTAACTATCAAATATATAGCAATGCCCATCCTATGGGTGAGGCACAAATGTATCCATATACATATCTAGTTGGATTATTTTGTCACTCACCTAATCAAAGTATACCATGAGAAACACACGTGAAAACTCATATGTGTACGAATCTCTTGTATAGGTAGATAGGAATGACATATATCATATGAATAAGTTTTTAATGTATGAATGTTTTGTATTTGGATTTTTGATAAACTAAGCACTAGGAGGAAGGCATTTGCAAGGCACAATATGGAGAAGAAGAAATTTATGTACAAGATTATGTTATAGTAAATATTACTAAATATACATGTATTGAATCCCATGATATGTGGTGCATCATATGTTTGATAGTAAATAATTAGAGTTTTGGAAGAATCATTATAATCTAGTTTTTCATAACCACCAACTTGTCTAGGTTTGAAAATGTAATGCAGGTGTGTGATTGGTGCTTGATGTGATGTTTTGATTACTAATGTTGGGAGATGTTGATTGGTAAAAAAGAACTTAGCTTTAGAGTTTGTTGATGTCTTACATTGATTATTTTATTGTATTATTTTATTCATATATTTTTAAGTAATTTGAAATATAAATACACTAAAGAACATTCACTTGATTCTTCTGTTTGTGTTTCTTTGATGTTCTCAATAGTTAAATTGGGTTCATGTTTATTTATGTTGTCTTGATTTGGGAAATATTTTTATTTTTATTTGTCTTTGTAAATTTTTAGGTGCTTTGATTTTAATGACAAAACCCTCCATTTTTTGTCCTTTCAAAGTTAATTTTTGGATGAGTGATTGGTTTAACTGTTTATTCAATATTTAGACAATCAACTTATGTAGACTGATTCTATTTTAAGATGCCATATCATTAAGTACAAAAAGTAGAAAAGGGAAACCATAATATTATGGGGTAAGTGCAGGGAAATGGTGGGCCAAAAAGGGGTCTTAAGTGGACATTCTTTCCCTTAAAAATGAGAAACATCAACTTGTATAGATTATTTGAGATGGCTATACTCAATATTTAAAGATGATATAGGAACAACATTGTATCATTTCAAGTATAGTTTCTAAACTATTATTTTTTATAAAAATAGTTAAGTATAAGTAGGTAAAACATCTAAAATTTAAAGAGGAACTCCTATGTTTTAAGAAACACATAGTAGATAGCTGACCATGCCCCCCTCACTTTTTGAGCATCATTTAGTATTTTTTGACACACTTTGTTGGAAAGTTAAATAATATCATCTAGATTTCAACCTATTTTTAAAAAATAATATTGAATATTTATAAAAGTAAATAGAGTGTGAAAATGACTAAAAATATGGATAGCTGACCGACCCCCTAACTACCTTAAAATAAATTATGTATAAAATTATACCTAGTTTACAACCATATATTTATTTTGCATTTGGATGAATGAAACAAAAGGAACATAAACAAATATAGTCATGTATAGTTGCAGTATATAGTGGAATATAAATAATTACTTAAAAATAAATATAGATGGAAACCTTAAAATAGTCAAAATATTAAAAAGTATATATATATATATATATATATATATATTGAAAGAGGAGAGTGTGATGCCAAAGTTATTTGATATTTGATCAATGTTATGTCAATAGTGAATTTATCTTATTGCAAATTAAGCATAATAACACTACACAATAATGACTTGTGAGGAGAATTTTGCATAATAAGTATACACCAAAGAAGCTTTAAAAAGGTGGTCTTGGCCTTCCTATTTATAGATTTTTGAAAATGATCAAAGTCAACCATCTTCGTCCATCTTGAGATCAAGATGTGTGGCCATGAATAAATTGAATTTTGGAGTCTCAAATCATAAATATCTTTACTAATATTTGGAAAAAAGGGGCATTAAAGAGGCATGGGAGGCCTTAAACCTAATATTTGTTCCATTTATGGCTTATGTATACCACCCCACAAATGATGTCACCTAATGATGCAGATATTAGAAATCAATTTCCAATTAAGAAATCTTCAATAACTTCCATAGATTTTTCACTTAAGCTCTTAATTTGGATTAATTTTCCTAAGTGATATTAGTTAAATTTTATGCCGTTGTTTGGAAATTGGTTGCACGCTTATTAAAATTGGTCAAAATGTTAAGTTACTTGGTCTTATTTTGAGTAGAGTATAATTAGAAGGTGTTAGTTGCATACGAACCAATATCCCATTTAGGATATTGTCGACATGGAATAACACATGTACATATTGTGTACTTCTAAATTAGAAGAATTTAATGGTTCAGAGCATCAAATTGTATTTCTATTATTTTTATTCAAAATTATTTAAGAAAAGTTAATAATCACATAAAATGCATTGCCCATTCAGGGATACTTAGCCTAAATCATCACTTGTATATGACAAAATTGAACCATTTAACACGTTTAAGTGATTTTGACCCAAATTATGTGTTTGAGTTAATTTAGAGTAATATTGATAATTTCAACATAATGCTATTAGGAATTGGATATATACATTTTGCCTCTATTTGAGAAGGCATGGTGAGACATTCGATTGAAGCGACATATTTTCAAAGAAAAGAGTTATCAATAAGAAGTTGGAAAGAAATGACCCATGATGCCCCCTTGAGAGGACATACAAGGATAAAATAAAGGGATGGACTCAAAAAGAGAGAGAGTGAAGTTAACTCATGGAGGAGATTAAATCTATATGAGTTAATGCTTGTGCGTATTAATTATCAATGATCAAAATATAATAGAATATAATGGGCCCTAAGGTGGGGGAAGTGGGAAGGATAGAATCCAAAAATATAAGTGACACACTTTAAACACATCGACAAGAGGGTGCAAGCTATATACTTAGGGAATGATTGATGTTGAGAAAAGTCACATAATTTAAAAATAGCTAGAACAAGGACAAAATCTATAGAGCTTGGAATTAGAAAAAAAGGAGAGCATTGCTCCAGAGAAAGGAAATAATAGTGTGCCCCATTAGAATGAATTTGATCAATTGATAAAATAATTTTGCTCTAGTAGATAATGGATTGTGACCAAGTAGAGCTAATTTGATTTGGCGATTGGTCTAAATGTTGTGCCTCAATAGGGAAAATTGGCAAGCATAGCTCAAGGATATAACATATTATGTAGATTAAATATGATCAGGCACAAACGTAGATGTGAGGGTCTAATGACACGAAGAAGCCATGAAATATTAGACATATGAGGATACACAAAGTGATGAAAGAGATGAATAGAAGAATAAAAGTGGCCAAGATAACCCAAGATACATCATGTATCCAAGTGTTTACTACATATTTTGGATGGACCTCAAGCCAATGTGGCTCACCCAGAATTAGGAAAAAATATAATGAGAAAATAAGAATAAAATAAAAATGAACCAATGTTCGATTAGACTCATAATATATGCCAAGAGATGCACATCTTGCATAAAGTCTGAGGTTTAATTCATTGGTATATTGAGAGTTGATCTTTGAAGTTTCATTGACCTTTTAACTTAGGATCCAAATCACTTTGTTCTTACTATAGCAAAAATAAATTATGCATCATACGTATGAGTAACTCATAAGGACATTGTATTTCGATTAAGATGAGATGGTTCAAATGTGAATGTTTATAATTAAGAATAATGATAAAAACTATCAATGCCAAAGTTAAAACCATTTACATTTAAACAAAAATAAAGATAAAAAAACATAAATGTAACCTAACTTAAAATCAAGATATGAACAATCAGGATCTAAGTAGGAATAAGAATGTATAAAAATAAATAAAGAACAACTTAATAATCAAAATGAAAGTAAAATATGAATAATCAAGCTCCATGTAATTAACAAGATGTTCTTAGAAAAATAAAATAAAAGAACAAGACAAAATAGTAACACAAAAGACCAAGAATAAACAAGAAGAAACCACAAAGGAATAAAAATAACACAAAGATTAAACAAAATAAATGGAGAGACAAAGGAAGAAATCACAAACATCAATAAATATCAAAGAAAATCACACACACAAGTGTTAGTCACAATGTTAGTGCAAGCATAAAACAATTATTCATTCTCATGTAATAGAGGCATTACTTTCTACGATAGTGCAATAAGAACAAAGGACACAAAGTTGCCCCCAAGTGATAGCGAAACAACACACAATAAAATGAGAAAAAATAAAAATAATAAGGGGGTGGCCGATCTGACTCCAGATGTAAAAGAGAAGTGGGCATTGCCTACATAGTTCCATAGATGCAAGATCCAACATGAACTTCAGGCCAAATGCAAATCTACCATGAAATGGAATAGAAGAAAAGTGATGATAATAAAAATGATTGATGTTATAGAGTAAATAAGTAAAATAGGTTCGTAAAACATTGATAGCATTGAAATTAGTACTTACAAAATAACAAGAGTGTGGAGATCAGAATAAACAAGAGTACAAGACAATGTTTTTATTTGTTTTATCGATCAATTTATAATTTTTTTTGTGTTTTTCAAGATAAATAATATAAAGTAAATAATAAAAAAAGGCCTAGGGAACTACATAATTTTAGAGATGCATATCCATAGTTAAGAGTTCACACAATAGTTAAATCAGCTACAATAGGGCTCATGAATATAAACAATGGCACACAGAACTAACTAGCCAAGGAGATGTGCATCCAAGAGTAGAAGTTCCACTAATAGCTAAAGCCGACTACAACCCATGCTCAAAAACTGGTGAGAGTGAGAGGATCATGCTAAGTCAATAATGCCTACCAAAGAATAGCAAAATAATAATAGAAGATTGTGCAGTGCGAGATAAATACACGAAGAACCATTTAGTGGGCAAAAACTATGAGTTGATGTATCCATGTTCACTTGTCTATAATAAGAAGCTACAAAATACTATTCAAGACAAACTACTTTTTAAAAGTGGCATTGAATGTGTTTAGAATGCCTATGAGTCATAATTATGATCATAATTGGGTAAGGGATAGAACTATCCAAATTACAACAGCTCAAGGTATAAAAAGAATATGGTTCTAAGCAGAATGGTACAGAATGAATAGGGTCTAAAAGAGGATGGTCCATGGTGGGATAAAAAGAATCAAGATGGAATATATATGATCTAGAGTACCAATGGTAAAAAGTTTTGATTGTCTAGATAAAAGAATATGGTTCTCATGAGAACGGTCCATAGTAGGTTAAAATGAATATGGTCCAAGAGAAGATGGTATAGGATATAATAATGAGATAAAATGATTTAAACACAAGCTATCCCATAGTAAGGGGTCTTATAGATAATGTTTGAAATGACTGTCAAGTGTAGAACAACTTGAGATGCACAATGTTCATGGGATCTAGAAGTTTTTCACCACTTGGAGTAGCCAGTTGGTATGACCCTGATCCATAATTTGTTATGATAACATATGGGACCATCTAATTGGGTTGGAACTTACCCTTATTATTGCATTAAAAATTTATGTTTGATGCATAGTTATGGGGATAATTCATCTTAACCATCATTATCTGCTTTCAAACTCAACTAGTCACCATGTACTTGATTTAATTTTTAAGATCCCTCTCTAATTCAAACTTGCTCTTAGATTCTTAGGCTTACTAGTCTCTGAAAACGTACCTATTTATTGTGATCTTCAAAACATTTTATTCATGGAATTAAACCTCCTTAATGACATTCACTTTCATCAACTATCCTATTCTCTTTATTCTTCTTACATTCTTGTTTTTGTGGTTGTACCAGGCCACCATCCTATAGGTCTCAAGGACCAAACTTAGATCTAGGTTTCGCATAATAATTATTATTGATTATATGGTCTCAATATATCATATCATATATGTATATACCTATTTTAATAATTCTAAAACACTTATTCACCCCTTTCCACTATCTAAGATCCCTGTGGCCTTATAAGGCTTGTAGCCCTTTTCCTAAAGTTTCCAATTGATTTACCATATAAAAGAACTTAACCCAAGATATAATCATATTTATAGGCTTAATTCATACCCCTTGAGGTGTTTGTAAAGTTTCTTAACTGACTCACCCTTTAGCTAACACTTCCCTTGAAAATCCACTCTCTTTTAGGCCAATTAGGCATATTCCAAGACCACTGAGCCAAATCCGTACCCCTATGTAAAACACCAACCCCAAACCAATTTCATCACCATTTTCACCTTAAAATTATTTGGACCACAAATTTTTATCAATTTTCTAGGTTTACAACTCTCCCAAATGACTAAATCCTAGTTTTATGGTTTTACCTATTCTGCACAGGCTGAGACCATACAAAAATTAATATCTTAAGCTACAAATCAATTCAAAGGAAAAAATAACTTTCATTATGTTTATATTATTATTTTATAACTCATATAATGGTCTAGAATCTACCACTCTTCCATTATTTGCTTGAAACATCAAGTTATTAGTAGACTATGCATACCTACTTTGACTGTGCATGGGATTTTGACTATATTTTATCTTTTCCTTATAATCTTCTCCTTCCAAGAGCCTTCATCATTATACTTCACACTCTTTAAATTTATAATTTATCATCCACAACCTTCATATACCTTCCATAGGTATTCTATTCTTCTATTTGTGTATTGACTGTATTAATAGGGGAATAAGAGTTACACAGGTCTGCATTAAGGTTTACTTACAGTGAGTCATGTTACATGAAAGGATAAAGTGTTCTAGATCTAAATACAACAATATGATAATTACACACACCACATAAATCTAATAACTCATAGTATATATAACTTTCCTTCTAAAAATGACACAGTGTAACAATCCTCTTAGTTGTACTTAGAAAAAGCAGTAATTTTTTTTAAAAACATTGAATATTCATTCAACCACAATTATTAGAATACTTTAGTCATCCATATAATCAAAAAATTCAAGTAGTAATAGATTCAACATTCCAATACAACAAGCAAAAGACTTAAAAGTATGATACATAAAGTTTACTATCTTACTAGGGACATTAACACAATCCAAAATTTTCATATTAAGTATTGGTACCATTTCAACCAATCACATGGATTGTTATGCAATCAATATTAACCTAACTTAGCTTAAGGATCTAGACCCGATGCCCCCACCATAACTTTGATAGCCTACATATCCACTCCTTAGAATCAGGGTCTGATGTAGTTCTCATTTTAAATTTGATGGTCTCCTCCATGAGATGTCACCATTGAAGGGGTTGACACTCTAAGCCAAATAGGGAACAAACTACTCATGACAAAGGTGAGATTTTAAAGCTCTGATCTAATCCTACAACTAAGTGATACAATCAAATATAACACCTTACTATTGAAGGTTGTGTGCTTGCTCTAGCACTCTCAGATAACCTAGATAATAACAATAATGAAGGAATCTACATTCTTATTTCCAAATAAAATCACATGCTAAGCACATAAGTAAGCTAAGTACACAAAACAAAGCAAGCCATACAATACAATATGACCCTATCATTCATTTATACTCTCAAGATTGTATGCACATATACATATGATCCTACTAACTGTTATGAATATATTGCTCAAGTAATAATCAACAATCATTAAAATAATTAAGTTAGATAAGAGTCTAAATATACATCTATAGTATGTATTATCTGAGTATATACATATAAGTTAAAGTATTCTATGATATCCCATACTATCATAATTCATGATCACTCTACCCAAACATTAACAACCATAACTTATATATTAATTTAGGTATGGGTCAAGATATAACATATATAGTATGTACCATCCAGATAGTTTTTATACTATAAAACTTTATGACATCTCATACTATCATAGGTCTTTGTGCTTGAGCATCTGACTCAACACCAATAACATTCTTACACTCAACCATAATAATAAAATAAGTCATGATTATACTATTTGAGTATACCTTCAAATAACAATCCAAAAAGAACATAAACTCTAGGTACACCTCATGATGTACTATGTTATTTTAGAAATATCTAGTTACTTGCACAATTAACTTTCTCATGAAATATATCACATATAAGTTTTCATTCTTACAAGATGCGATAAAATTGATCTTGCTAACAAGTTTGCATAATAGTACTGTGCTACAAAATGACTATTTTCTTTCACTAACATTTATAGTAGATGTTACACTAAAAAAATCTATCAAGGATAGATCCTATGCACACACTCACTTACCAAGCTTCCATACATATCTGTGATGTCACCTACATACGTAAAATCAGGGCTAAATGTAGTTCTACTTAACTACTAAAGGTATAAATGTTTGCTCAATAGTTTCCTCATATAAATGTATTCCTTAATTACAAAGAGAAGACTAGATGGTTTTTCTAACCCTATTACTTACATCAAATATGTATAATCTAGGACTATTGATGTCCAACATCATTCTCGTGTCCTATGCTGCTACACTATGAATTTTAACTACATACAAAAATGGTATTAAATGGTTTGTATACCACTAAGTAAATCCAAATCTTAATATTATCTTTTTAGGTATAATATATACATATAGATGGGTTACATATCTATGGAGTATGTCGTAGTTATTGATTCAAGAGTCCTTACATAGCCATACCATATGGGTATATGTATCAAAGCACTTTAACATCATGCATGCAATATCAAATATCAATAAATATTGTTTGACATGCTAGTACACCTATGTGTTGTAAAATTTTACTACATAATATGTATCATAAAAAAAAATATGTTTCATCTATGATATCACATAATATGCAAATCATACATATGAATTGATAATGTTAATTTAACATTATTTTGGTCAAAATTTTAAAGAACATTGGTCATCCAGATTAATCAAATTCAAAACACATCACTTGATCGAGTTATCCATACCCATCCAAGCTTGAGAAATTGTCTCACTGCTTGGTTGTATCATTAATGCAGCTCCATAATATACAAATCAGATAAATAATCTAAAACAAAGTTCACCAATTGGATAAACTAATCGAAGGATAATTAATACATACATGCAATATCGAGTATAAATAAGCATACATTAACAAAACTATACCAACCAATTATGATAACAAAAGTCTATAAAAAACAAAACATAATTCAATTATTTGAACATAATAAGTACATTTAAAAAACATTTTTCTCTAATATTTTTCATCATGATTAGATTGACTTCTTCTAAATCTATCAAAATTACTAAAAGGCTCTAATTATCTATTTTTTTAATAATTTTTAGATAACACAAAATATGTATTGCTAGAAATCATCATTTTTAAATATATTCTGATAGTTTCCTTATAAGCTTTATAATATTTTAATTGCATATATAAAGAAAAACCTTAAATATTAAAAAATGATATGATTTTCTTTGCCCTTGGAGAATTTACTTATGAGGTTTAAAATAATGTCAACAACCAACTTACATACCACAGGACAATTGATTTATATCTATCTCAACAAATTTCATTAATGATATGATTTTTAAGAGGAAAAATCCCTGTTATAATTATATCAAGGGATCACACTTTTATAATTTCTTGGTTATATATTAATCGGTATAATATAGTGTTTAATATTATATATATTATATTATCTTAAATTTCTAACTTAATTAAATAAATAATCATATTGATTATATATCAACTATATATGTTATATTAAAACTATATTAATTACATATTTATGCATATAAATTTCAAACAATATTTATTAAACATTTAAACATATAAATATTTAAACAACTAAAATTTGGGTCTCCCACTATGATCCAGAGGATTTTCACTTTTCATGTGGTTCGAGATAATTAATTAATATTCTATTTAATGGTATTTTTATTTTACTATAGGATATATATTTAATTAATTAATCTCTTATTTAATGATTTTTTTAAATCTACAATTAGATATTTTATTCTCAAAAATATACTATTCCCACTTCTACGTGGATAGTTTATTAAAATAATCATGAGATATATTTTTAATTCTTTATCCCATAAATCAAGAATCCTACCAATCTTATATTTTCAAAAAGATATAAAGATTTTTTTTATTTTAATTCTTTATCCATAAATCAAGAATCCTTCCATTGTTATATTATCAAAAGATATAAAGATTTTTTTAAAGAATTGATGTAGTATTTTAATTGTGAGTTATTAAAGATAAGCATGGTTTCATGTTTTCTTTTAAATCTAAGTCTTTATTCCACCAAAAAAAATGTAGCGTTGATTTCTTGAAGGTTTGTTAAAAAAATCATGAAAATATTTTAATTATTTAATCTCATAAGTTAAACTCCACTTTATTTTTCCCACTTGCAAAGAATCATATGGTTGGTGGAAAGATATTTGGTTCTTAATTTATTTTAGTGAGGAGATTATGTTTTTATTTTGGTGGAGATTTACATGCATATTAATCTTTTTTTTATAAAGATTATCATAAGTCTTTAACTCTAAGATTATTCAAATAAAACATGGTATTTTATTTGGATAAGGTTTTTGCATAGTAATCTTTATTTATCAAGAAAGTAAAAATCTTGATCTTGAATTGTCACTCTTGATTTCGATTTAATTAAAAAAAAGAAAAGAACAAAACTTGATAAAGTAAAATACTATTTTTTAGATGCCTAGACTTATTTTAGAGGTTTTTAAACTATGATAAGATAATAACAATAATTCTAGAAGGAGACAATAACTATTGTTTATAAATAATTTATATGATAACAACGTCAATACTCTCGGTCAAAAGGTTACTGAGGAAGATTTGATCCACGGATGTTGGTAAAAATTATTGCATGAAGGCGATGAGGTAATGAGGGCAAAGGGGTAATGAGAAATGAAATAACTATAGCTTACAAATACATTAAAATATATTTAATATGCGATAAGTAAAAATAACTTGAAGTGTATCTAAGGTAAAGGAAAAGTTATGGGTTTGTTGAAAACATCTATTTTAAATTGAAAAAACTGGGATTTTAGAAAAGAAGGGAGGTAAAGAAATAAAAATAGGGAAGACTAATATATAATTTTTATAAGCTTTCTACAAAACTTTTTACAATTTTTTTTTTTTAATTGAAAAAGAAATACTATGTAAATATATATTAAATCTATAATCCCCGATTCTTTCATTACAAAATATTTCATTGAATAATTATAATACCTACCTGATATATTTTTCTATTTGTTACTGACTAAATTTCTCCTTGCTTTCCAAACCCTTCTTTTCTTTCAACATCCGCTTCCCTTGCTCGTATATATTTCATGTCTTCTTATGTGTGTAAATCCTTCCCTTTTTCTATTTTAATACTTTTTTTTACTCCCCATTTCCCTTTTGCATGCCACTTGAAATGAAAACTATAGGTTTTATTTCCTATAATTAATTGGAAGTCCACCAGTAATTATCCGTCAAAATATCTTATAGGCTTTGTTTCCCATAATTAACTAGAAGTCTCATCAGTAATTATCCGTTAAAATCTCCATTTATTACTCTTGATTTTTTTAAATTAATAATAAGGTAACTCAACTTTATTTTTCCAAGTAAAATCATCGTAATATTTCAAGTATTACTAATAATCAATTATTACTAATATTTAAAGTATATGTTCATCTTAGTGTTTAATTAAGATTTATCCACATTTAATTAACATAATTAATATGTTAAATATCATAAATCAATTATTATCTAATACAATAATTAAATAATTTAAGATAATAAATCTTAATTTTGATAAACTAAATATAACATTTTTACTAATTTTAATTTCTTATTAAAAGATGTATTAATGACACAATTTAAGGAACACAATAAAAAGTATCTCACAACATAATAATCTTTATATCCAATAATAATGTGTATATGTTAATATTATTGCTTCTCCATGTAGTTTCAGATAAGTGTAACATGTCAATACTATCTTAACTCAATTAGAGCTCCGAACAAGTATGATGATGAATAAGAACTAGTAAAAACGTATACATCATAGAATAATCATCCACATGAAACATTGTCTAGTATATATGTGTATGGTCATACGATTGAATTTGATAAGTTTTATCTATCAAATATTAGATTCGACAAGTCCGTCTATCAGATCCAACTCAATACCAACAATCTGAGTCAATGTAAGGCTAAGAAGGATATCATGCTATCACTTATAACTCACATTCCCAATTCATCACTCTTCTCTCGGGTCTCTATGACTTGATGATCCCCAACTAAAAATGTGCACAAGACTCAAAGAAACACAATATTTACTAATAAATCATAAAAAATATTACTATATGTCATAAGATTTCTATATGTACTAATATACATTTAATAAAATCATATAATCATCCTGAGATTGTAATAAGTTACTATTAGCTAAACATAACTAGTATCATAATTTTGCAACTTAACCTATTATATAAATAATCTCACAATTATCATAACATATTTAGGCAAAGGATTATACCACTCTTCAACCTTATAAGTGAGATCATGTCTTTTTTTTGTACATCAAAGTATACAAGTTTAAAAGTTTATCTCCACCCTTACCAAGATGTTTTGTACATCTAATACCTTACTTTCTTCTGACAAACAAGTACACATATTACTCTTCAAAATAACATGTTTTAAAAAAGAGAATAATATTAGTCTAACAAAGGTAGATAATAACATACTAATTATAATCAATTATAATTAATATAAATCTATTGCTAGCCACTCCTCGTGGTCAAGTTTATATTTTAGATAAAATAGTAACTCTATAAAATTATAATTAGAAAGTAGAGAGATAACATCTCAAAATAAAACTTCTTACATATCCTCACATGGTAAAAGATAACACCGCAATTCACGTTACTTACTAAATTACAAGAGTAGAATCATAACATACTTCCTCAACTGGAAAGAAAATATTAACTACAAGGATGCACCAATCCATCCAATCTTACAATTTTTCTCAATAATAAGTAGGAAACACAATCCCACAAAATTAAGGGAAAAGAGATCAAATAACATTTCAAAATAGGTTTTTACTTAAGAAAACACTAAATCAACATCCTAGAAATATGATTTTATTTGGTAGCTTAAAATGATGTACAAGTAAAATGAGAATAACAACTCACCTCTAAGCTAACAAAAAGAGATGATACTTCTTCTCAAGTATATATAAATAAAAATAAAATAAAGATGCTAATCTACAACTCCTAACACAAAAGAATTTATAATCAAGCCATCTATAACCAAGAAAATTCTCATTCCTAATTTTTATGTAAGCAAGACACACAATGAAAGTATATATATATATATATATATTGAAATGAGAATCACTCCATGCATGTCAAACATAAATGCAAGTGGTGAAGGTGATTTGATTACCAAGAAAGATGAAGTCATACTCAAGGTGTTCAATCAAAAGATAAAAAATATGGTAGAAAACTATTGTTCACAACTCAAGAACTATGTTATGTACTCTCCTATCCATACACATTATAAAACCATCACCAATGAGACACTTGATAAATCCACCCTTTTATAACTCTAAGGGGTTACGAATGCTCTTAGGGTACCCACTCAATGTACCACACATTTTTTCAATTTTTTTTTGACAAACAAAAGATATAAAAATGATAATAAACTCATTAGGTCTTAGAGTTCGAGCTTAAGCTTTGATACCACATATAACAATTCTCTTAATTGTACTTAAAAAAATAGTAATTTTTTTTAAACATTAAATATTCATTCAACCACAATTACTAGAATATTTGTGTCATTCATATAATCAACAAATTTAAGTAGTAACAGATTAACATTCCAATACATCAAGCAAAAAAAATAAAAATTATGATATAAAAAGTTTACTATCTTGCTAGGGACATTAGCACAATCCAAAATTTTCATACTAAGTATTGGTACCAATTCAACCATATGCATAGATTGCTATGCAATCAAGATTACCCTAATTTAGCCTAAGGTTCTAAACCCGATGCCCCCACTATAACTTTGGAAGCTTACATATCCACTCCTCAAAATCAGGGTCTGATGTAGTTCTCCTTTCAAATGTGATGGTCTCCTCCATGAGATGTCACCACCGAAGGGGTTGACACTTTAAACTAAATAAAGAACAAACTATTCATGACACAGGTGAGCTATTAAAGTTTTGGTCTAATCCCACAACTAAGTGATACACTCAAATATAACACCTTACTATCTAGGGTTATGTGCTTACCTAAACACTCTCACATAACCTAGATAATAACAATAATGAAGGAATATATGTTTTTAGTTTCAAAGAAAATTACATGCTAGACACAAAAGTAAGTTAAGTACACAAAAAAAAAAGTAAGTCATACAATACAATATGAACCTATCATTCATTTATACTCTCAAGATTATATGCACACATACTTATTGTCTTACTAACTGGTATGAATATATTGCTCAAGTAATAATCAATAAAATCATAAAAACAATGAAACCAAGTAAGAGTCCAAATATACAACTACAGTATGTACCACCTAAGTATATACATATAAATTGAAGTATCTTATGATATCTCATACTATCATAGTTCACGATCACTCTCCAAATATTAACAACTAAAACTTATATATTATTTAAGGTATAGGTCAAGATATAACGTATACAATATATATCATTTGGGTACTTTTCATACTATAAAAATTTATGACATCCCATATTATCATAGGTCTTTGTGCTTGAGCATCTGACTCAATATCAATAATAAACTTACACCCAACTATAATAATAAAGTCAATATTATACTATTTAAGTATACCTTCAAATAAAAATTTGAAGAGAACATAAAATCTAGGTACACCTCATGATGCACTATGTTATTCTAGAAATGTCTAGTTACTTACACAATCAACTTTCTCATGAAATATATTGTATACAAGTTTTCATCTTTACAAAATGTGACAAACTTGATCTTATTGACAAGTTTGCATAACAATACTGTGCTACAAAATGGCTATTTTTTTTACTAGCATTTATAGCAAATGTCACGCTAAGAAAAACCTATCAAGACTATATCCTATGCCCATGCTCACTTCCCAAGATGCCATACATATCTGTGATGTCACCTACATACGCAAAATCAAGGTTAAATGTAGTTCTACTTAAGTACTAAAGGTATAAATGTTTACTCAATAGTTTCTTCATATGAACACATACAAAGAAAAGGTATAAATGTATTCTTTAATTACAAAGAGAAGACTAGATGATTTTTATAACCCTATTACTTACATCAAATACATATAAGCTAAGACTATTAATGTTCAACATCAATTTTTTGTCCTCCTATACTGCTACACTATGAATTTTAACTACATACAAAAAGGGTATCAAATGGTTTGTATACCACTAAGTAAATCCAAATCATAATATTATCTTCTCAGGCATAATATATACATATAAATGAGTTAAGTATATATGAAGTAAATATGTTGTAGTTCTTGATTCAAGAGTGCTTACATAACCATACCATCTGGGTATACGTATCAAAGGACTTTAACATCATGCATGCAATAACAAATATCAATAAATATTGCTCGACATGTTAGTACACCCATGTGTTGTAAGATTCTACTACATAATGTGTATCATAAAAAAATTACGTTTCATCTATGATATCACATAATATGAAAATCATACATATGAATTGACAATATTAATTTAACATTATTTTGGTCCAAGTTTTAAATAATATTGATCATCCAGATTAGTCAAATTCATAACACATCATTTGATCGAGTTATCCATACCCATCCAAACTTGAGGAACCATCTAATTACTAAGCCATATTATTAATGCGGTCCTATAATAAACAAATCAGATAAATAATCTAAAGCATAAGTTTACCAACTGGGTAAACTAATCTAAAGATCACTAACACATACATGCAATATCTGATATAAATAAACATACATGACAAAACCATGCCAGTTAATTATGATAATAAAAGTCTATATTAACTTACCTATAACAGATAAAACATAATTTAATTATTTGAATGAAAAAGTACATTTAAGAAACAAATATATTTATGATATTTTTCATAATGGTTAGATTGACTTATTATAAAACTATCAAAATTACTAAAAGACTCTAATTATCCATTTTTTTTGGTAATTTTTAGATAACAAAAAATATGTATTACCATAAATCATCATTTTTAAACATATTCTGATAATTTTTTTTATAAGATTTATAATATTTTCATTGCATATATAAAGAAAAATCTTAAATATTAAAAAATGATATGATTTCCTCTGCCCCTGGACAGTTTACTTATGAGGTTTAAAATAATGTCGACAACCAACTTGCATTCCACAGGGCAATTGATTTATATCTATCTCAACAAATTTCATTAATGATATAGTGTTTAAGAGGAAACATCCCTATTATAATTATATCAAGGGATCGCACTTTTATATTTTTTTGATTATATATTCATCGGTATAATATAGTGTTTAATATTATGTAAATTATACTTTCTTAAAATTTTAACTTAATTAAATAAATAATCATATTGATTATATACCAATTATATATGTTATATTAAAACCATATTAATTATATATTTATGCATATAAATTTTAAACTATATTTATTAAATATTTAAACATATAAATATTTAAACCAACTAAAATTTGGGTCTCCCACTATGATCTGGAGGATTTTCACTTTTCATATGGTTCGAGATAATAATTAATATCTCATTTAAAAGTATTTTTATTTTACCATGAGATATATATTTAATTAATTAATATCTTATTTAATGGTATTTTTTAAATCTACCATTAGATATTTTATTTTCAAAAATATACTATTCCCACTCCTATATGGATAGTTATTTAAAATAGTCGTGAGATTTATTTTTAATTCTTTATCCCATAAATCAAGAATCCTACCATTCTTATATTATCAAAAAGATATAAAGATTCTTTTATTTTAATTCTTTATCCATAAATCAAGAATATTTTCATTCTTATATTATCAAAAAGTGTTTTTTTTAAAGAATTGATGTGGTATTTTAATTATGGATAATTTAAGATAATCATGGTTGCATATTTTATTTTAAATACAAGTCTTTATTCCACGAAAGAAATATGACATTGACTTCTTGGAGTTTTGTTAAAAAAATCATGAAAATATTTTAATTCTTTAATCTCATAAGTTAAACTCCACTTTCTTTTCCCCACTTGCAAAGAATCATATGGTTGGTGGAAAGATATTTTGTTCTTGATTTATTTTAGTGGGGAGATTATATTTTTATTTTGGTGGAGATTTACATGCATATTAATCTTTTTAAAAAAAGATTATCCCAAGTTTTTAACTCTAAGATTATTTAAATAAAACGTGGTATTTGATTTGGACAAGTTTATTACATGGCAATTCTTATTTATCAAGAAAGTGTAAATTTTGATCTTGAATTGTTGATCTTGAATTGTCAATCTTGATCTTAGCTGATTTAAAAAAAGAAAATAATAGAACTTGATACAGTAAAATACTATTTTTGTTAGACGTTCAGACTTCCAAAGGTTTTTATACCATGATAAGATAACAAAAATAATTTCGGAAGGAGACAATAACTATTGTTTATAAATAATTTATATGGTAACAACATCAATACTTCTTGTCAAAAGGCTACTGTAGAAGATTTGATCTAGGGACGTTAGTAATAATTATTGCATGAAGGCAATGAGGTAATGAGGGCAAAGGGGTAATGAGAAATAAAATAGCTATAGCTTACAAATAAATTAAAATATATTTAATATGCAAAAAGTAAAAATAACTTGAAGTGTATTTAAGGTAAATGAGAAGATTTGGGTTTGTTGAAAACATCCATTTTAATTTGAAAGAACTGGTATTTTAGAAAAGAAGGGAGGTAAGGAAATAAAAATAGGGAGAGACTATTATATATAATTTCTATAGGGTTTCTACAGAATTTCTTACAGAGTTTTTCTATTGTAAAAGACATACTGTGTAAATATATATTAAATCTATAATCCTCGATTCTTCCATTATAAAATATTTCATTAAATAATTATAGTACCTATTTGGTATGCTTTTCTACTTGTTACTAACCAAATTTCCCCTTCTTGCTTCTTAAATCCTTCTCTTCTTTCAACTTCCATTTTCTTTTTTCGTATATCTTGCGTGTCTTCTTATGTGTGCAAATCCTTCCCTTTTTATTTTCATAATAGTTTTTTTTACTTCTCATTTCCCTTTTATATGCCACTTAAAACCAAAGTTATAGGGTTTGTTTCCCATCACTGAAAGTTCACTAGTAATTATTTATTAAAATCCCCTATAGGCTTTGTTCCCCATAATTAACTAGAAATCCCACTAATAATTATCTGTTAAATTCTTTATTTATCACTCTTGATTTTTTCAAGTTAATAATAAGAGAACTCAACTTCACCTTTTCAAGTAAAGTCATCGTAATATTTCAAATATTACTAATAATCAATTATTACTAATATTTAAAGTATATGCTCATCTTAGTGTTTAATTAAGATTTATCCACATTTAATTAACATAATTAATATGTTAAATATCATAGATCAATTATTGTCTAACACAATAATTAAATAATTTAAGATAATAAATCCTAATTTTGATAAATTAAATACAACATTTTTAATATTTTTAATTTTCTATTGAAAGATGCATTAATGACATAATTTAAAGAGTATAGTAAAAAGCATCTCACAACATACTAATCATTATAACCAATTTCAAATCCATATATTTAAAGGTAAAAATATAAGGTGAAATCAATATGTGACATACAGTCAAAAGTATTAATGAATACACAGAAACAATGAACTATGTGGTAGCCACTTTCAAGATAGGGGTCTTATGATTAATTATATGATAAAGTATTTATCTCTCATCTATCCATGATAATAATACAATAAACTCAAATCCATTTCTTAATCAAACATGTCAACCTTCTTTGTAATCCTCTAAAATAGGGGTTATAGACTATGTAAGCAAGGGTTTGTTTATATATATTTGTGTAGGGTTTGTAGACTAAATTTAACCCTTATTCATATGTGCAGACCAAATACTATATTCTCTTAATAATTGCTTCTTTCCATAGATCATCCCTAGTACAAATCATTAACCATGCTTCAACCAATGATACTTGTTTAACCTTATTTCCTACTATCATCAGTAAGTGTGAGATACCTACACAACAATATATTTACCTGAGTTGGAAACACTTAAGGATATTGAACCACTCCTTATAGGATCCATATTATATCAGAACCTTTAAATATCAATGTGAAGTACAATATTCATCTGGAAAAATTGCGAAGGTCTCCCAAGAACCCTTAACAAACTATACTTGCAGAATTTTCCAAACCTGCAACTTAACATAATTATGGCCTCAAAGGCCGCCTAAAAACAATTCATGACCTTAAAATTAATATAAATTTTCATAAATAATGATTCACAACCAAAACAACTTCTTTATTCTTTTGTTCAACCCATATTACATTTGGATCCCAATACTAGGGCTTATCAACTTTTGAGAAATCTTGTATTTTCTTCCACACTCTTATCATCTTTTCCTCTCTTGGAGGTCTCTCTCTCCACTAACACCTCTTCTACACCAATTGACTTCTAAAATTACTTTTTCTCACTAAATCCAACATAGATTCTTGGATGGTAGTTATACCAACTTGTTCTCCCTAACTACCTCAATGTGCAAAAGGTGATTTTCATTTGTTCAATTGACTAGTTCTTAGAGTCTAGACATGAAATGTATTTTAAAAAAAATATTATGAATTGAATGAACCCAAAAACTAACTTTTCCCATCCAAACACTTCAAACATAAAAATGACCCTTTTAAACTCTATTATAATATTTGAATTTTCAAATTCCCTGTTTTGGAGGTAAAACACCTATAGACCACATAACACAAATTTATGACTCCAAATAGATTTCTAAGGCACTAATGTACCTAATAAGGTCATTTAAACTCATTGAATCTCAAATTTGACCGCCTTAGACTTCCTATTGACAAAAATAGTAAAATGAGATTGCTTAGCTTGATGCTCCTGCATCATACTCCCAAGGAGGGAGAAAACTTGTGCCTCCAAATTTATTCCCTATTTTCCAATTCCATGTCTGAGGGTATTTAATGTTCACTTTAATATTAGTATTTATTTATTTCTATTTCTTTCTTGTCAAATGCTTGCACCTTTTTGTAGCTTTGTCTAGATTTCTTGTTCATGCATCCTCCATCTCCATGAATTTTTACAACTAATGTAGACTCTTGGTTGACACATATTTCACCTTTTCCAAGTCATATTTATCTATATCATACTTAATTATAATCAAATTATGCCTATTCCTCTTACTTGTGCTTGTTTCATGGCTTGTCTCCTCTTTGTTTTCACTTAATCTTTGCTTATCTAGTGATTTAATGTTCTTGTTCATACTTTCATATTTTTCATTAGGATATAATCACCTCTCATGCATCTCCATCTCTATCCTTTGTTCACCTATACTTTTTTTTTATACATCTTCTTCAAACTTCTTGACATTTTGATGCCTTTTCCCATCACCTTGCTCACTATGCAAGAGCAACTTCTTGTTCCACTTATCTTCATCATATCACAACATTATTTTCACAATTATTGGATTTCCATATCCATGATTAGAAATTATAAACTCAGCATTAGTTTTCCTAAATTAATATCTAATCTTATTGGCTTCTTCATACTCCATTTGCTTGCTAACTAGCTTGCTTGTTTGCATCTTTATTTGCACAACTTCTTGTGCTTATTTTTTATGATCCTTATCTATATTTTCCTTGATTTATTCTTGAAATAAGTCATCTTATTTCATCCTTTTGGATGGATTGAATACCTATTCCAAGATCCTCATCTCTTCTTGAAATTTTTGTGCATCCATCTCTTCCAAATCCTCATCAAACTTTGGCTCGCATTGCTCTTCACTTATTTGGGCAATTTGTTCTTTATATTCTCCTTAGATTCCCTAATTTTTGAGAGTCACATCAATATCATAATGTTTCATACCTTGATTATCAAGCACTCTTTGAGGTGTTTCATCTCTATTTTGCTTTACTACACACTCACTCATCAATGCCATGGTTTCCATGTACAAAATATCTTCATCATTGAAATAAAATTCAAACATATCATCATATACCATATTTGAAAACACATCTTTCAAACACTTATCTTATTTTATGCATTTTTTTATTGTTTTCATGGTTGTACATTCACTTCCTTGGCTTAGTTTGCTTCCACTATTTCTTTTGCTTACTTTGTAGGCTTATCATCTTATTCCATCTCCATGCTTACTTGGAGTATACTTGTATCATGATCCTCTTATGCTCTTATCATTATTTTCACCATATATTTAATTCCTTGTACTTTCTTGGGCTGCCACTTAATTTTCATTTTATCTCTTGCATGTTTCATGTCTTTGTTCTCTACCATGCCAACTTGATGTACTTTGTCTTTTGTGCTTTATTTACATACTTGTGCTTGTTTTCCAACCATACTTTTTCCTTGTTTGACTTCTTGTTTGAGGTTCATCTCCTTATTCTCATCACTTTTTTGTTTCATCCACTTAGGCCATACATACCCATGCCCTTGTTTTCTTTTTGAGGGTTGAAATCTATCATTCTTCCTCTCAACCTACATATCAACTTTTGCCCCTTCACATGTACAATCAAAATCAACATTTAGGCATTCATTTACCTTTAATGGCAACTAATGTAAGCTTATGTCTTCCTTTATGTCTTCATGGGTGATCTTCATGTCTTGTTTACATGCTTCTTCTCTTGTTTTAGGTGCTAGGCTTGGCAATGCATCATATAATTCCTCTTTTTATTTATTTTCAACATGTAGTATACCTTCAATCTCATTCACTTTGGATTTTTCAAGAGTTTCTTTTCCTTTATCATCCTCTTGGAACTTGATGGGTGACATTATTGACCTATTCTTCATCAACTTTGAGGCCTCATGTTTGGTATTATCTAATTTATTCTTCATACTTGCAAAGACAAACTCAAAATAAATGTTAGAATATAAAATGAGAGACCACATAGTCTCTTTAAATTTATTTTGCATAGACATTGTCCATCTTTTGTTATTTTCACCCTCATGTGTTCTTCTTGGCACTTCCATCTTCTTTTTATTCTCTTCAATGAGAAACCTCTTATCTATATTTCTTTCTTGTTTTTCACTTGGCAACATCTCTCTTATCATGCCTCTTTGGGCTGCTCTCTCTTTATTATTCTCATCTTTGAAGACACTCTTATTGTGTCTTCTTCTTCTCACAAGTGACTCTAGTGGCCACTTTACCTTTATTATCACAATCAAGCCTATCCATTGAATTTTTTTGTTCTCTTATGAGTTTCATCATGAGATCTATCCTCTCTATACCTTGCCTCAATTCTCTTCTTATGTATTTAACTTCTTTTTCTATATCCATCTTCTCCATTATTCTTTCTTTTATAGGCCTATTTAGACCTTCCTCTTAACAAGCTTATCAATCTTGCCTCTTAGACATTTATTGGGAATTTATTCTTCTTTATTCCTCTCTCTAGAATCTTGTCTCAACCCTCTTTGACTCTCTTTTGGAGTTTTTTATATTCTCTCTTCTCTCTTGGAGCTTTAATGCTCTCTTTTCATCTTTCTTTTTAAGCCTATCTTGATAGGTTATTATCTTTCTCAAAGGACTTTGGGGATACTATTTGACTTCTCTTTATCACTATTATTCTCCTTTATGCTAACCTTATCAGATCAGACCTAAAATGTTCTCTTCTCTCTCAATACCCTGCAAGGTTACTTCTCATGCATACCTCATGGCATTATGCATTTAACTCAAATCAACAAGTTATAAAGAAATAAAAACACAATTTTACTCAAAGATACATTTCCTTGATCTGATACCAAATGATGTAGAGGTATTGGAAGAAGTCATCTTAACCATCATTATCTACTTGCAAACTCAACTAGTCACCATGTACTTGATGATTTGATTTTCAAGATTCCCTCTCTAATTCAAACTTATTCTTAGATTCTTGGGATTACTAGTATCTAAACACATGTAAATGTTTATTTTTATCTTCAAAACATTATATTTATATAACTAAACCTCCTTAATGACATTCACATTCTTCAACTATCCTATTCTATTCATTCTTCTTACATTCTTGCTTTTGTGCTTGTACCAGACCACCGTCCTATAGGTCTCAAGGACCAAACTTAGAACTAGATTTAACATATAATTATTGTTATTTATATGGTCTCAATAGATCATATCATACTTTTATATACCTCTTTGAATAATTCCAAAACAATTTTGCACCCCTTTTCACTATCCAAGCTCCCTATGGCCTTATAAGGCTTACAGCGCTTTTCCTAAGGTTTTCACTTGATTCACCATATATAGGCACTTTACCCAAGATATAATCACATTTATAGGCTTAATTAATACCCATTAATTTTTTCTTAAAGTTTCTTTGCCTGACTCACGCTCTAGCTAACACTTCCCTTGAAAATCCACTCTCTTTTAAGCCTAATTAGGCCTATTCCAAGACCACTATGCCAAATACGTATTCCTCCATATAAAACCAACCCAAAACAACTATAATAAGCATTATAATATTAATATATATATATATATATATATATATATATATATATATATATATATATATATATATATATATATATATATATATATATATATATATATCAATTTCCTAGGGTTACAACTCTCCTGAATGACTAAACCCTATTTCTAGGGTGTTACCTGTTCTACATAGGCCGAGACCATACAAAATTAAATATATTGAGATACACAACACTTCAAAGGACAAAATAAATTTAATTAGGTCTGTATTAATATTTTATAAATCCTAAAATGTTTTATAAGCCACCACTCTTCCATTCTTTTCTTGAAACATCAAGTTATCAATAGACTATGCATACCTACTTTGACTGTGCATGGGATTTTGACTATTTTTTATGTTTTACTTATAATATTATCCTTATAGTATCCTTAGTTATTATCCTCTACACTCTTTAAAGTTATAATTTACCATCCACAACCTTCATATACATTCCATATCTAGTCTACACTTCTATTTGTGTATTGATTATATTAACAAGGGAATAAGAGTTACACAGGTCTGCACTAAGGTTTACTTATAGTGGATCATGTTACATTAAAGAATAAAATGTTTTGAGTATAAATACAAAAATATAACACTTATCCACACTTCATAAATCCAATAACTCATGGTATATAAATCTTTCCTTCCAAAGATAGTACTTACAGTCAAAAGCATTACTGAATACACAGAAACAAGGAACTGTATGGTAGCCACCTTCAAGATAGGGGTATCATGATTAATTCCATGATAAAGTATTTATATCTCATATATCCATGAAAATAATATAGTAACCTCAAATCCATTTCTTAAGAAAACATGTGAACCTTCTTTGCAATCCTCTAAAATAGGGGTTAGAGACTATGTAAGCAGGGGTTTGTTTATATATATTTGTGTAGGGTTTGTAGACTAAATTTAACCCTTAGTCATATGTGCATAAAAAATAATATATTATAATAAAAATTTATTCCTTATACAGATCATCCCTAGTACAAACCATTAACCATGCTTTAACCAATGCTACTTGTTTAACCTTTTTTCCTACTATCATCAGCAAGTGTGAGATTCTTGCACAACAATATATTTACCTGAGTTGGAAACACTTAAGGATATTTAACCACTCCTTATATGATCCATATAATCTCATAACCTTTGAATAATAAATTGAAGTACAACCTTCATCTGTAAAACTTGCAAAGGTCTCCCAAGAACCCTTAACAAACTATAGTTGTAAACTTTTCCAAACCTGCAACTTAACATAATTTAACATGATTATGGATTCAAAGGCCTCCAAAAAATAATTCATGACCTATAAAATCAATATAAATTTTTATAAAGAATGATTCACAACCAAAAAAACTTCTTTATTCAATTTTTAATCCCATATTACATTTGGAGCCCAATACCATGGCTTATCAACTTTTGAGGCTTCTTGCATTTTCTTCCACACTCAAATCCTCTTTTCCTATCTTGGAGGTCTCTCTCTCCACTAACACCTATTATATGTCAATTTAATTCTATAATGAATTTTTATCACTAAATCCAACATATATTCTTGGTTGGTAGTTATACCAACTTGCTCTCCCTAACTACCTCAATGTACAAAAGGTGATTTTCATTTAATCAATTGACTTGTTCTTAGAGTCTAGACATGAAATGTATTTAAACCTTTGTCTCATGAATTGAATGAACCCTAAAACTAAATTTAGCCATCCAAACACTTCAAACATACAAAATGACCCTCTTTGACTCTATTACAATATTTGAATTTTCAAATTCCCTATTTTGGAGGGAAAACACCTATAGACCACATAACACAACTTTATCACTCCAAATGGATTTATAAGGCACAAATAGACCTAAGAAGGTCCCTTACACTCATTGAATCTCTAATTTGACCACCTTGGACTTCCTATTGACAAAAACTCTAAAATGAGATTGCTTAGCTTGATGCTCTTGCATCAATGTTCATTTGATTCTCTTTCAATACCATATCACTAATTTCAAACTCCCAAAGGAGAATACACTTGTTATTAATTATATGCAATTTGTTCTGATAGGCTTGTAAGTTGTCTAGGGCAGCCAAATGCTTACCATCAAGGATTTTTAGTTCTTACAACTTGTAAACTCTATAATTTTCATCATCCTCAATATTCTCCAAAGATACTTGCAATGAAGGTAGCTTGATTTCAATCAGGACAATAATTTATGTGACATAAATAAGAGAATATGGAGTGGCTCTTGTGGGGGTTTAATTATGGCCAATGTCATTGACAATCTTCTTCAGTATGGTAACAATGGTTTTGTTTGATGCCTCGACTTGACAATTACCTTATGGGTTATATGGTGTGGAATTCTTGTAATTGATTTTGAATTTTGCACAAAGATATTTTATATCTTGGTTTACAAATGATCTGCCATTATCAGATATAATGTGTGCTAGGATACCATATCGATAGATTATATGGTAATGTATAAACTTGGCAATTTGTTTCTCAGTGATGTAAGTGAGAGGAATGGCCTTATACACTTAGTAAAATACTCGGTAGTAGTGAGAATATGTTTATGTCCATCTAAATACGTTAGGTTTATTTTCCTAATGAGATTGAGGCCCCATGTATAAAATGGCCTGATGTAGTGATCGGCTATAGTGGCAAGGAAGGTATGTGTATCAAATTTCCATGTTGTTGATAAGAAACATAGTTCCTTACATAATTACAAGCATTTGTCTCCATTTTGGATCAATAGTAACTTGTTCTATGGAGATTTTTAGCTAAGACTACACTATTGGTGTGGCCCCCACACATTCCTTCAAGAACCTCCTTAAGTGCTAACTTGGATTCTATTGAATATAAATAATGAAGTAGCATTCCATCATAACCTTTATAATAAAGCATGTTTCCAAGGATAGTATAATGGTCTATGCAGTGAAAGAATTTTTTTTTGATGATTATTGGAAAGGTCAAGTGGAAAAACAATGTCATGAAAATAATCATAAATGTCTTGAAACCAAGGCAGTTCAGGTGGGATATTGGGACCAAAAATAATGCACCCCTTTTTGAATTTGGCAAGACATGAGCAAGTTGTAGAATATTTTCAATGAGAAATTGATACTATTTAGCATTGCTAATCATTTGTATCATGGACCCAAGTGTTACCATTACATTAGTTAATTTGTTGTTTCCCTGTGGTACGTGTTCAAACTATAAATTTTTGAAATGAGTCTTAAGATTATCCATAATATGCTTTTAGGGTACAAGCTTGCCATTTATAGTATAATATTGATATATGGTTTGATTGATAATCAATTGGGAATCCCCATAAACCATTAAATGTTGGATATCCCACTACACTACAAGGCAAAGTCCTGCAATAAGTGCTTCATACTCGGCCATATTGTTGGTATAATGAAAATTGATATGAAACACCTTAGTAATTAAATCCCTTTGTAGTGTAATCAATAAAATGATAGTGTTAGATCATTGAGAATTGAAGGAACCATCTAAATATAGCTTCTATTGTTCACATTCATGTTGTACTTTTATTATCATAATACAAAATTTAGAAAGTCAAATATGAGTGGTTGAGTATCTATAATACTGGCCTCTGCAAGTTGATTAGTAACAACCTACCCCTTGATATCCTTTTGATTCTGAGACTCAACATCAAATTCACTTAAGAGCATGACCCATTTGACCATATGGCCTATGAGCGCTGCTTTAGATAATAAAATTTTTAGGGGGTTCACTTTAGTAATAACAATGATTTTTTATTCAACATATAGTGTTGTAAATTTTAGGATGAAAATACCATAGCTAGACACACCTTTTAAATAGGTGTATAATTATTCTCATAATCCACCAGTGTGCATCTTAAATAATAAACTACATGTTCCTTACCTTGATCATCATGTTGGGCCAAAAGTGCCCCAAATACATGTTCAGTCATTGAAATATAAATAAGCAATGGTTGTCCTTGTATTGGTGGTCTCAAAACTGGTGGGTTGGCGAAATATGTTATGAGATTTTCAAATGCTAATTGACACTCATGATCCCATTAAAATGTGACCCCTTTCTTTAAGAGATGTGTAAATGGGTGGTACTTATTTACCAGTTATAAAATAAACTTGCAAATAGACTGGATCTTTCCTTGTAGGATTTGGAGTTGTTAAAGATTTAAAGGTGGAGGCATTTCAACAATGGCCTTGAAATCAGCAGGGTCTACTTCGATCCCTCTTTATGACACAACAAACCATAGTAATTTTCTTGAAGTGACACCAAAGACACACTTTTTGGGATTTAGATAGACCTTATACTCATGAAGTCTCTCAAAGTTTTTTCGTATAATGTCAGGATGTCCAACACGTGTTATTTGTTTAGTTAGGATATCATCAACATAGTCTTCAATAATATCATGCATCATGTCATGGAAGATGACAATCATAACATGTTGATAAGTGGATTTAGCGTTCTTCAATCCAAATGGCATGACTTGATAATTTAATGTTTCTTATGGGGTGGTGAATACAATCTTATACTATTCTTCTTGAGCTAACTTGATCTGATTTTATCCATAAAATCCATCCATGAGGGACAAAATATGATGGCCAGTAGTAAAATTGATAATTATTTTGATGTTGGGTAGAGAAAAATATTCTTTGGGGCATGCCTTGTTGATATAATCCTTCAAAATGGATATAATGTGATCTCATTCCTCCTCCATGAGGGAATTTCTAAGGTAAATGTTTTTTAGATCATCATATGTTCCCAAGTTCACTTCAATAATGTTTTCTACAAGGAGTTTATAACCATCTTTTAGAATAGTAGGCAATGTGTGATCATAATCTTCTTTTGCTACAATTCCTTGTGGTTCCTCCCAAAGCTATGGATAATGTGATCAATTTGGATCTACTAATTCATGTAACAACCAATTATCAAATATATTAGTAAAGTCAAGAGCAAGATGCTCAAAGACTTGTTTTTGTTCTGATGTGATGCTAGTACTAGATATGGAACTAGGATTTGATGGACCTTGTGCATCCTTTGGGATGAGCAAACTTTCCTATTAAAGAGCACTTGAAACAGGTTTTCACTCAAAGGATCATCTTTTTATTTACTATTTCCCTAACCAATGAGTACCTCAAATAGGTTTTCACCTAAGGATCTCAATGTTTTATCTTTTTCATGACCAAATTTTTTAGCCTACTCTCCAAAGTAGATAAAAGGATATAAATAAAAATCAAAGTCTTGCTTATGATCTCTAATTGGAAATCCATATCTGAGGCATATGTACTCTATAATATATTCTTTATTCTAAAATTCATCAAGGCATATGATCAAATTTTGCTTGTCCCAATCAATGAGTTCAAGATGGTAAAGGCAAAGGGAATAATGGGGTGTTATGGTCATAATGTAATTTGAATCAAATAAGTCCATGTCATCAAGATCATCATAAATACTATAATGGAATGATACATCACTACCATGAGTCTCATCACTAGTTGATTTAGAATAATCACTATCAAAATTAATGATGTCACCCCTAGGCAATATAAATCTAAGACCTTGATTCAAGTTAGGTTTACCAGTTAATAAATGTTCCATAATTCCTTGCATTTGTGGGCCAAGGATTTTTCTTGTATAATTAAAATTATCCATAATATTATTAGGGATAAGATATTTTTGGATTCTAAAAACAATCAACAATGCCATTAGAATATAACTAGTCTCCTTCAGTGAAAGCTTCTCGATCTTGATTTGGTGAAGTAGCAGGTACAAACACCATTGGTGGTTTTTGTGTTTCTTCATTATTTTTAAAAATTATGTTGGGTCTTCAAGGGATTTTGGAAGGTTTGGGTTTACCAAATGATTTAGGACACTTGGGAAACTTATAAATATAGAAGGCATCTTTAAGATGCTATGTGGAAATGTCTACGTCTTCTATAATAACATGTTTTACAAGAGTTGTGGGAAATGGATCAACCAAAGTGGAAGTAAAGTCACTTGGCTTGATATAACTTAATTTTTATGTATGTGAAACCATTTCCTTGTTCTTCTTTACAACAAATTTAAAACCAAGACAATAGTTATAATTACAAAATTCAGCCTTTAGGTGTTTGTAATACTGATAAGGTTGTAGATTGGTAGGAATGCTAGCTTCAATCCCATCATGGGGGAACTTGAGTCACTAATGCAATGTGGAAGGGATAACATGTAATTCATGGATCAAAATATGACCAAAAAGTATGTTATAAGGTAGCTCAATATCCATAATATGTAACAAGGTATGATGAGACATATACCCAACAATGATTGACAAATAGATAGTACCAAAAGATTATTTTATAGCATTATTTTATGCCTTTATGGTGATTTTCTCTGACTGAATGTCCCTCACAATATAACCCAATAATGTTATCCATAATATGTAACAAGGTATGATGAGACATATACCCAATAGTGATTGACAAATAGATAGTACCAAAAGATTATTTTATAGCATTATTTTATGTCTTTATGGTGATTTTCTCTGACTGAATGTTCTTCACTATATTCAACCCTGAACCATTATCTATAAGAACCCACTTGATTTTATGGTTTTTAATGATGACCTCAAAATACAAGGCATTATTATGGCTAGGACCAAGAGTAGACATGTTTTTTTGATCAAATATAACCTCTCAGAATAAAGACAAATGCCCTATAAATGTTTGGAATTATTCAGGGTTAATGTTATAGGGAATAATGGATTGTTAAAGAAGGTCATTCAAAATATTTCTATGGACTTCAGACATACACAAAAGATATAAAATAGAAAATTTTATAGGGGTTTTACTCAGATGGTTTGAGATACTATAAATATTTTCAACAGTTGCATGAGAAGGTTTAGTCTTGGTTGGCATAGTGATCAACTTTGGATATGAAGGCATAATGTTCATGTTGGGTTTTATGTTAGAAGAGGGAAAAGAGCCATGGAGAGTAACTTGCAAGAGTCTGTTGTAATGGCATTATGTAGAGGTGACAAGGAACCATTATAACTAGAAGATGAAGGCAAAGGGCCTTGGAGGGTGACTTGTGGGCATCTAGGTGCATTGGCATAATTTTGAGTAGACGAGGAGCCATTATAATTATAAGAAGGAAGTCTAAAAATAGTAACCTATGATAACTAAGGTACAATTGAATTGCATGTAATCAGTGTGGCATTACCTAAAAGAGAGGGAATTGATCTTATAATAATGGGTCCAATACTTTGAGAAGCACGGGATGGTTCACTAATTTTAATCGTGATAGTGACGATGTGGTTTGCATAAAATGTCCCATGGTATTATTGTAGTCGTAAGGCATGTTTTTTAATGCAAGTTATTAGCATGGGTATTATATGTTGATTACAAGTCTGGCCTTGATTCTAATTTTATTGTTGATTCTATCCTTAGTTTTGGTTATTTCTAGCTAATTGATTATGTCTAAGAAATGGATCTTTGTAGATGCACATATCCTGATTAGTGTTCTGCAAGGCAAGTTTGATTTTAACTTCACCAATTTCAATCAAATCTTCAATGAGATGTCATAATTAAACACATCTATAAACACCATAATCAAAAACATGATGGAAGTTGAAAAATTTGTCTACCTAATACCAATTAGGTTTGGGTTGATCTTCAAGAAATGACCTTGGTATAGGTCACATAATCAGATTATCTACTACAAGCTTTTGGAATATTGTCTCAATAGGCTCTCCTAGTTTGATAAAGACTATGTATTTATTATTGAATACCCTTCATTGAGGGACTCTTTGTAAATTGGTTAGTGGATTAGGGGGATCTAATTACACATTTGGAGCTGGCAGAGCTTTTACCATTTGTACATGTCTTGATTTAGTCACTCCATTTCCTATCATGTTCTTATTCTTATTGAACCCTTAGGTTTTTATGTTACAAATGTTTGGATAGGTGATTGGGTCTGATTTGACATTTGACCATGTGACTAAATATTGACAAGGCCTTTAGTGATAATCACCTTCTCAATCTACACACCCTTGACTATAATTTCTTCAAATGTGTTTGTGCAAGCAAGTCATAGATTATGTATCACCTCGGGGTGAAGGTTCTATGTAAAAATGTTGGCCAACTATTTGTCTAGAAAATTATATTAAAAGAATCCAACTAATTCTCTCCACTACTGTAGATATGCTGCAAATCTCTCTCTATCTTGTTATTTGGCTTTGAACAAGTCAACCACAGTCAACTCATGTTCAATATTGTAAGAGAAGTGGTTTATTTTTTTTTAGATAGATCATTCCAATCTATCACTAATCCATTTTGTAACTTAAGAAGCCAATCTAAAGCTTATCCCACTAAACTTCATGGAAACAGGTGAAGCAAATAAAGGTTGCTATAAGCTACTTCTTGACATAATATAAAATGTGCCCGAATATGATCAGGAGGGTGCCCTTCCATTTATATTTGTAAAATTTGGGTGCCTCAAAATGAGGCATAAAGGTGACTTGGAGAATACTCAAATTGAACAGATATGGGAATACCTCATCAAATTTATACTTCTTGATTCTATTTTCTATCTCTAATCATGACATAATTTCTTTCTTCAAATTCCACTCTTGCATGTTTGGTGCATTCTTAGGTGGAATATAATTCTATTGGGGTGGTATGTGCCCCTATCACATTACTTTGTTCAGGATATACACCCTATGATATGCAAAGTTGTTTTGATTCACTCCTTGAGTTGAGTAAGTGAGATTTTGATCCTTGGTTGATAAACATTCATTGAAATCAACCACCTTGAATTGTAAGTGTTTTGATGATTTTGGAGAGTCTGTGTTCTATTCACCAAAGTACACATTGGTTGAGAAGAACTTTCCAAATTATTTTGAATAATTTCGTTAGTACATACTAAGTGCTTCACTTCTTGATTATGTGGAAGGGATAATAGGTTCTTGATGATTTAAAAATGTATGTCTTGTGTCTGGTGAAGCATGTTGTATAACCTTTTGAGACTTGTTTGGTTCAATTGAGATGCCATGATCCATCGTAGGTATGTTCTTAACTAAAGTGTGCTGACTAGGTTCAACTACATTCTCTTTTTACTTGGAATCATTTTGTGTATTAAAGTGGCAACTAAATAGTTCATCAAGTCCGTGATAAGTTGTTCTATGTATCATTGACTTATCTTCTTGATCTTGGTGGAAAGATCTTGATTTTTATGTGTTGACTCTACGAGTGCTTCCTTTCCTTTGCTATAAGAAGCAATGTTTAATTTTCTAAAATGAGTGAGGGATTGTTCTCAGTGTTGTTCTTCTACCCTAACCAAGATATGTGATTTTTTAATAAGAAAGTCTAATTGTAACCTAGCACTAGATTTAATCAACCTTAGGAGTGGTTCATCTTTGTCCTTTAGGGGTTAGTGTTTTAAATAGTCTTATTATAATCCTAAAATCATTGGAATGTCTTCAAATACCATGCTATTTTCTTATCTATCATAAAAATGTTCCTCCTCATAACTTGGGCTATAAAATGCCCCACTATGAGTAAACCTTTGTGTCATGTCTATAAGCTTGTTCTCTATGTTTGATAAGATTTTGAATGTGTTTTGTAAATGTTAATAAGGTTTGATTTGATTTTATTAAAATAAGTGACAAGTTAAAAATAGTCCATAATAATGAGAAGTGGCATAGTACCACATAATTAGAAGAAATGGTCACAAATTTACTCAACTTTGGTGGGTTGAAATCATCAAATTAGAAGAGGGTATGATAACTTTGAAACCTAAAGTATAAGAAGAAAAATAACATAGGTCAAATATAAGTAAATATCATAAAATGTAGGTATAACTTTGATGAGTTTCAACTTGAAAATTAGAAGAGAGTCTTTCTGATGAGGAAGGTAACAATACAAACTAAGATGCTCAAGACATGAAAACACACAAGAACTCCTAAGTATAAAACTAAAACCAAATGAGTAGCACAATGCCACCACATAGTAATAGGAATTAGAATTGTTCTAGCACTTTGAGATAAGTGAAATGAAAGATAACCTATGTAATCCATGATCAAAATGGATGATGATTCTATATAAAAAAACTTCAACCCAAATGAGAAATTATACCCAAGCTAACTCAAACCAAGTGAAAAAGGCAAACTGATTGACACTTTGGCCTAGAATTTAGAAAGGTGAGATTCATAATTTGAATTAAAAATGAAGGATTTAAAGATTTTTGAAAAATGTTTTAGGCTCAAATGGACAGCATAATAATGTTGTTTAGACAAAGACAAACACAATGTTTCAAATGAGGATTTGAATAAGGCAAAAGGCAATTTTGATTTGGTCAGTGTAACGCCTCCTTGTTCAAATAAAATGGTGGATAATAAAGGTGTTTGGTTGACATGTTTTAGTTTTAAAAAAAGTTTTAAACTCAAAATACCAAGAAATTAAAGGAAAAATGACAAAATACAACTAAGTATAATGTCGAAAGTCCTAAAACTGACAAGGTTGCTTTGTATAATTGAATTTTGTTTATACACATGATCTTGGGAGGATTTTAAGTGTTAATCCAAAAATAAAAGCACATGAATTATAATATTTTTTACACCCCTTCTCCCAAGAGATTTTATGGTGACATGGAACATCGAGATACTCTCCTTGCATCAATAATATGTCCACAGTAAGTGGGGTTGTTTCAAAACTAAATTTTTGAACGTCTAGATGGTCCCGAGTGTGGTTAACCCTAGAGATTTATCATGTCAATTTAGTTTATACTAGATAACTTACTATGTAAGGGTTTATTACATTGGATAGCAATTCCATCTGTGTACTCCTTAGTGGAATCCCCTAGTTAGCTAGACCTGACTTGGGTTTTCATTACGATTAGAAAGGTTAGTCACTCAACCCCATAGAAATCACAATATACATGTCCTAATTTATATACCCCATCATGAAGTAGGATTGGTATGATGTTAAGAGATAAACCCTATGTCAACTCACCCCTAAAGAACTTGTGAGGAGGCTATGAACTCCCACTCACAATCCAAGTTGCATAAAATAAATGAATAAGTGAAAAGAATTTAAAGGTTGTGATTAGACCACCCAAACCATACAAATTTAGGGAGATCCTTGAAAAAAATCTTTTCACACCTTGGATAAGGCACAATTTACAAGGAAAAAGCACTTTTGGTCACTTGAGTTCCCTAAAAATGATGGGGGAGAACATATACACATCTTTCATTTTGTTAAAAAAAACAAGTATAATAGATCTAGCATAAAACAAATAATTTTTTACTTTAATGCACAAAATAGAAGTGTTTGTGAATTTTTTGGCCCCTTGGCCTTAATTGAAAATTTGTAAAAACTTTCACAAAACAAACTATACATAAACACCTATGTTCTTTTTAATCACCAAATGAGAGGTTCAAGACTTAAATAATTTCAAACTTATGCTTTTCTCTAGTGTGTGACCTAAAAATTTTAGAGAGTTTATGTGTTCCTTGAAGCACTTTTATCAATAATCAAAAAACTTATTGTAAACTAGTTCTTGGGTTTACATAGTGCAAAACCATAGAACATGGAGTAAAATTGCAGATCTACAAAACCACAACTATTAGTGTAAAAATGTAATTTTAAAGAAAAATAGAGTATAAAAATCCAAAATCATTACTCTGGTTGCAAAATCACCACTCACAAAGCAAAATTTCTACTCCAATAGTCGTGATATTTCACATTAACTTGAATGGTCAGCCTAATGACTAGTGGATAGAATGCAATATTATTGATTGTTAGGCGATATCATGATTCCCAAAATTATGGTATTATGATATCAAAATTATAGTCATGACATTATAATATATTAAATAACTCCTATAGGTATAAAAATAATTAGTAACACAACCACATGTAGACACTCAAAAACTGCACAACATGATCTAATCATCATTAAACACCCCTTGGCCCCTTAGCCCCTTGGGTTAGGATTAATTATTAAAATCCTTAAGCACACCTATTTACCCTCTTTGGATAAATTAATTAATTTAATTAATTAAATAAGGCTTATTTACACCTCACCTACCCAAACTGATGGCTAGTCGAGTGACACCTAGCCTAGAGACCATTTCTACCTTGGAATTTAATGCCCTAACTTCCTAGACTTGTTCCTCATGCATCCCAATGAGCCCTTTATTAACCTTGGAATATATATTAACCTATTAAAAACCAATAATTAGTGTAAATGGTTAATTTTAGCCATTTTTGACCTTTTCTTATTGAACAACAATGGTCACCCCTCGATTGGTGGCGGCTGACTAGGACCGTTGATAGTTACTTAATGTAACCTAAAATCCTTGTCTCAGGAGGTTGAATATATTTTTTACGCAAGAATATTTTACTCTTAGGTGAATCAAAGTTCCCATATGAACCAAGAACTAGACTAGATACATCAAGTGCTTCAACAACTCACCATAAAGAGCTTAAGTATTGTTATTGTGCTTGTATTGCTTAAGGATCTCATACAACTTGCACTCAAACTCAACACTCTTTTAGGACAACAAAATTAGAGCTAAGTATTTGCACTTTTATCAAATAAATATCTATTTTTAGTTGTTTCATTTCTTATATCCATTTCATTTCTCAGTATTCCAATCCTTATTTTAGAGTTCCACAATTCCAAGCACTTCACCCTCTACCCCAGACCACTTACAGACCATTTCCAATTACCTGACCACCCAACTCCTAATTTTGAAACTTATGAGAACCTATATTTACCTCACAACCAATATCCCACCAAAAACTTACCTTTAGATCCCTTCCTTCAACTCATAACAACATCTATTTTGACCATACTCAGAATCACAAAAACTAGCACCGATCATCTCTAACTAGCAACAATCATTCCTCAATCAACAATGGTTTCCCTAACTGGCACTGATTTCATAGTGACCATTGACAGTCACTGTGTGTTTTATTTTCCCAAAAATAGCAATAATTTTTAACCTATGATCCCTCATCCAATTTCTAATTTTTTAATTTCTATTACATCATAGAGGTTTGAGGTATTTTTTGAATCAAGTTTGAACACCTTAGCATTTGTTTTTATCAATTTATTGATATTTTAGTAAAATCACTTCATTTATATTTAAAAGAATCTCTTGCATTGATTTTAGTACTTTATGTTACTTTATTCAAGCATCTACTTTCATTTTTTAGAAATTAGTTGTCTTAAAGAATGGATTGGCAACCTCCAAGGAAACCTGGTGCTTCTTAGATCTATCTCATGCTAGGCAATCCACCTATCTACCTTACTAATCAATCATTTTATAGTGTCTTTCTTCTTTTCAAGTCATCCTCTCTAGACAAAAATAAGTTCACAATAATCAATTGGATTATGCGTGTACAATGAAAATAAGTTCTTCTTACCTCATCCCTATTTAAGTTTTACTCTCTAAAAAAGAAAAAGAAAAACAAGAAAATAGTGAAACATTTTGGCACACCCAGTGGGACCCTTGAGATTTTCTTGGGTTCATATTTGTTTAGGACATTTAGTTGCATTAGTGAAATCTTCATCCATTTTAAAGTTTCATTTCTGAAATTTAAACATTCTTTATTTCATTTCTTCTTTTCCAAAGGCAAGTTTTAGTCTCTTTTGCATTCTTAGAAAAAGGTTAAAATTGTCATTTTAATTTTTTTTTCTAAAAATCAAAAATCACTCATCTTAGGATTAAGGTTTGCATCTTCATATTGCATTTAGGTGCATCATAGTTGTTCTTGTACTCATCTGGAAAAAATAAAAATTTTCCTTTGGGTCTAAAAATAACTTGGATCCATTGCTTGTTTATTTGTTTAGTTCACATAGTTTAATTTAAATGGTGAAATTAATCATATCAAGTCACTTGTTATCACACACACAATACCAAACCATACATTCAATCAAACATCAAACACTAACATAAGTCTCAACTAGGATTTCATGACCTAGTGGTAAACCTTTCCCTTGGCTATCCCACTTGGACTTCACTACCAAGGGGAGAAACCAAAACTCAATTTGTTGGCTAAGTATAATCTCTAGAAATTTAGTATATTTTGGCTAAACACTTGATACCCTAATCACTATGGTGTGTGAAGTGAGGGGGTAGGCCCTAATATCAAGCCATGTACCAAATTCTAATATAGATTTTGAGAGCCTTTAACAACCTGAAACCATATTTAGACATACTTTTATAGTACCTACTCTACAAGCCCAAGTTGATTCTCATAAACTTCTTAAAAATTGAGGTGTAAGCCCAAAGAGAGATAAAAATTATTATAGGACTTAGACATACTCTTAATGTATGCTTGTTTTCCATGAATATTTTATTTTGATTGCTTCTTTTTTTGAGTGTGTGAGATTGATTTCACCCTTATTTACTCTTTTTTGCATGGTTTTGACAATACAATAATTTAGAAACCAATCAAACTAAGATCCACCTCCTAGCCACCCATCTTCTTCCTATTCATCCATGGAGTACATATCAAATGGAGAAAGTTTCCTCAATCATTATGGAAGTCTTAATATACATCGGATAATTTCCCAAGGAGATATAAATTTCACCACCCTTCTTGATAATAATACCATAGCTATCTAACACTACCTTACTACCATGTCTCACCGTACCCCTACTTTGGTTCCTTCTATTGACCCACCCTATGGTGTGCCACCTTACCTTATGGGTAGCACCTCGGTTGCCACCATCTCTAACCAATATTTAGTCACCAAATCTTCTTCCTCCACCAAAAACCCTTCTAAAACCACCCCCTAAAACTAATCCCTTACACCAACCAATACCCAAACACCTTCTACCCCAACCAACAAACCTTCCAATGTAAGAGAAACACAACCTTTGGTGACCCATACTCCACTTACCATTGGATTACTTTCCACTAGTGTTGTTACCCTTTTATTTGTCATTTCTAACCCACCAACATCCACCCCTTTCCAAAATTTGGTAGTTTTTATACCTTCTACACTTCCACCAATTAGCACTAGGGTAACTACAAACCCTCAACCCACAAATCCAACCATGCTTCTTACCCAACCAATGTCCATTGTACCAAACCTGGGGTATGCCCCAAACCCATAAGGGTACATGCCTCCACATTCTTCCTAACCTCCCATGCCCACTTACTAATATGTGGCATCTTCTCAACCTTCCATGCCCACTTACCAATACGTGGCATCCTCTCAATCATCTACTAGCTACCCATATATTTCACCTTCACAACCCTAATAAAATATACCTTATAATTATGGGGATATACAACCACAAACTAATATATAACCTCTTGTCATATGATTAAATTTTTAGTGAACCAATCTACCTATCTATTTCTATCTAATTATACCCCGTATAGTGGGAAATTCCAAAGTTTATTAAGTTTCAAAGTAAAGAAGATCCCCAATAAAATATTATAGAATTTAGGCATTCATGTTATTTGATTACTTATGATGACGCTCTTCTTTTCTGTACTTTACCCATGTCCTTAGGTGGTCCTACATTCGATTGGTATAGTGTTATCACCAAGCATTCCCTCTTCTCTTTTTCCCAACTAGCCCAAACTTTCTTAGACCATCTCTCTATAAATGTTTCTAAGAAAGTTTCTGTTACCAACCTATACTCCATTAGGAAATTTGAGTATGAGTTAATTGCCAACTCTGTGGCCCATTGGAAAGGGTTAATTAACCAACTCTCTTTCTCTTTGCCCCAACCCAAGTTGATCAAGCTATTCTCTAGAGCTTGTGCCAAGCATATCTCATCAACCTCACAGGTTCAAAATTTTATAACCTTTGATGAGGCATTCACCATGGTACCCAAGTTGGATATTAGAGCTATTGATGAGGGATATCTTAAATTCAAAAACAAAAATTCTAGTTTCAAGTCAAATGAAGATTCTTCCTCAAAAACCACCAACCATACCAATACTAACACCAAGGCTAAAGGAATTGAAAATACAATTGTGCTCAAAATGCCTCCTCCACCAATTGTCAACCAACCCAATTATTCCAACCAAAATACCAAAACTCAAAACCAATTTGTCCAAAATTAGTATACTCCACTAGGGGAGTCATACGCTTCAGTTTTAGAAAAGTTGTTGAAGGCATCTATCATACAACTTCCTCCAATCAAGCCCCCACAACAGTTTGATTCCTCTCATCCTATACCTAGTTGGTATAAGGAAAATAAATTATGTGCCTTCCACTATGTCATTGGACATGATGTTAGTAGATGTAAGACATTAAAAAACATTGTCCAATATTTGATTGATAAGGGAGAACTTGTGATGGACAAAAGGATGCACCCTCAAATCAATCACTTGACATTTTTAGACAACCATTTCCTAAATATTCACCTTCCATAAACAATGAACATAATAATGTGGAATCATCTCATAAGCATGAGGTTAACACTGCTAATTTTATCCTTAGTGAACTCATTGTTGAGGAAACCATAGTCCAAACCACCTCTTCCTCTCCACTTATTGAGGTAGTGGAGTTACCTTTTATTCCTCTAGGAAATGAAACAAATAAAGTAACTATAATCCCTTATCCACTAATTGAGTTATTGGAATCATCAACCTCTCCTTTGGAAGGCATAGCATAGGAGGAAACTGTTACCCCCATCCCTTTTTCTTCCATAATTGAGCTATCCACCCTTCCTTTGGAAAGTAGTCCTAAGGAAAAGACTATTTCACCTACCCCTTCTCTGGAAGAGTCATCCATTGAGGCCTTATAAACCTTGATATAGGAGAAGGAAGACATGGACATTTCCCATTCTCATCCATTTGGTTTGTCCTTCAAGTCCAATACCGAAGGAACTAAGCCTATCTATAAGCCATTTTCTAGGTTAGTTCAAAACTTAAAATTTCTATCCCAACCCAACATTGATTAGGGCATATTTTGGTACCTTCTTAGGCTCCCCTATATGACTAAGAAGGATTCATCAACCTCACCCTTGACTACCCAATCTTTAAGTTTCATTAATGAAACTACCATCATCACAATTAAATCCTCCACCTCCCAAACCATAGATGAACCATCTAACCCAACTATACCCAAAGCAACCAAAATACCTTCCAGTATCCCAATAAATCCTATCAAGAACCTACGTGTAATCCCCACTCAGAATCTTACTCATCCTCCATTAAATTTAGATTTGACACCACCAAACCCACCAAAAAAACTCTAAGTCAAACCAACCAAGAAAGTTGAACCACCTAGGATTCCAAGACCCAAAACCTTGCCTCCCATTTCCACTTTACCTTCCATTTTATGACTGTATCCTTCTTCCATATTGGGATCTCACCCCTCTACCTTGATTAAGAGGCTAAACCTCCTAAATAAAGCCCAAACCCAACATCCACTCCTAAATACACCTCCACCTATTTTCACCAAACCATTCACAACCAAACCTTATATTCCTAAATCATCTACCTCAAAACCATTAAATTCCAAACTATCTACTCCAAAACCTCCCACCAAGAACATTCCACAACCTAAAGTTCTTATTTTCAAGCCTACCCCTAAGAAAGCTTCCACATAAATTGTCAAATCTAAAACCACCACTCCCTTGCCACTTTGTTAGAGTCATATTTTACCATATTACAAAGGTTTCTCCTAGCTTCCTACTTATCCTTACCTCTGATCAAACTTTTTGATCCCCTTATTCCTAAGCCATCTTGGTTTAATGACAATCTAATTTGCTCATACCATAGGATGCCAAGACATGATATGGATAAATACAAATCTCTCCAAGTCATAGTCCAAAAATTATGTGATGAGGATGACTTATTGATAGAAAAACCTCTCATGATCCCACCACCAAGTCAATATCCAAAAATGACCACCCAATACCTACCTACCCCAAAAATATCATATAAGACTGAGGAGGAACCAAAGCTGTCCACTAGCCTAACTCATTTAAAAATCCATACCATTCATGTGGTCACTTGATCACAAGCCCAAAAAAATGATAAAGGGAAAGAAAAGGTGTCCATTCTATGGACATAGCCTTCTTCTACCAGCAAATCACCCACCCCAGCCCAAACTCCTCACCCAAGCCCAAGGTTTCTATCTTGGGTACCTGCCAATCCAACCCCTCTGAGTTAATACAAAGGGTGGTTCTATAATAAGTTCACCAAACACTGATGAAAATGACTTTATATGAGATAATCAATACCTCACCCCATCATCGTTAGGTAATGATGGAGGCATTATAGTCTATAGAGGTATAATTGGAAGATCTATAACCTCTAGTAGCCTTTATCAAAGGCATTCAACTTTCCACCCTTGTTACCTTAAAATATTCATAGATACCCCCTATCCATCCAGATGATCAGGATCCTCCCCTTTTCATTACCATCTATATTAACTAAACCTGCATCAAAAGGGTGATGATTGATGGGGGAGAAAACATTTACATTATTTCTTCCCATGTGTATGACAAGCTAAAATTGTGAGAGAATATCATGTGGGAAACTATGTCTATACTTTAATACTTCAATTATACTATGGAAACAACCTTATGGATAATCATCCTTCATATTAGTTTAGGACCTCACACTCTTCCTAAGCTCTTCTATGTGGTAGAAGGTAAGTTCTAATAAAATGTTTTGCTTGGATGTCATTGGATCCATTTCATGGGTTTCATGGCATCCACCTTACATCAGTGAATCAAGTTTGAGTATGAGGGTCATGTCAATACCATACTAGCTGACCCTTGTCCTTTTAAGTAATGCAATATGACTTATCGACCTAATGATGTTCTCCTCCTTCTTTCAACCAAACTTTCACCAACCAAGGATGAATCCCCTTCCTCTTCTATCAACCAAGCTTACACCTGCTCATCCATACCTTCCACCCAAATCCCTATGAAGGAACCCTTAGAATCAACATTCCAACATTTTTCACTTTGGGGATAATGCCTCTTGACCTTAAATGACTTCCCTATTCCCCAAGAGTATGAGAATCTTGACCAACAACCTAGCTATGATTTCAATATTGGAACCATTATTCCCTTTGGGCCTCCTAATTTCAAAATAATCTTGTTTATGGGGGATTTGACTAACCACTTTCTGCATCTGCTACCTCCTCTTATCCTAAACCATTCACCTCTGATTTTTCCTAGATAAACTGGAGTTTTCCAAGACATACCTCTATAAGTGTGATTGAAAGGGATTTGATGTAGGATGTTATGAGCATGGAACACATGAGTTGATTCCATGAAAAACCCAAAAACCTCATGAATGATTTGGTCTCAAATTAATTCCACTAGAAGAGCCAACTAACCCACCTTCTATCACAATAATCAAGGAAGAAACCCCATCCTCGCCAACCCATTCTCCTTCAAAATATAAGGATCTCAAAATCATTCCCTCTAAATTTTTTTTCCATCAACATTATTAGTTTGGGACCCCTGAATTATCAAAAGGATGGGGAGACCATGACCATTCCTTTGACTCATCCTAAGATGGTAGAAGATGATTCTCCTACCATTCATATTGTTAAGTGTCAAAATAATGACTCCCTTCTCACCTATCTTGGTGCAGAAGGTTATTCTTTCCATAAATACCTCCCTCCTAAGACTTCAATGATGTTTAAATATCCACCATTGATGTTAAACTAGGTACTCAAGATAGACCTTGCATAATCAAAATTGTACAATCTTTAAATTCCTGAAAGCATCATGAATTTTCTTCCTTTTTGTAAGATTAGATCATAGCATTTACTTGGTCTTATAGTGACATGTTAGGAATCGACCCCTCCATAGTCATCCATAACATAATTTTTATACTTGATGTCAAGACTATTAGGCAAAATCTTTATAGGATGCACCCTCACATATTCCTTGTCAAAAAGAGCTTTAATGCCTCTTCTCCATTAATTTCATCCAACCCATTGATTATCCACAATAGTTTTTGAATGTCATCCCTATCACCAAAGAAATAGGGGGACTTTGAATTTACATGAAATTTCATGATCTTAACCTTGTTTGTCTAAAGGATGACTTCCCTTTGCCAAGCATATACTATCTTGTTGACCTTATATTTGGCCATGAGATGTTATCTCTTATGGATGGGTTCTCAGGCTATAATTAGATCTTGATTTACCCTGAAGATCAACATAATATTGTCTTTATCACCCTGTGGGGAACCTTATACTATAAGGTCATGCCTTTTGGTCTAAAAAATGTTGGTGCAACCTACCAATATGCTATGACCTATATCTTTCATGACCTTATTCATAAAACCATAGAAGATTACATAGATGACCTCCTTGAAAAGTATAAATGTCATAAAAATTATTTAGTAATTCTCAAGGTTATCTTTGAATGCTTTATCCATTTCCACATCTGCCTTAACCCCAAGAAGCACTTCTTTGGGGTCTTATCAGCAAATCTTTTTGGCTTCATTATCTCTCTCCATGGAATCAAATTTGATCTTGCTAAAGTCAAGGCAATCCTTGACATGCCACCTCCAACTAACCTCAAGCAAATTTATAGTTTACAGGGGAAGATCCAATCCATTCCTCACTTCATCTCTGAGTTATCTAATAGATGTCAACCTTTACATCACCTTCTTAAGAAGGATATCTCCTTTAAGTGAAACAAAGACTATCAAAAGGCCTTTGACTCACTTAAAGAGTATCTTATTTCCCCGCTTGTTCTTGTTCCTCTAAAAGAGGACAAACCTTTCTACCTTTACATTTCTGCCATTAACCACTACTTAGGGGGCATACTTTCACATCATAATGATCAACATAAAGAGCAAGGAGTATACTATATAAGTCAAACACTTATAGAGTATGAAACTCAGTACACCCATACCTAGAAATTGTGCCTCACCTTGGTCTTTGTGTCTTCAAAATTCCATCACTACCTTCTTAACTACAAAATCTTTGTCATAAATAACATCAACCCATTCAAATATATGCATTCTAAGCCATATAAAAATTAGCATATGGCTAAATAGCTCATGCTCTTAACTGAGTTTGAGTTTGAGTTCCTATAACAAAATTCAATTAAAGGGCAAATCATTATCGACCAATTGGCCTAAACATCTTTAGCAGACAACCAATCCTCTCTTAATTTTTTTGATGAATCCATCATGACTCTTTTTCAAAAGGATTCTGCTTAATATATGACCATGTTCTTTGATGAATCGAAGTGTCAACATGGTGAGGGACTTCATATCATAATTATTCCCCTTGATAGTGATCTTCTCCCATTATCCTTTAAGTTTCATTTTGATTGCACCAACAAAATGGTTGAGTATGAAGCCCTAGTGATAGGTCTCCAAACTACTTTAGCCTTGGGAGTCAAAACAATTAGTATTTTTGGTGACCCCCAGCTGGTGATCAATAAAATCAATGGTTCTTACCAATGTAAAAATGACATCTTACAATAGTATAAATAATTGGTAGATGTACTCTTGATATCATTTGATCATTACCTTATCCAAGGCACTCCATGATCTACAAATAGGTTTGTTGATAAAATGGTTTCTCTTGCTTCTAAAATCCCATCTATAACTTCTGATTCTAAAATCTTTATTATTATCCATCACCTTACCAAACCTTCTTACACCAAATCAGACATTCTTTCCATTTAAGTGTGGAGGAGGCCCAATATGATATTTGGTAGAAGCAAATCTTTGACTATCTAAACCTAGCCATTTTTCCTTACGATCTCTCTAGAAATGGTTAAAGAACATTCATATAGAGTACCTCTCACTATACCATACTAGGGGGAATCCTTTACAAGTGAGGCGTTGATGGTCTATTTCGATGCCTACGTAGCCATGAAATTTCTCATGTTTTCAGAGAAATTCATGATGATATTTGTGGGGGACACTTTAGTGGTCTAGCTATTGCTAAATGCATCTTCACCTTGGCTATTATTATCCCATCCTTAACCAAGACTATTGTTATGACGTAAAGAAGTGTGTCAAGTGTTAGTAGTATGCTAATTTACATCATGTACTTAGTCATGGCCTTCAAGTATCTAAAGATTTTTGTCCTTTCTCACAGTGGGGATTAGATCTCATTGGTAAAATTAACCCTCATTCTTTTTAGAGACATCATTGTATCATCACTGTGATGGAATATTTCACCAAGTGGGTAAAGTCTATTCCCCTCATTTTGACCAAAGTCGATAAGATTGTCGACTTCATTAACCATAACATTATCTACCATTTTGGTTTCCTCATAAAATTATCACTGATAATGTCAAATATTTTAAAAATAAATAAGTACAAGGCTTTTGTGATGCATTTGATATTAAGTTAAACTTCTCATATCCATATTGCCCACAAGTTAATGGGCAGGCTGAAGCTTCTAACAAAACCCTTAATAAAATGCCAACTAAAAATGTTAATTCATCTGGTCAAGATTGGAATTTACATATTCCCTTTGCCCTATGGGTATATTTTATTAGCATTCAAACCCCTATAGGTGCTACCCCTTTCTCTCTTATCTTTGGAGTAAAGGTTGTCTTGTCTCTCGAAGTCCAAATTCCCTCTCTTCATATATCCACACAGGATATCATTTCTAAGGTCAATTATCATCAAGAACATTTATCCCAACTTGAGCTACTTGATGAGAATCATTTGGCCACACTTATCCATCTTTATGTCTATAAAGAATTAATTAAGCACACTTATAACAAGAACCTAGAAGAATGAGAGTTCAATATCAGGTACCTCATCTTAAAGGATAATCAACATGTAACCAATATGGAAAAAACAAGTGGGGAAAGTTTGGTTTCAATTAGACTAAACCTTGTATCATAATGCATAAGTATGGGTTAAAGGCTTATAGATTATCATCTCTTGAAGGGAAATTGGAACTTGATCCTCTTAATGCTTTGCATTTGCATCCTTTCTTTTGTTAAATAAGCTCGAACTCACTTTCTATCTAACTTAATCTCATCCCTTATTTTATGAGATTATCACCTTTATCCCCTCACTTTGAGAATAAATGATTACAACATAGAGTCATGTGATTATCATCATAGTCTAGTCCCATGAAATGATTATCATGGATACTTTTCATCTCTAATAAGATGGAATCCCATGGTCATTATCTCTTAAAACATCCTCTCACCCATTATTCAATCTTATTGTGCTATAGTTTTAACTTCATAAAGGGAAGGCTTAATAAAAAAAATAGTAATAAAAAATTCATATATCTTATGGGTCATTTCTAGCATTGCAGACTGCTCCCTTGAAGGATAACTTCTAAAACAACTCAAAATTACTTAACAATAAGGTAGATTGTTCCCTTGAAGAATAACTATCAAATCCTAACACAAATAACAAAGCTTAGACCACTCCTTTGAAGGATGGATAAGTCAAAAATTTGTCAAAGAAAGCAATATCATGGAAGCTTCTCGTAATGATCAGCTTCCCCAACCCCTCAAAACATCAAATGCCTCATCGTCAAAAATTAGAAAAAGCAAAATATTTGGAAGCCACAATTGAATTTCATAAGTAGACTTCTTGCATTGATCAACCTACACCATATATGACATAAACTTGTTTATACTGGCTCTTTGAAAACCTACAGAAGGGGAAAGCCAGCCCCACAAGAAGGTTCCATTATCATCCATATCCTCTTTTACCCCCACAGAACAATGGATTTTGAGCTTAATTGGCACTATGTGATCAAGAAAATTCTTAACAAACCAATGAATGCTAATGCGAAGCATGTGAAGGGCTTATGTTCATAATCCAATCTAACTTCCTTTTGTTCTAGTCTTCACCAATGAAAGAGCATCATGTCTCCTTATTTCTCATACCTATTTGTTGATCCATTCATTAAGACGTTTGTCTTTAAATTATGTGAACTATCTTCTAGATTTTCTTCTCTTTTTTTTACATATAGTTTTGTTATCCAAACTTAATCTATGTGTTAAGATTAGTCTTTAAATTCAGATCTCATCCAAACAAATGAAAATCATTAAAAATCTAAAAAAAATTATATGTTTTCTATCATTCTTGCCATTTAACCCTTTCACATCATTTTTTATTTAAGTGTTTTTAATCATGAAAACTTTTTAATAAAAATCACCATCTCATATATCAAAATATCACCTCATCTATCTAAGAAATAATAAAATACATCAAATTAATTCTATCACATTTATTCCATTAAAAACTTTTATCATAAACTTAATAACCTCATTTAATAATTTCTTTACATTAAATAAATGAATCAATCCAAATTTGTTATCCATCACATATCTATCTAAATAAGGGATCACATAGATTCATTAATTTAAACATCCACATTTACAACATTTAATTAAGAATATACCTACTCATAGGAAAAATGCTAAATAACATCATAACCATATCATAAAAATCATAAATGACATCATGAAATAAGCATAAATTAACAATAAATCCATACAAATAACCATAAGCAATTCCTAAACTAACCTGTCTCAAGGCATCTCTCTCCACTGATATCAAGGTTACCTATCCCTATGCTCGATCCCTCTCTTGATTAATTGAGGCTAGTTGAGCTCGTGTGTGGTCTCACTCCTATGTCATGGTAACTACCTATCCTCTCACCTGGTCTCTCCCCTGAGTGAAAATAATAACCTATACCTAGAGAGTGTCTCTCTCTTAAGTCCTCCCTACCAACTGTCCCTATGTAATGTCTATTTTTAAGGTCATAGATACCAAATATACCTATGTTGTGGCCAATGCCACTCTCACTTGGTCCCTTTCTATAATCACAACCTATCTATTTTGGGTATCAACATCCATCTAAACCCCCTCCTCCATCTCTACATCAATATCTTATTACTGACCACCTGCACCTCCAGCCTATCCCTGACCACCATCTCCCTAAAACTTGTAATGGCATAGCATCCATGTGACCATATAATATAATCCTATGTGATGCAAGCATTATTAACAGATGCTATCACTGGTATATCTTCATACTCAAACTCCTCAACTAGCTATAGTGGAAGTAATGGTGCCTATGCATCCTCTCTCTTATACTGAGGAATTTCCCTTTAGACACCCTACACCAATCTAAAATTTCTCCTCACTTAATCAAAGGGGATCAGCTCTACCTCCTATTATCACCTCTCATGTATCCATCTATAGCTCTGAAAGGAAAATGTTTGTTTGGAAAACCCCACCTATGATGGGAATGCTATGTAAGGTCTCTAGATCACCTCACCATCAACAAGTACATCTAATTGATCTTTTAACCAATCTAAATACCAACCTTCTACCCATACTATTAGAAGTGCAAGGTCTACTCTCTACCTCATAAAACTAACCCTGAACCCTCTTTGATCCAATATGTGCTAGGGCAGTCTAGCTAGTTGTAACACAATGATGTGCTCATATTCCTAATAGTGCAATACAAATCCTACACTCATGCCATACCATCTATGTACTTGATAAACCTAGAGCTCATGATAGATCTATACCAATAATAATGGGGCCCATGCAAACACTATTTGGTCTTCCATCATATCCACTAAAATGCCTAGTAATGCCCAAGGGAATCTGCCTCCACTTGAGTCTAGAAGTGCATAACAACAAGTTATGGATATCATCATCATCATCATCATCATCATCATCACAAGCCATCTACCTACCCTATCCATGTAGTACATATCTCTAAAATAGAAACCTCTAGTGTGCCACCTTGCCTACACAAAATCTTCCCTAAATAGCTGATCCATGTAGGTATCTTGCTCCTCATTGCAAATGTGCTCTATCATTTGACCCTAAATAGGCAATCTTAAGATTCTGTGGATGTCCTCTAGGAGAATTGTGATTTCCCTAATCGGTAACATGAAGGTTTTGATAGCTAGGTCTTATCTCTCGATGAGTGATACCATCATCATAACATCTCAAGGTACATGCTAATAGTATCACATGTTGCCTAATCCAATTACTTCCCTATGCTCCCATTCCTATGGAGTCATGTCCCTACAAATGTTGTCCAGGAGTGGTGGCAATCAGCCCCATATCACCAACAAATTCCTCACCTATAAGGTTAGATAAATGGTTTAGTCTACCCTACATTTTGCAACCTAGTAAAACTATTCACCTACACTATGGCATTACCCAACCCTTTATCCTACCTAACCAATAAGACTACATCTAAACACCTACCCATTCAAGTAGGTCTTATACTACTCGATTAGGCATCCTCACCCATAATCTCACTTAGACATTCACCTTAATTTCATCTTAAAAATTCCACCTTTAGCCTTAACCTAATCCCCCTAAACTAAACTTAAAAAACTTCTAGGCTAACTTGCATATTTAATCAAACTTATTAAACACTTATTCACCCTTTTTTGCCTTTACTTTAACACTAATGATAATTGAGCCTCGATTGATGATGGTTCTTTGTGGAACCATTGTCAGTCAAACCTTGATGACACCAATTAGATGCCAAGGATAAGTGACAATCAATATCATGACTTCCACCAAACCCCTATCAACCATAGTTGATTAGTGATGATTGGCATCAATCATTATGTGACTGAATGACAATCTCTGAACCCTACCTTTCACCCAAATCCCACTATAATCCCTAAATATCCTACCTACCCCTACCCTATTTTTTGCATACACCTCAAGACACATAATATTACCCTCCCCTACACTATAAATTATCCTTTATACTTAATACCCCCATTTTCAAAAAACATGCCCACCCATATTAAAATCAACCATAAAAAGTAATGCACAACATCTACCTCATTTTGTGTCCACCTCCATGGTGGAGCCCACTGCACCACCGCTCATCTTCCACCCCTAGCTCAACCTTTAAATTGTTGCATCCTTACAAGCCTTAGTCTACCTAGCCCAACTCATGCCTTTTGCATTCTAACCACACTCCACTCAACTCTTGGTCAAACTCTATTCACCATCTCACCACTAAAGAGAAATATCAATAAGTTGTCATTTTCTCTTAGAGTAAAGGATAAATGGTAGCGTATAATGGAAACAAACAAATAGCAACATGTTAAAACTCAAATTGATTTTAACTTTTTAAGATTGTGAGCCCCTTTTTAGGGTTTGCTTATGAATATCACCAATTGATAGATGATCGATAATGGTCAACCCTAACCGATGTCAGTCAATCACTTCAAGATTTTTGACCCCCTACTTCCCCTTTCACCCCAATAGACCCTTTTCCAAATTAAACCCAACCTACAACCTAGCTCCCCTTTGGTCACTTAGACCACTTTTTCACCTCATCTTAAGATAAACCAACCTTGACATCATTACTCCCACCTTTATTTTCATTAACCTTGCCATAATACATGATATTGAATGTGAACACAACCTTTAGTGCACAAACCATTTAACTACCTCCGAATATGCCTATTGGGGATTCTAGCACCTACAACCTATTTTATTTTCATAGGATCACCCAAATTCCCCCCCCCACAAATCTAGACACCTTTGCATGAATACTTGTATTTATAAGTTCACCCATATCTGTTATGCCTAATTGTAGTGGTTTGGTTCACTTGTCACTTATCTTCCTCAATGCAACCCTATTTGCCACTTCATACTATCTCACATATTTTGACACCCATATACACTTGTCAAACCTGCACCTAACTCTATTTTTACCTTATTATCTCTTGATTTGAGGGGGAACACTTCCTACCATACTCAGGGCATCCAACTTGCCACTACACTTGTTATTTTTATTTTGCATCTTGAGGATACAAAATATGCCAACAAAAAGGAGAAAAATGTAGACACTAAAAAATTTCACAACATAGTTCTAATCATCATTAAACACCTCTTGGCCCCTTGGCCCCCTTGGGTTAGGATTAATTATTAAAATCCTTATGCACACCCATTTACCCCCTTTAGCTAAATTAATTAAGTTAATTAATTAAGGCCTATTTTCACCTCACTTACCCAAACTGATGGATAGTCAAGTAACACCTAGCCTAGAGACCATTTTTACCCTGGCATTTAATGCCTTAACTTCATAGAATTTTTTCTCATGCATCCCAATGAGCCCTTTATTAACCAAAAACCATTTATTAACCTCTTAATAACCAAGCATTAGTGAAAATGGATAATTTTATCTATTTTTGATTATTTTACCTTGATCGATGATGGTCACCACTCGTTCAGTGATGGTTGACTAGGATTGTCGATGGTTACTTAATGTAACCCAAAAGCCTTGCCTCAAGAGGTTGAATCTATTTTTTTCATGAGACTCTCTTACTCTGAAACAAATCAAAGATATTAGGTGAATTGAGAACCAAACTAAAGACATTAGGTGCTTTAGCAACTCACCACAAAGAGCCTAAGAACCATTAATCTACCTACATTGCTTTGAGATCTCATACAACTTGCACTCAACCTCAACACTCTTTAGGCTAAAAAACTTAGAGATAAGTATCTACACTTTTATCAAGTTCAATATCTAGTCTCAATTGTTTGATTTCTTGTATCCATTTCATCTCTTAGTATTTCATTCCTTATGTTGGAGTTATGCAACTCTAGACACTTCACCCTCTACCCTAGACCACGCATAGACCATTCCCAATCACCTAACCACCCAAATCCAAAGTTTGACACTTTTGAGAACCTATATTGTCCTCATGACCAATATCCCACAAAAAAAACCTTTAGAGCCCTTCTTGCAACTCACACCAACATCCATTTTGATCATACTTGGATTCATAGAATTCAACACCAGTCATATTTGATCGATAGTGGTTATTCCTTGATTAGCAATGGTTTCCCTAATCGACACCATTTTCACAATGACCATCGATAGTCATTGCATGTTTTATTTTTTCCAAAATAACAAGCATTTTTCACCTATCAACCCTCATCCAATTTTTGATTTTTGAATTTTTGTTACATCACAGAGGTTTAAGGTATTTTCTAAATCAGATTTAAACACCTTAACATTTGTCTTTATCAAGTTATTAATATTTTAGTGAAATCACTTCATTTCTATTCGAAATCATCTCTTGAATTGATTTCAATATTTTTTGCTACTTTATGCAAGCATATACTTTTAGTTTTTAGAACTTAATTATCTTAAAGAGTGGATTGACAACCTCCAAAGATGCTTAGTACTTCTTGGATGTAGATCACGTTAGGCAATCCACCTATCTACCTTACTAATCAACCATTTTATAGTTTATTTATTATTTTTAGGTCATACTCACTAGACAAAGATAAGTTCACAACAATTGATGGGATTATGTGTGCACAACAAAATCAGGTTCTTCTTACCTCACCCCTCTTTAAGTTTTACTTTCTAAAAAAGAAAAATAAAAATAAAAATGAGAAAATAGTGAAACACCACAGTTATGTGTAAAAATTATAAAATAGAGGCAAAACCAATAGGGGTGAAATTCAATTAGAAAAGTGGTGGGATACTCTTAAAGGTCTGGATTATTATAATAAAATAATACGGGTGGCATTTTTTTTTGAAATATAAAATGGTGGGGGAGGGGAAGGATGGGGTATTTTCTTTTTCCCTATTAAGGGAATTATTTTCCATAAATTTTAATTATTCACTTGCAAAAAATGTATTTTAAATTGTAAAATTTCTATTAATTGATAATTTAATATATTGAAAACAAGCAAAAACATATTAAATAAGATTATTATATCTCAAACGTAGTGTTTGGTATTGGTGGTGTCTTTAGATCGTATTTATAGATTATGCCATCACATTTGATTTATTGCATTCAATGCTTAAAATAGTTAAAATAATGACATATAAACCTCATCCCTACAATTCATCAGGAAGTAATAAGATTCAATTTTTTATTAAACTATACCTTCATTACCCATTCTCCACGATCGTTTGGTGTAAATCCTGACAGTTGGATTATTTGAGGATATAGGGTAGTTATGCTCACAATAATATCCACTAATCGAGTGCCATTGATTAGATGAATCCTTTTCATGCACTATATTGGTACCATGTACCACTTTTCTCTCATGTACATAAACATTTTTTTCATGTATTGCTGGGTATATTAAAAGGATGAGCTTCTCCCATGTACCAACAAGTATATAGAAAGAGTGCATATATTGAGATTATATCAGACTGATAATATATCAAAAAGAGGACATATTTGGATTGATAAAAAACTTATCCGTCTCCCTTTATCATCTTGTTCACAATGGATGGAAATCGACTAAGATTTATTTAACTAGACATAGCGTCTTCATGGTGACAACCATGCAAAATGGAATACTAAAGTTAAAACACATATGGAATTTGAAGACCTTTGGGCTATTGTTGATGGCTCATTGACCCAAAATACCAATGGCATTGATCAACAATGAAAATTTGATAAAGCTAATCAAAATACAAAGTTGATAATCATGTTAAGAGTTTCAAATGAGTTATAGCCTCATATCTATTATGCCACTATAGCCAAGGACACCTAGACAAGTTATAGATTGTCTATGAGGCAAAGAATCAAAATCATATTCTACATATACATAGCCAATTACAATATCTCAAATTGAAACTAGATGAAAAAATGAAAGCCTTCCTATATCATTTTTCAACTTTATGGACCTCGATTCTAGCATTAGGACAACTATCAGATAGTGACAGACATGTCTTTGGTACACATTATTCTTAGAGTGTTTACCCCTACATACAAAGTTTTTGTGACCACTCTAAATGTCAGAAAACAAAATCCATAATGTGAAACGTTGGTTAACATGTTGCAATAGAAAGAAGCCAAGAAAAATTCATAAGTAGATGAGGACCATGCACTTTCATTGCATCTAAAATGTAAAAATGCCATGAAGGGTTCAAATTATTTTTTTAAACAACACATTCAACAACACCAACATGAGAACAAACCATGTTAGCAAAAAGTTTGTCAAACTTATGGTAGATAATGCTATGAATTGAAATATTTTTGGTACAATGCAAATACATAGGTCTTAGTTAGCAAGAATCCCACTTCACATAATACAACACAGGTAGAGAAAAAACATAACCCATCCAAATGCCAATGGAAATAGAAACCTTCCAATCATGGAAATGTTTTTGAAAGAGAATGATTCTACAGATGAAGATCATCTATTTTATAATCAGACACATGAGGAAATTTCACCTTAAAATTCATTATTTTACATGGATTCTGGTGCCACAAGGCACATGATTGGGTGGAAGGATCGGTTATCCACCTTGAATAAAACAACATAAGAAATGTCTCTCTTGGCAATGATACATCATACATTCTTCAGGGCTATGGTGATATCTCTCTTTGATTTCAAAATAGTACTTACACAATCACAAATGTTACGTATGTTCTATGACTCATTAAAAACTTGTTGTCAATAAATAAATTACTCAATCACAACCTTAAAGTTCACTTTGATTAGGTAGATGGTCATAATGATTTTTTGATTAAAAAATTCTAGAGGATCCAAAATTGTTTCATGAGATTTTGGCATCAGTAAAATCTTCCAACTTGATATGGTATAAAAATACCATTAAGCCCTTGTTGCAAAGACTACTAACTTAAAAAATTGTTAACATTGTAGATACAATCACTTGAGTGATGGGTATCTACTATAATTGAGAAAAAAATAAATGATCATAGGCCTTCCCACACTCAATTATAAAGAGATCCTTTTGGAAAAAGTGAATATCATGATCCTAATCTATTGGATCTGATGAAAACTGGTCTATGTGGGCACATGACTCCTAACCTTCGAGGATACGAATACTTTCAGTTATTTATTGATGACTACTCATGAAAAATGTGCGTATACCTATTGAAACATAAGAATCATTCCTTTTAAACCTTCAAATAATTCAATGCCACTTTGTAAATGAAACTGGTCAAAAAATTAAGGCCTTCCAATCATATCATGCGCAAGTATACACTAGTAAAAAGTTCACAACATATCTTTCAAAATATGGAATACATCACCAATCCACTACTCTTTATATACCCCAATAGAATGGTGTTTTAGAACAATGTAATTTTGTCATTATAGAAATGTTTCATAGCATGGTTGAGGATGCAAAACTACCTCATTGATATTGGGCAGAAGCATGTCTCATAATGGTTTACCTACTAAATAGGTCACCCACCAAAGCCCTTGATGGTATCACACAATAAGAAGCTTGGATGAGGAAGAAACCAAAAATATCTCATCTTCAAGTTTTTGGTTTCAAGGCATACATATATGTCCCAAAAAATAAAATAAATAAATTGGATAAGAAAACCAAGGAATGCATTTTGTGGGATATAGTAAAGAGTCAAAATCACATCAACTCCTTGATTCAAAAACTAATAATAATAAGATATGTAGTGTTTGATGAGAAAGGTGAGATCAATCCACCTTCCATACATGCATCTGATACATGTATCTGACCTATAAATTTATTATTTGGTAATAATGGTAGTGCCAATGATGATGGTTAGCTAGGGCCTCCAACACCACTACCTATTTCTAAACGTATTCCCAAGTGGTATACCAATACTATACAAGATGCTAAGTTTGATGGAGTCCTAGATAGATTCACTATAGGATTGAGGACTCACACTATGGCTTGTGCAAAGGTAAATTTGGCCTTGATGAGCATAGTTGTAGAAAGTTTTGAACCCTCAATAGTTTGAGAAGCCCAAGAGTCCAAACCTTGGTAATATGCCATGGATGTAGAGTATCATTCACTCATGAAGAATAACATATGGCAACATGTTTATATTCCATCAGGGAAGAAACCTATCGCATGCAAATGGGTTTTTTTAAAATAAAGTATAAAGTATATGGCAGTATAGACAAGCACAAGGCAAGACTTGTAGCAAAGGGTTACACTCAGAAAGAAGGCATAGAATATTTGGAGACTTTTTTCCCCATAACCAAGATAAATATAATCAGAATGATCTTTAATATGATTGCATAGTTTGGGTGGAACATTCATCATATGGATGTCAAAAGTGCCTTCTTAAATGGAGACTTATAGAAAGAGGTATACATGACCAAACCAAAAGATTAAGTCATACCTAGTCAAGAACAAAAGGTGTGTAGACTTATAAAGTCACTATATGGTCTCAAACAGGCTGTTAGATCCTAATATATAAAAATACATGAGCATCCCGTTTAATGTGGATTTCATAGGAGTCCATACAATCTAAACCTATACCTTAAAGAGCAAGAAGGGAAGGTGTTATAATCATTGTTTATGTTGGTAATCTAGTCATCACTATAATTTCAGTGAAGATGATAGATGTATCTAAAAGTGATCTCAAATAGTCATTCAACATGATAGATCTTAGGTTACTATAGTATTGTATTGTTCTATAAGTATGTCAAAATGGGCATTGGATATTTATTCTCAAATGAAGTATATCAAGACAATGCTTGATAAGTTTCAAATGATGGATTGTAAACCAATGGAAATGCATATGGAGACAAGAATTTATCTTTGTCATATAGATCCATCACACCATTAGATTCCACTCTCTATCAGTAATTGATTAGGAGTCTCATTTACCTGACATATACTAGGTCAGATATCAACTATGATATTACCTATCTTTCATGCTTCATGTAGGAACCAAAGGTAAGCCACTAGAAAGAATCAAAGTGGATATTTCAATGTATTCAAGGAACAATGGAGTATGGACTAGAATATAAAAATAATGACATGTTAATCTTGACAAGTTACACCAAATCAAGTAGGTTGTATTGATGACAGGAAATACACTTCAAGATTATGTTATTTATTGGATTTGGTCCAATATCAAGGGGAGAAATAAGTATAACTTTGTTTCTCATTCATCTAATGAGGTATAATATCATGTTTCAAGAGGAGTTTTTTACAAAGTGATATGGATACATCACATACTTGTAGGATTAGAATTATTATAAACTCAGTCTATAGTTTTGTATTGTGACAATCATGATGTTCTTAAATCTAATGTTTCATAAGCACATGAAACACATTTAAGTATAGGTCCATTTCATACAAAATCATGTTCAACAACACAATATCCAACTCCATTATTGTCCCATTCAAGATTAGTGTGCAAATGTCTTCACTAAGTCAATTGCATGTGATAAGTTTAAGGCATTCAGAGATTCTCTCTCTTTAAATCTCAAGATTATGATGAATTATTGGGGGAAATATTAGAATAAATTAATTAATTCACCAATATTTTTAAAGTTTTTGATGTTTTAGAATAATTCATGTAACATTTTTAGTTATTGATTAGTGGGTTGTAATTCCCATAGGTTATTTGGGACATATTAGTTATGATTGTATTCTTTTAGTGATTTGTGATTATTTCTCATCCAAGTTATTATGACCTATTATAAGCATTATTATTTATATAAATAAACCTATGTAAAATTTATTTTGTTAGCCACATAATACATTGATTATTACATGTGCTTAAAATTACAACTTGTATAGTATGTGGTTAAATGGGGAGAAAACACTTGATTAGACAAACAAGTAGAACACTGAACATATAAAAAAACATTAATGAAAGTAATTTATAGATGTAAAAGGATTGAATATGCCAATGAAAGTGAATTATAGGAATTCTATGGTAGAATCCCATAAAAATACAAGGCTATAGCCGATGTTCTCAACCTGCATAATTTTGGAAAGACAACACAAGGGTTTCACCCAATATAATAGATGTAGTGAAAATAAGAATTGGTCCTCGTAACCATGAACCACATCCAAAACATTTCTTGGATATGAAACAAACACAATTTTACTCTAAGTTTTTATATAAATATCCACAAATTTCTATTAGTCAAATTAATTTTTGAGACAGCCAAACCTTTCTATGTCAAAATAAATCACACATGCACCACTTGTTGTTGTAAGCAACATGTTGAATTTTTAATGCATTATAGTGTTTTATTTACATACATTATATTTGGTATACTGACAATATTTTGAATGAGTGTAGCATGAAATTTCTACCAAAATCAACAAGATAATTTATTCTAACTATTTTTTTATGAAAGACTAGATGGACAATTTTTTTTATAACAAAACATGTTTAGATGGAACTTGAAACATTTGTGGTGGATTTCCAAAATTGAAAAATTATATCCATGAAGAGAGTAAAAGTGGAATTGGACATGATTTAATATTTTTTATCGAGTAAAAATCTTTGACATGTCAATCAAAATATGGCAAGGAATCTAAAAGGTTTGAGCTTGTTACAAAACAAATACTTGTTTCAAAGTTTATGGTCAAATTCAATGATGAAATTGTTTATGAGTATTCAAGTTGCACACATAAAACTCAATGGTTAGATGAAAAATTCAATTTAAGAAAGGACACATTCCCACTTAGTTCTATTATTTCAGTATTTGACTTTGCTAATAATTACACATTCCAACTACAAATGGAGGTTCAGTCATAATACCATAACTCAATAGAGGTTTCCATTTTCATGCATATATCATTCATGAATGTACTTGATAGTATAGATTAAGATCAAAAAATATAAATGAAGTACCATTTTTATGTCAGTGATGATTGATCACATTCTACAGAGTACATGCAAGGATGTTTTGAGATGTTTTATGAAAAGTTGACTGAGAGGAACATTACTTTTAATCAACACTATATTTACTTAGACAATTGCACATCTCAATTTAAGCATGAATAATTAATTTAATATTTGATTAGGATACATGTTACCACTGACATACAACATATTTGGAGTTTCACTAAGGCTAGCCATGGAACAAGGGAGCTTGACGGGTTTATAACATGTTTAAAATGAGCCCTTTCAAGAGAGGAGTTGAAGCCCAAAGATGGTGATGGTATGACTGATATGTTTTCCATTGTTAATGATGTAACTAAAAAATGGTCCATGGTGCTCAATAAAACTATAGTGTTCATAATTATTTATGGTTGATGAAGGAGGAATAAATGGCGAGGTATGAGGATTGTATGATCATAATAGCATAAAGTGAGCTACACTCATTCTGTAGATAAAATGTAGGGTCGTAAAAATTTCATATAAGGCACATGGTGTTTTTTGTTCTACCTACATGGAATTTATTTGAAATGAGTGTGAGTCATAAGAGTGGGTTATGAATGGAGCTATAGACCTCTAAGTCCAATTGACACATATCAGGTTCTACCAACATTATAACTTATAGATATGACATCATCACATGACTTTGACCATGTGTTTGATCTAGTGAAACTAAATACATGATTAATAATTATGTACTAAATTCTCATTATCTATCAATATCATGATTAAAATACTATTTTATTTTGTGATGAAGGGTATGTTTTTACAATTATTCCAGATGAGCATAAGGAAGAGGGAACAAATTACTACTTAAGTTAGTGTGTAGAGGAAACAAATAAATTGACTTCTTTAGTCACAAATGGAGAAAAAATTGACTATCCCAAAGGGTCTATGGTTGTTACTGGAACTTGGATTTGATGATATCCTATCAAAAATTCAAATCTATGGTTGTTTAAAGACTATGAAATACATAAGAAGATACTGCATTATTTAAATTTTATTCTTGCAACAAATGTTCAATTGTTCAAATATTAGGGGAGGACATTAAAAAGAATCTATAGAAGGTTTGTGAGTCTAACCATGAATTAATTATTGTTAATATCAAGAGTAGAGCAAATCCTAGTGGTTCTTTGGATTTAAATTCTAAGGTATGTTGAGTTCTCAAATGCAAATATGTTTAATTTTATCAAACTTTATTGATTTTGTAGATAGTACACATAAATTTCAAATTAATTAATTTATGAAATATTTCTTATAGGTTAGTGATTCCAAATAATCTTTCACTTTCACGTGGTTGGTACCATTAGTATATAATTCCATATTCTTGAAGCCAAAAGAAGCTTAATAAAAGCTTAAGAGAAGGTTGGTATAATTATTACAGAATTACATATACTCTTGAGGCTAGAATGATTACTTCATATCCTAATCGGATGGACTCAAAGGTCATGGTCATATGAACATATGTAATATTCTTATTCTGATGTGTTGGAATTGATGGATTTTCAAGGGGAGGTCTCAAAAGTGGAAATGTCAGTTGGAGGAAATAAACTTGTCTTTTGACTACATAAAAACAACATTTCAACATTTATCAATAGACAATATTCCATAGATTCAAATATTATGTTATATCATCATGCTATAGGTTAAAATTATAAAGATTCAACATGTATGTGAATATTCTTTTGGTTTGTGTAAATGATTTATGGTTTTTGTTTTATGTGCATTTAAAGTTCACCTTAAAAACTGCAATTTTTTCTTATTGGAATGAACATTTTTGTGGCCAAACTGGGTATTATGTCTCCAGAATGGGAATGATCAGAGGCTAATAACATGTTATTAGACATTATTCACCACCCTTGACATGGTGATGATGCAAGTTTTCAACAATGAATCATCATAAGTGGAGATCTCCAACTACGGCTTAAACATTGACAACATTTATTGTTAGTGTTTCTATATGCCACAACAACTATAAAAAATAGGTATCAGGCAGATTCAGAGGTTGTGGTCTTAGATAAACCTGTAATTTTGCTATCCTAATGTATTGAAATTGATGGATTCACAAGGGGAGGTCCTAGAAGAAAAAAATGTCATTTAGAGGATAAGAACTTATTTTTTGATTGCATAAAAATAACATTTTGGCATAGATGGATTCGTCTATTATTTTCAGTCCCCTTCATTTGGGGTGAAGTTATAGGGATTTGGAATGAATGTAAAGTTTATTTTTTATTCATGTAAATAACTTATGATTTTATTTTTACACACATTAGATGTTTGCCTAAAAAACTACAAGTTTTTCATATTGAGAAAGATGTTATTGAGGCCAAAATGGGTACTCCATCTCCTAAATAGGCATGATCAAAATCAAATAATGTGTTCCTAAATTTTAATCACCACCCTTGACAATGTTAATTTTTAGCCATGACACACCGAAGCTGAAGATCTCTAATTGTAACTTGAACATTGACAACATTTATTGTCAGTTTTTCTACATATCTGGGTGGCTTAAAAGGTTTTGCTCTTGGAATAACATGTGATTTTCCTATTCCAACATTTTGACAGTGATATATTTAGAATGGAAGGTCCTAGCAGCATAAATTTTATTTGGAGGATAAGAAATTTTCTCTTGACTAAATAAAAATAATATTTTAACACTCATCAGTATACGATTTACCATGATTTAGTCTCTTATGTTCGATCACCATGATCTAGGGTGAAATTAGAGGGATTTGACATGCATGTGAATTTTATTTTGGTTCATGTAAATGACTTATAGTTTCTTTTTTATTACATACAAAGTTCACATAAAAAACTATAATTGATTTCATATTGGGAAGGACGTTCTTGAGGTTTGAATTGGTCCATGTGTGATTAGAGGAAAATAAAATGGTACTAGATATTATTAGTCACCCAAGACATGGTGAGGATTCCAATTTTCAATAATTAATTATTATATTTTTATATCTCTAACTATGGATTGAACGTTGATAACATTTGTTAGTGTTTCGACGTGTCAAAGTAGCTACACAAAATTATATCCTGGTGGATTCAGAGGTTGTGGTTTGGGAACACATGTAGTTTGCCTATATTGAAATATTTAAAGTGATTTATTTTCAATGGTTTTGGAGAGTGATGTCATGGAATTTACTAGGTGAGTGGATGAAGTGTCTTGATAGTCTAAGTATCAATGACAAAATGAGCAATGTACTTTTCCTAGTATGTTTAAATTAGGATTGGTTGATCTTCATTTTTGGCATGATTAAAGATGGGTATAAGGTATTAAGAATTTGTAAGGGGTTATATTAGAGGTCAATGATGATTAGAGATCTTGTGTAAGTGCATTGTATTCATTCTATTCTTCATTATATTCATCTTGGCATAGTTGGTTTAGTGGCAAAAAATTTTAAGTAGGCAATTTGTTGACATCACCATTACCACGTATGGATGAGTCACGAGGATTTAGTCATATGGGAGTGATAAAATTAGTCCCAAGTTACTATGTTCTAAATTTTAGGTCATGTGATTAAGTGAAACAAAACTTATTAAGGTTCAAAATTTGCCTTCCAGGTAGATTGCAGTAGTTTCTTTTCTTAGCTAGACCATCACTGCATATCATGTAGATATAGATAAACCAAACATTTTATGCATTTATTTTATGTACATAGAAATTCATTTTTGATTAAAGGTTTACATGGAGATGTTTAATATAGTGTCAAGAAGCTACCCTAGAAATTTGGAGTCTTGAAGTGTTGTCTAGCTCAATTTATAAATCTTCAAAGTTGTTCTAATAGACTGTGATGGGTTGGAAACGATCAAGTTTAACCATATTGAAGACTAAGGTCATTATTCAGAAGATATAATAGTGCACATTAATTCACAATATTGATATAACAATGCACGTAAGAGTCAACATGTCAAAGGTTGAATGTACAGGTGACAAATGTCATAGGCTCACTAGTCTAACAAAAGATCAACAGTGAGCAGCAGTTCATACTGATGAAGATCAATGGTATGGGAAAAGTCAAAGATTCAACAATGAAGGTGAGGCTTCCAAGTGGCACAAGCACATGGATTGTTAGTAAAGTGATCATAAATCACATAAAGGTGCCAAGTGTCATATTCTCAAGATTTCTAAGTAAGATCTAATGGTGAGTGCTTCAAGATAAAGACTTATTTAATCCATAAAGATTGATGGTGCACTTTTGGTCAATATTTCAAGGATGCACAAGATGAGGTCGACATGTTCAAGGTTTAACATTTGTATAATAGTGTACTATGAGTTAAAGTTTGAGCTAATTTTGATGAAGATTGACGGTGCAAATTGAGTGAGCTAAGTGAAGAGCATGAGATGTGATCTAAATGATCGAGGTTTAACTATGACCCTTTGAATTCAAATATTTGAATTTAATGAAGGAAAGACTAGTGCTTGGTTTTTAAGCCATAACTTTTGATTTTGCAGAATTTGATATTGTAGTAAAAAATGTTGTGCATCTAGAAATATTAATTTGAAGTTATAAATGTTTGTATAATCAAATTTATTTATCTCTAAATTTGATCATGTGTTCACTCATGCTCTGCAAGTAACCCGATAAAGGTAATTGAGTTGTTCTTGATGGTATTTTGATGTTTTGAGATAAACTAGCTATTGGAGAGTATTGTAGACTCCATGAGGATCATTTGTATGAATTTTTAAGGTTTAAATAATCCATAGTATGAAAAAATTATTATAAGTTGATTGTGTGTTCATTCATGGTGTTTGTGTGCACATAATATTGTTTGAGAAAATTAAGCTTTAGTAGAAGGGTGTTGTGTTGGTTGTTATCATTTACGGAGGACCTATAGAGTGTGTGTCATGGGTCCATGTATTTGAAAGTGTTTTTGTGTTCTTAGTTTGCTTAGATAAGTGTCAAAAAGGTTAATGGGTCTTCATAGGACCTAAAAGGTGACTTAGGGATATTTGAAAGAGGGTTGTGCTTAAAGGTGCTTAAAGGTGACCCATGTAGATGCCTTAAGAGTGAAGGCATGTGTTATAGCCAATAAGGAAGGTTGTGATCATAATTAATCATGAATACTATATAAAATATGAAACCAAATATGATGGTTTCTATGTTTGTGTAATAGATATGAGAGACTTAAAATAAGAGGAGTTTGTGAGAGTGGAAGAGCGAAGGAAAGAGGAAAGGGTGTGTGCTTAGTGGATGGGTTATAGAGTAGAACAAGTTGATGACTTTGTGTATGACCTGTAGGTTATATTTCTATTTTCAAGGATAGTGATCTTATAGGGTTAAAGATTGAAGGTGGTTAGAAAGACTTGATCATCTTAGGCGCAGGTGTTCCTTGTGAAACAGGTCTTTCACTAAATCTGATAAAAAAGACTTGACCAACAAGAAGTTAGAAGGACTTAATCATCTTAGGGGAAGGTGATCCTTGTGAAACATGTGTTTCACTAAATTTTGGTTAGAAAGACTTTACCAGTATCATGTTTGTGATCATCTTATAGGAAAATTAGTCCATGTGTTTTCAGGCTTGAGAGTGGGTTTTATTCGCCAAGATGGTTTCCCACATAGATCTTGTGTTGTATGTATGATATTGCATTATATTTATTGTTCATTGCTATAAACATCATGTATGCTTCATGATTGGTTGTATTGAATGCTTAAGTGTTTAAAGGGTTTGTAAATTGAATTAGACTATTTTATCACTATTGATTCACCCCCCCTCTCAGTGATTGTACCATTAACAATTGGTATCATATCAGGTCCTTTAGTAAAGACTTGACAACTTGAAGGAGATCCAAGGTACAATATGGGTAGCAATCAAATGCAAGAAGGTTTTTCCACTAAACAAGCACCGATGTTCAATGGATCCAATTATGATTTTTAGAGTAAAAGGATAAGGACCTACATCATGTACCTAAGGTTTGACACTTGATAATCTATTTTCAATGGTTATTTTGCACCTACTATTCCTCCATCCAGTGTTGCAAATAAGAAGTTGTTTGAGAATAATTCTAAGGCTATGAATGTTATCATTTGTGGTCTTTCAGAGATTGAATTCACCAAGGTAATTCATTGCATATCTTCCAAGGAAATGTGGGATAAATTGAAGGCTATTTATGAAGTAGATTTAAAGGTTAAGTTGGAAAAGTTGCAGACTCACTGAAGATAATTTTAGAGTCTTAAACTGAAGGAAGAAGATTCTGTGGCATCCTTTATGTAGAGAGTTGATGAGATTGTGAACATCATTAGAGGTTTTGGAGAGACTCTTAAAGAAACTATTATAGTTCAAAAGGTATTAAGGTCTCTCTATCTCTCAAGTTTGATTCTAAAGTATTTTTTGTAGAATAAAGTCATGATCTTAATCGTTTAAAGATAGATGAATTTCATGACATTCTTACTGCCTATGAGATGAGAGTCGATGATGATAAACCACCAAATGAGGAAACAACATTCAATATATAAATGAAACCAAATAATAAGTTTTAAGGTAATAAACTCAAGGAATATGACATATCTGATATTGATGAAGATGAACTAATTGCTTTGTTTACAAAGAAATTGAAAACATGGTCAAGCAAGTATAAGGGTAAACTAACCTTCAAATGCTTCAATTATGGAGAGGTAGGACATTTTGATAATAATTTCCCTCATAAGAATAATAAGAATGATGATGAATAGCATGGTGATGGCCAAGATGAAAATAAGAAGACATACAAGTCTGATAAGAGGAATAAATGATTCAGAAGGTTTGACAACAATAAGTACGTCAAGGACAAGAAGAGTCTCTACACCAAAGAAGGTTACAACTCATTAGATGAGAGTGAAGACAATGACTTAGAGTATGATCATGGATATGGTGTTCTTATTGTAGACAAATCCCTCTTCATGGCTGAGGAAGGAAGTTACTCATATAAAAAGAAGTCTACCTGGAGTGATTCAGATGATGATAAAGATGAGGTAAACTATGAGACTGAATTGATGAATGCTCTTAAAGAATTGAAGGTTGAGAAGAAGATTAACAAGAAGATGAAGTCTCAAATCAAGGGCTATGAAGATCAATTTAGTGTGTTTGAGGCAATAATGAATGAAGACACCAATGAGTGGTACTCAATAGAATGCTCATAGTAGATAACATCACAATTGATTTGGTAGTTGACATATAGTCATTGTAGATAAAATAGTGGTTATATATAATAGTTGGTTAATAATGTAGTATGAAATAACATTGCCATTCATCTATATCTATTACAATATTCAAAATGGAAGTTTAAACAAGAAAATATCTACTGTAGATCACCATATTTAGAACAACAATTTAAACAAGAAAATATCAGAATAAAATGAAGTGCAACCCAATATATTATTTATTCATAGTCCAGGTTAATAATGTAGCATGCAATAAACTCACCATTCACTGATATATTCTAACATAGGAGAAGTAAAACTATGAGAACACCAAATCACCATATAGTAGAATCAAAATAGTAGATCATCATATTCAACACAACAAGAATATTCATAATCGATATAAAAGAACAGAATAAAAAAAGTAAATAGCATAATAAAAACATAATAAGATATCTACTACAATTTTCAAAAGAACAGATCGCCATATTCAAAATGGAAGTTTAAACAAGAAAATAGTAGAATAAAATGAAGCACAACCCAATATATTATTTCTCTATAGTATATATTATGTAGTGCAACTCAGCATATTAAAACATAGTCCCAACAAAGACCACTTAAAACATAGTAGAGCGATCTAGTTTAGATAAATCATGCCATTATATTTTATGGAAAGTCATAAAGGGAAACAATGATTACTTTATGAAGGCCATACATATACATTAGAATGCAATACTTTGATAAAATGCATCTGGTGATGCACATAATATGCCAACCAAATAATAAAATATAAAGGACATGCCTATATAGAACTAGATAATGTTAAAGTTACCCAAGAACATAATCAAATTGCAAACATTGCAAAGGTATAAGCCAACAACATAATTAGAAATATGAAATAACAAGCATCTACAAGTGTTCAAAGCCCAAAACATATTATTGCTGAAAATGTGGCCATGACATCGAATGAAGTTATAGGTTAACTCCTACCAATTACAAATATTAAAAGAATAATTTGTCATACTAGAAGATAAAAACATAGCTCTTAATTCATCATCTCTAGAAATAAAAGAAATACCAGATCATTTCAAGAAAACTATGGCTGGTGAAGAATTTTTGTTGTTTGATAGTGGCCCTAAAAAATATCATATCATAATTTTTGGTATACAAAAAATGATGTAAGCAATGGCTGCCACCCCAGAATGGTTTACTGATGGCACATTTAAATGTACTCCACCACTTTTCGATCAAATATACACCATCCATAATTCAAAAAATAATATAGTGATACCTACGATATACACTCTAATGCTAAACCAAAAAAACAAATCATACAAGAGAGTTTTCAAAGCATTGAAAGACATCAACAACTCCCTCCAACCAGAAACTCTTTTGATAGACATTGAAATAGCCATAATTAAAGCATTTCAATTTACCTTCCCAAACAATATTGAAAGAGGATGTTTCTTCTACCTTACTCAATGCTTTTGGGTAAAAAATCCAAGTAGAAGGGATCCAAAAACTATACAAAAGAGATTCAAATTTTACACTCTAAGTCCACCAATTAGTTGCACTAGCGTACGTTCTAGTAGAGCATGTTCTCGAAGCATTCCAAGAATTGTGCAAATCTCCATACTATAAACCCAATGGGCCAAATGGAGAAATAAAAAGTGAGCTTCAAGAAGTTAGATTACTATGAGAACACTTGGATTGGTCAGATAATTCACCATAAAAATCAAAGAAGAGGCAGATTTGTAATTGACCTATGGAATTGTTATGAAGTCATTGTCACTGGTCTACCCTGCACTAACAATTCTATAGAAGGGTTACATAAAGGATTCAACCAATTTCTCACATGCCAACACCCAACACTCTAGAAATTCATAAAATCTCTACAAGAGGAACAAAGCCTCACCAATGTCACCATGGGATAATATGTAGCAAGATTTGAAGGACCCCCATAAAAGAAAAATTACAAGGACACTGTCACAAAAATATAAAGAGTAGTAGCAAGTTATTCACCACATAATCACTTGGAATATTTATGAGGTGTCACACACAACTTTCAATTATAACTCTAAATTCATAATTTATTTTAATCTATTTATTTTTGAAAATTTGGTGTATTATAATTCTCGCTACATTTATGCTATATTCTCAATTTCTCTTTATTTTTTACTTGCTACATTTTCTCCTGCAACATTATGTCTCTACTAATTTTTTTCCCACTATGTTTTCTTCTGCTACGTTTTCACCACTACATTATCACATAAAGACCCAAGGATCATGAAGATATAGTCAATCATCTCAATTTTAAATTGGAAATCCTATTTACAAGCCTGAAAGCTAAAGAAGATGAATGTTCAAGGTATGTAATTGAAAATACATCATTAAAAGTTGATTTAGAGAAGATATATAGTAGATGCAATCATTAATGATATTTGAAAAGATTTCAAGTGATCTAGACAATATTCTGAGTGGTCAAAAACATGTAATTGATAGAATTGGTCTTGAATACAAATAAGAACTAGAAAATTCAACTCTTGACAAGATGAAGACTAGTGCAAATCAGACCTTGAAGGTCAAAAATTAGTCAAAGAATGAAGATGCTGGCAAAGTGAAGATAAATAAAATCAGATAACTAAATGACATGAGGTATGCAATTTTCAATGGTTATTGTTACAAATGTAATCAGTTTGGGCATAAAATTAGAGAATACAAGAGACATATTAGAAATGAGTTTACATAGAACTATGATGGGGGTCATTAGTCAAAAGGTGAGTCATCTTCAAAAAGAATAGTTTGTTTCAATTGTCAAAAGGATGGACATATTTCAAGATTTGTTCTAATAAGGAAATCTAGGATAATCTTATTACAAAAGGTATAGTGTGCTTCAATTGTCAATAGAGAGGTTTCATTGCTATATTCTGTAAGCAAAGGCCCACAAGACATAATAAGTTTAATCAACTCCTAGAATGTAAAAAAGAAGGCAAGTTAACTCATGGAAACCAAAGGTGGTAAGTGTGAGTCATGATGATTTTATAGTTCCAAGTAATCTATTTACTATGTGGAGAATACTATAGAAGTTGAAGAGTGCCAAGAGTATTCATTGTCTTCTCATGTTGTGAATGAAGAGACCAAGTTCAAGGAGAAGACCAAGGTTTTTGTTGAGGATTGTTTTTAGGATTGTTTGGATGATAATGAGCAACCTGTTGTGTGCGAGAAAGTTTCAAGCTTGGTTCCTATGTTGTCAAAGTCTAAAGGTGATGTTCTACAATGCAAAGAAGATAATTCAGTGATCAAGGTATGCCAAGATTCCATAGTTGCTCCAACTATTGTATATCCTATCATAGAAGAGAAATTGAGTGATGTATAAAAGGACAAGTTATCAAAGTTTAGACTAAGGAAAACAAGAGAAAGAAGTCTTATAGCTATAAAAGGATTCTAGTGGTTATTGATGAGATGTGAGCCACTCCTAGCTTCACTTTTTTTTAATATCATTATGGTATAGAGGAGGTCTCTATCTATGCTTCTTAAGAGACTCATTTTAGTAGAGAAGAAAGTGTTGATGTGGTGTTCTTTATAAGGTCCCAAGAGAAAAGAGATGAGTGTTTCTAGTTGGATTTGGTGTGTCAACATGTGAGAAGTGCTTTGATGAGGTTAGAGTGGTGTCATAGGGATTTTTTGTGTGTATGCAGTGTCTACAAGATCAAAATGTCTATTTTTAGGTGGTATAATAATATTGATATAATTTTAAGAATATTTTGGTGCTTAGAAAGTTTTGTGCACTTCCTCATGATGTGTTCTAGGTGGTTTTATGTCTTGATGATCTTGTTTGTACTTTTTAGAGGTTTTTGTGTGCTCTCGAGTTTATCTTTCTTGTTCTGAATCAAAGTCAAAGTATAAGAAGTAAAGGTTATCAAAGATATGAAGGCTCAAATCTTGGTCTAAAAGTGTGTGATGGTTATCTCCAGGTGTGCAAAAAGTTTTAGAGGTGGGCATTGACTAGAAGGAGGTTTATTGACCTTGTTTATTTTAAGATTCTAGAGTTTTGGGCTATGCAGGAAAAGTAGTTTGAATTATGAATTGAGGTCTAAGGATTATTAATATGTTTAATGGGCCAAATGGGTTTTCAAATCATGCTTCACAAAGATTTTAAGGTTTGTGTTTTTCAAATTATTCAAGTTTTTGTCGAAATAGAGGCTTAATTGGCTAGTAAGTTTGTGAAGGAAGTATGTTTCAGAGGAGGAAATAGGTGATAAAAATTGGTGTTCTTAAGGGGGCATATTAAAGTGCTCTAGATATGAAGTTTCAGGTCTTGAAAGTATGTTTGTTGAAAGTTGTGGGCTCTACAAGTTCTAGGTAGGGTTACAATGAGTCTAGACAGGGCTAATGTGAAGATTTGGTGTTTTTACTCAGTTTTTCCAAAATAGTAAGACATGAGAATTTCAAGGTGAGTTATCAATTTGGTTGAGTGCATTTTTCCTATTTTATAAGTGGCATGAAGTTATGTTGGTGGTCCTTGAGGTGGCTTGAGATAGAAGGCTAATAAGCCTATGTGGTGGGTCTTCATAGTGTGTGGAGATATGAAGATGCTAAAGAGTTTAAATGGATCATATATCTTAGTGGGAGTCCCTATCAGATGTTTTTTGGTGATTTCCATCAGATTTCAATGTTTTTGTGTGTTCTTTCTTTATTGGTTGCAGTACTTGGTTAAAGAGAGTGTTAGCATGTAACAAGAGGAAGTTGTCAAGGCAAGAAGAGGTAGGCTCAAGGTAAAGGGGAGTTTGTATCATCTTTATAAGGTGGTCCCATCCTATTGGTAGTCTTTTTAGTTCCTCAGTATTATTTTGTACCCACTTTGTCATTATGTCAAAAGGGGAGAAGGTTCCTATTGCGAGAGTGCTTGAAGACATAGAAGGAAGGTGAGTTGTATGATGGGTGTTGACATCAATGACAAAGGGAGATATTTTTTAAAAGTTTTGAATGATGTAATGGAGGTGTCTAGGTGAGTGGATGAAGTGTCTTCATAGTCTAGCTATCGAGCATATGACAAAGTAAGCAATGTGTTTGTCCTAGTATGCTTGAAGTAAGCTTGGTTGATCTTCACTTTTGGCATGATTAGGGATGGGTCTAAATATCGAGCATATGTGAGGGGTCCTATTAAAGGTCAAGGATTATTGGAGATCTTGTGAAAGTGCATTTTATTCATCTAGTTCTTTGTTATGTTCATCTTGGCATAGTTGGTTCAGTGGCAAAAAAAATTGAGTAGGTAGTTTACTGACATCACCATTGCCACATATGGATGATTCAAGGGGAGTTTGTCATATCAGTGTGATAAAATTAGTCCCAAGTTAATATGATCCAAATTTTAGGTCATGAGATTAAGATCAATTTTTTTTATTAAGGTTCAAAGTTGGCCTTCTAGGCACATTGCAGTAGTTTCTTTTCTTAGCCAGACCATCACTACACGTCATACATATATGGATGAACTAGAAATTTTATGCATTTATTTTAGGTATATAAAAAGTCATTTTTGATCAAATATTTACATGGAGATGTTTTCTATTAGACCACCCATAGACCATTCCCAATCACCTAACCACCCAAATCTAAAGTTTGACACTTTTGAGAACCTATATTGCCCTCATGACCAATATCCCACCAAAAAATAACCTTTAGAGCCCTTCTTGCAACTCACACCAACATCTATTTTGATCATACTTGGATTCATAGAATTCAACACCAATCATATATGATCAATAGTGGTTACTCCTCGATTAGCAATGGTTGCCCTAATCGACACCATTTTCACAATGACCATCGATAGTCATTGTGTTTTTTATTTTTTCCAAAATAACAAGCATTTTTCACCTATCAGCCCTCATCCAATTTTTGATTTTTGAATTTTTGTTACATCATAGAGGTTTAAGGTATTTTCTAAATCAGATTTAAACACCTTAACATTTGTCTTTATCAAGTTATTAATATTTTAGTAAAATCACTTCATTTCTATTCGAAATCATATCTTGAATTGATTTCAATATTTTTTGCTACTTTATGCAAGCATATACTTTTAGTTTTTAGAACTTAGTTATCTTAAAGAGTGGATTGACAACCTCTAAAGATGCCTAGTACTTCTTGGATCTAGATCACGTTAGGTAGTCCACCTATCTACCTTACTAATCAACCATTTTATAGTGTATTTATTATTGGTAGGTCATACTCCCTAGACAAAGAGAAGTTCACAACAATTGACTAGATTATGTGTGCACAACAAAATCAGGTTATTCTTACCTCACCCCTCTTTAAGTTTTACTTTCTAAAAAAGAAAAATAAAAATAAAAATGAGAAAATAGTGAAACACCATAGTTATGTGTAAAAATTATAAAATAGAGGCAAAACCATGATTTTATGAAATATGATATTTTAACAATATCACGATTCCAGAATGCAAAACCATAACTACATAGGGCAAACTCATGACTAACAGAAAATGTCCCTTAACTTCTAATTTTCATCTATTTTAGTTAATAAGTTCAAAAAATTTCATGAATATCATTAGTAAAATGGTTTTAAAAGCCTTAAGAACAAATTCATGGGGTGTGGGTCTCACTGGGCATGCCAAGATGTAGATGTAAAATCCAAAGTGAGTTAGATCAAGCATTCGTCAAGAAAACTCAAAAATGCATAAAGAACATAACTAAATAAGCCAACTCCCTCAGTGGGGTTTTTCAAAATAAAATTAAGAGTTATTGAAACAAAGCATATACATCAAACCTTCCCAAGAGAATCCCTCCTCCAAATGAGGCTCAAAACATGATTTTCTCCTTGATTTGGTGATCAAGTCTTTAACAATGATGAGTGGTTTGCTCCTCCATCATCTCAAGTGCACCAATAAAACTAGGCTCATGATATTTGATCAATGTTATGCCGATAGTGAAGTTATCCTATTTCAAATTAAGAATAATAACACTACACAAAAATGACTTGTGAGGAGAATTACGCATAATAAGTTTACACCAAAGAAGCTTAAAAATGGTGGTCTTAGCCCTCCTATTTATAGATTTTTGGAAATTATTAAAATCAACCATGACCATTGATCTTGAGATAAAGATGTATGGCCATGAATCAATTCAATTTTGGAGGCTCAAGTCATAATTATCCTCATTAATATTTGAAAGAAAGGGGCATTAAAGAGGCATGGGAGGCCTTAAACCTAATATATTTTTCATTTATGGCTTATAGATGCCATCCCACAAATGATGTCTTTTGATGATATAGATATTAAAAATCAATTTGAAATTAATAAATATTCAATAAATTCCATATATTTTCCACTTAAGCTCTTAATTTGGATTAATCTGTCTAAGTAAGATTAATTAAATTTTATGCCATACTTTGGAAATTAGTTGCACACTTAATCAAACTAGTCGAACTGTCAAGTTATTTGGTCATAATTGACTAGAGTATAATTAGAAGAAGGTGTTAGTTACGTATGAAACAATACCCTATTTAAGACATTATCAACATGAAATAACATATGCAGATGTCATGTGATTTTAAATTAGATGAATTCAGTGGTTCATAGTGTCAAACTGCATTTTTATCATTTTGAGTTGAAATGATTTGATAAAAATTAATAATCACATAAAATTCATTGCCACATTTAGGGATAAATTATCCTAAATCGGTAATTATATATGACAACCTCAAACCATTTAGCATGTTTACATGATTTTGGCTCAAATTATGCGTTTGAGTGAATTTCGAGTAAGATTGACAATTTCAACATAATTATGTTAGGAATTAGATGTCTATGATTATTTGGGGTTCAACCATCCCCAATTTCATCACATAATGAACCAAAGAGTTGATTGTGTCAATAATCAAGGTCATTAGGTCCAATTTTAACCCCTTGAACCTAACTACAACTATAATATGTGATTTGGGACTAAATTAGCTTTGATTTCATGCCATATTGAACTAATTAGTCAATTGGTGTAATCAATCATGTAATCTAGTCCAAATTGAGACCCAAGAACCTAATTTTGATTATCTAAGATGTAATTTAGGGTTCAATTGACCCTAATGTCATCACAAAATAAACCAAATAGTCAATTGGTTTAATTACGAAGTAAACTGAGCCTAATTTGAGCCCCTTAAACTTAATTACAGCTAAAGAATGAGGTTTGGGGTTCAATCAACCCCATTTTCATTAGAGAATGGACTAAATAATCAATTTATTTAATGACAAACACAATTTTGACTATATAGGATGTGATTTGGGCCTCAATGTCATCACATAATGAATGAAATAGTCAATTGGTTCAATCATGGAGGTAGTTGAGACCAATTTGAACCCATTGAACATAACTATGGCTATAGGATGTTATTTGATGTTAAAGTAGCTTTGATTTTATCATAGATGGAATCAATTGGTCAATTATTACACTCATTAACATGGTTTGGGAGAAATTGAGCCATGTGAACCTAATTTCAACTATATATGATGTGATTTGGGGCTCAATTGACCCCAATACCATCATAGAATGAATCAAACAGTCGATTCATTCAATTATGGAGGTAATTGGAGCCAATTTGAGTGCCTAAAACCTAACTAAAAGTATAGGATGTGATTGGGGGCTCAATTATCCCTAATTTTATCATTTATTGAGCCAATTACTCAATTGGTGCAATCAATGATGTAATTTGAGACACATTAAACCCTATTAAATCCAAATTTTGATTATAGAAGATGTGATTTCAAGCTCAATCAGCCTCAATTTCATCACAAAATGAATGAAAGAATCAATTGGTTCAATCACATATGCAATTGGGGCTAATTTGATCCCCTTGAACTTAATTATAATAATAAGGTGTGATTTGAGGCTGAATTAGCTCTAATCCCATCTTGAATTGAGCTAATTAATAAATTAGTGTAATTAGTAATGTAATTTAGGTCAAATTGAGCCCTATGAACCTATTTTGACTGTATAAGATGTGATTTTGGCATAAATCAACCCCAATGTCATCAAAAAATGAACCAAATAGTTGATTGGTTCAATCAAAGAAGTAATTAGGGCTAATTTGAGCCCCTTCAACTTAACTATGACTATATGATTTGATTGGGAGCTCAATTATCCCTAATTTTATCATAGATTGAACCAAACAATCAATTGATGTAATCAATAACATGATTTGAGACAAATTGAGTCCCTTTCAAACTAATTTTGACTATATTATGTGTGACATGGAGCTCAATTGACACCAATCATATCACTACATGAACCAAATAATTGATTGGTTAAATCATGAATGTAATGAGTGCCAATTTGATCCCCTTGATACTAACTATGATAGTGGGACATGATTTTGGGCTAAATTAACCCCAATTCCATCATGAATTGATCCAACTAGTCAATTGGTGTAATCAAAGATGATTTGGGCTAAATTGAGCATCAAGAATCTAATGAATCAATTATATAGGATGTAATTTATGGCTTAATTGGACCTAATTTTATTATAAATTCAATCATAAAGGCAATTGGGGTCAATTAAGCCCCTTAAACCTAACTATGATTATAGGATGTGATTTGAGGCTAAATTAGCCCAATGAACCTAATTTTGACTATATAACATGTAATTGGGCATTAATAAACCCCAATGTCATCACATAATGAACCAACTAATCAATTGGTTTAGTAATAGAGGTATTGGGGCCAATTTGAGTCCCTTCAACCTAATTGAAACTATAATATATTATCGGGGGCTCAAATAATCCTAATTTTAACATAGATTGAGCCAATTAGTCAATTGGTGTAATTAATGATGCAACTTGGGCCAAATTTAACCCATTTTAAACCTAATTTTGACTATATAGGATGTGATTTAAGGTCCAGTTAGCCCCAATTTCACTACAAAAATAACCAAAGAATCAATTCATTTAATCATAGATGTGATTTAGAAAAATCTAACCCCTTAAACTTAATTATGATAATAAGAGGTGATTTAGGGCTAAATTAGCTCTGATTCCATCATAAATTGAACCAATTAATTAATTGGTGTAATTAGTGACATAATTTTGGCCAAATTGAGCCATATGGACCTAATTTTGATTAGATAGGGTTTGATTTTGGCATTAATCAACCCCAATTTCATCTCATATTGAACCAAATAATTGATTAATTCAATTACAGAGGCAATTGGGGCCAATTTGAGCCCCTTCAACCTAACTATGACTATGGGATTTAATTGGGGGCTTAATTATATTTAATTTTATCACATATTAAGGCAATTAGTCAATTGGTAATTTGATTTGCAAAAAATGAGCCCCTTTCAAACCTAATTTTGACTATATAGGATATGATATGGGGCTCAATCAACACCAATTTTATCACAACAAGAACCAAATAATTGATTTATTCATTCATGCATGCACTTGAGGCCAATTTGAACCTTTTGAACCTAATTACAATAGTATGATATGATTTGAGGATAAATTATCTCTGATTCCTTCATGAATTGATATAATTAGTCAATTGATGTAATCAGATATTATATGGGCCAAATCAAGCCATGTGAACCTAATTTATGGCTCAATCCATTATATAGGATACAATTTGTGGCTCAATCGACCCAAATTTTATTAAAATTTAAAGCAATCATTCAATTTATGTAATCAATTAATATATTTATGAAACATTGAGCCTCGTATAGGGTAGAGGGTGTGGACAATAAAATGTATTAATAAATAGGTACATGTTATAGTGCATATGTATTCCTTTCATTAAAAATATAATGTTTTCCTCAATGTTATTATTTTTTCATATAGAGATTTTGTCCCCACAATTTTACTCTACGTCATTTTGTACTTTGCATAGTGTTGCAAATTATTTTTAATAGTTTTTCCCACCCTAAAAATATGTCAACTTTGTCTAATCATGGGTGAAAAAATTAATTATAAAACTAGGAAAACATTAAAGCTCAAAATGCTAGAGTAATTACAAATGTTGATAGAAAAACAAAATGAAATAATGCAAAAAAATCATGAAAGACAAGGTACATATACTATCCCCAATATACCAAATGTCATAGATAATGATGAAATGAATAATGACAATGAATTTTTAAATAAAATTTTAAATGATATTAAAAATCCACATTAAAATTATAAAGTTTTTTAAATTTTGGTGAAAGTAACAATGAAAAAAAATCCATGAAAACATTGCATAGTGAAAGTAACAATGAATTAAACTATACAGGTACATAAAATGACGAAACTAGAAATGAAGACAACAATATGGAAACACTAAATCAACGAATTATACCCTTAACAACATCTCCCAGAATTTTGCATAGAAGATGATGAGTCTATAAAATAACTCATTATATCCACAAAATAAGATCCTTTTTCTTTCATTAGAAGTGGATATAAATATAGTTTTTGAACTTATGGTTTATTTAGAATAAAATAGTAAGTATATATCATGGTTATATCTTTAGAATTATTTTTTATCTATTTGTTAGCTATTACAAATGATTATTGGAAAAAAGATGTCAATAAGTGCATATACAATTCGTACTAAACTATGAATGATTCAAAATATGAGGAGTAATTATTCAAGCTTAATGTTGAAACAAGATCTAGTATTTTGGTCAAGTTATGAGCTCTTATAAGTTTGATGTAGACTCTCATAGTAGCTACGGATTACAACAGGTCTGTCATAAACTCTTATAGGCTCGTGCAGTAGCTATATATTACAACAAGATTGCTACAATAGTTACAGAGTACAACATAATTGTTATAGATTAGCTACAAATTACATCAAATCAGCTATGAATTACATCAAAATAGCTATGGATTACATCAACCAACTATAGATTTCAGTAGGCTTACTACAGATTTTAGTAGGTTGCTATGGATTTCAATAGAATTGTTATGGACTTCAACAAAACTACTATAAACATGTTTGAAAAATATTTCTAAATGTATTCTAATGTTCCAACTATCACGAAGAATGTTTTCCATTTAAATTCTTTTTATATATAGGTTTCTATGCATAGACTTTCCATTGTAGATTGTATTCAAATATATATTTATGTAATTTCATTTCTAATAATTAGCTCTCTCCATATTTTTTGGAGATCAAGATTAGGCATCATAAATTTCTTTATTAAAATAAATATCTCTCCATATTTCGTGGAGATTGAGATATGATAGAGTAGCTCGGTTGTTACTCATAAATAAGGTGTTGGTTAGAAGCATGAATTATAAATGCAACCTTCCACACCCGAATGAAAATAATCAATCAAACAATACAATTTTTCCTTTCATTATTATGAGCAATCCATTCTGAAATTGTGTTATGAATAAATCATCTTTTGAGGATTACGCTGAACATTTATTCCAAGGAATATGGATCAATGTATTTATGTTTATTTCTTTATTTTGTAATTATTTTCTTTACTATAAATTATTATTTTATTTCTTTCTTGTTGTAAATGTTTTTATTTTGTACAACTTGTTATAAACCTACATGTATTTTATGTATTTATCATTCATTTTCAATTTAACAATTTATTTTTTGCAAGTGTGCTTTAGTTTCATGCAAGAGTGTTTTGATTTCTGCAAGTGTGATTTACTTTTTGCAAGTGTGACTTTATTTCTACAAGTGTGATTTAATTTTTGCAAGCATGATTTTCAATTCCTACAAAGTGTGGACTGTGATATAAGGAACCATTTGCCAAAGATCTCTTTCTTCTTTTGCATACAACTTTTAGACACCAACCCCAGATTGACATCATTAAATGAAGGGTATTGACGACACCCATCAGAAGACCCATGTATTTAATTGAATTTGAAAACATTTTGAAACTAATGTGTAAGAAAATATCTGACCACCATTCAAGAAAAAAAACTGAAAGAATTTGGGATAATTACTTTGAAAATTTAAATGATGCTCAAAGATGTCAATTGGTTGTTTCATTGATGAAATTGCTTAAGATGAGACCTAAATGAACACCCTAAGACTAATAACATTTAATATCGATGTTCAAAACAAGGTGTCTTTTGAAAATCTACATAATGCATACCATACACTAGGTGTGAAAAAATGCACCAAAAATAGTAATGCTACCCGACACATAATTAATGTAAAAATAGTTTAATTAATTAACTATCAAGAGGAAAGATCAAAGATATGAGATTGAGCATCTGCATTTTGAAGGTGATGAATTGGTTAAGGATGGTACGCAAGGAACTGGTGATGACCTCTTCTCTCGCCGAAGCATATGGTTTAGCCCAAATCAATGATTATTTCAACGTTTGCTTGGTTGGTGGTTGTGGTGATTTGGCTTCGTGCCCTTCTCATTAGATGGATTTTGGTTGTACTATTGTTGCATTTATATGGTGTCTCCATAGTTTTTCTTTTGTTTTTTGACGTGGAGTTATTTATGTTCTATTTTCTCAGTTTATTATCTTGGATGATCTTTGTTCTGGATTGTAGGACTCGTCAAAACACTATCTTATTTATTCAAATCTCCAATTCAAAAACATTTACCCTTACCAAAAAAAATAGTTTAATTAATTCATCAATAATTATAACGTTTTTATATTTTACAACAAATCATGTAACATTTTTAGTTATTAATTAATGCACTATAAGTGTAACGTTTGTATGTTTTATAATAAATCACGAAGCCATTATTAAGACCTTGTTCATGGAAGTCATACCAAACCACCTCATCAAGTACATCTCTCCCCAAATCGCCCATGGTTTTCACTTATAACAAGATTGGTTTATTTATTTATTTATTGCTTAGACCATATTTTTTAAACCTTAATTACTTATTTTTTAAATTTTTAGTGGGGGTGAAATTCAATTAGAAAAGTGGTGGGATACTCTTAAAGATCTGGATTATTATGATAAAATAATAGAGGTGGCATTTTTTTTAAAAAGTATAAAATGGTGGGGGGGGAGGATGGGGTATTTTCTTTTTCCCTATTAATGGAATTATTTTTCATAAATTATAATTATTCACTTGTAAAATTGTATTTTAAATTGTAAAATTTCTATTTATTGATAATTTAATATATTGAAAACAAGCAAAAACATATTAAACAAGATTATTATATTTCAAATGTAGTGTTCAGTATTGGTGGTGTCTTTGGATCGTATTTATAGATTATGCCATCACATTTGATTTATTGCATTCACTGCCTAAAATAGTTAGAATAACGACATCTAAACCTCATCCCTATAATTCATCAGGGAGTAATAAGATTCAATTTTTTTATTAAACTATACCTTCATTACCCATTCGCCACAATCATTTGGTGTAAATCCTGACAGTTAGATTATCTGAGGATATAGGGTAGTTATGCTCACAATAATATCCACTAATCGAGTGCCATTGATTAGATGAATCCTTTTCATGCACTATATTGGTACCATGTACCACTTTTCTCTCATGTACATAAACATTTTTTTCATGTATCGTTGGGTATATTAAAAGGATGAGCTTCTCCCATGTACCAATAGGTATATAGAAAGAATGCATATATTGAGATGTGTAGTATATCAGACTAATAATATATCAAAAAGAGGACATATTTGGATTGATAAAGAACTTATCCCTCTCCCTTTATCATCTTGTTCACAATGGATGGAAATTGATTGAGATTTATTCAACTAGACATAGCGTCTTCATGGTGACAACCATGCAAAATGGAATACTAAAGTTAAAACACATCTGGAATATGAAGACCTTTGGGTTATTGTTTATGGCTCATTGACCCAAAATGCCATTGGCATTGATCAACAATGAAAATTTGATAAAGCTAATCAAAAGGCAAAGTTGATAATCATGTTAAGAGTTTCGAATGAGTTATAGCCTCATATCTATAATGCCACTATAGCTAAGGACACCAAGACAAGTTATAGATTGTTTATGAGGCAAAGAATCAAAATCATATTCTACATATACATAGCCAATTACAATATCTTAAATTGAAACTAGATGAAAAATTGAAAGCCTTCCTATATCATTTTTCAACTTTATGGACCTCGATTCTAGCATTAGGACAACTGTCAGATAGTGACAGACATGTCTTTGGTACCCGTTGTTCTTAGAGTATTACCTCCTACATACAAATTTTTTGTGACCACTCTAAATGTTAGAAATCAAAATCCAAAATTTGAAACGTTGGTTAACATGTTGCAATAGAAAGAAGCCATGAAAAATTCATAAGTAGATGAGGACCATGCACTTTCATTGTATATAAAATGTAAAAATCCCATGAAGGGTTCAAAATATTTTTTTAAACAACACATTCAACAACATCAACATGAGAACAAACCATGTTAGTAGAAAGTTTATCAAACTTATGGTAGATAATGCTATGAATTGAAATATTTTTGGTACAATGCAAATACATAGGTCTTGTTTAGCAAGAATCCCACTTCACATAATACAACACAGGTAGAGCAGAAACATAACCCATCCAAATGCCAATGGAAATAGAAACCTTCCAATCATGGAAATGTTTTTTAAAGAGAATGATTCTACAGATGAAGATCATCTATTTTATAATCAGACACATGAGGAAATTTCACCTTAAAATTCATTATTTTACATGGATTCTGGTGCCACAAGGCACATGATTGGGTGGAAGGATCGGTTATCCACTTTGAATAAAACAACATAAGAAATGTCTCTCTTGGCAATGATACATCATACATTCTTCAGGGCCATGGTGATATCTCTCTTCGATTTCAAAATAGTACTTACACATACACAGATGTTACATATGTTCTATGACTCATTAAAAACTTGTTGTCAATAAATAAATTACTCAATCACAACCTTAAAGTTCACTTTGATTAGGTAGATGGTCATAATGATTTTTTGATAAAAAAGTCTAGAGGATCCAAAATTGTTGCTTGAGATTTTGCCATCAGTAAAATCTTCCAACTTGATATGGTATAAAAATACCATTAAGCCCTTGTTGCAAAGACTACTAACTTGAAAAATTGTTAAAATTGTAGATACAATCACTTGAGTTATGGGTATCTACTATAATTGAGCAGAAAATAAATGATCACAGGCCTTCCCCAACTCAATTATAAAGAGTTCCTTTTGGAAAAAAGTGAATATCATGATCCTAATCTATTAGATTTGATGAAAACTGGTCTATGTGGGCACGTGACTCCTAACCTTCAAGGATACAAATACTTTCAATTATTTATTGACGACTACTCATGAAAAATGTGGGTATACCTATTGAAACCTAAGAATCATTCCTTTTAAAACTTCAAAGAAATCAAGGCCATTTTGTAAATGAAACTGGTCACAAAATTAAGGCCTTCCAATCAGATCATGGGCAAGTATACACTAGTAAAAAGTTCACAATATATCTTTCAAAATATAGAATACATCACCAATCCACTACTCTTTATATACCCCAATAGAATGGTGTTTTAGAACAATGTAATTTTTTCATTTTATAGATGTTTCATAGCATGATTGAGGATGCAAAACTACCTCATTGATATTGGGTAGAAGCATGTCTCATAATGGTTTACCTACTAAACAGGTCACCCACCAAAGCCCTTGATGGTATCACACAATAGGAAGCTTGGATGAGGAAGAAACCAAAAATATCTCATCTTCAAGTTTTTGGTTTCAAGGCATACATATATGTCCCAAAAAATAAAATAAATAAATTGGATAAGAAAACCAAGGAATGCTTTTTGTGGGATATAGTAAAGAGTCAAAATCACATTGACTCCTTGATCCAAAAACTAAGAAGGTAATAATAAGAAGATATGTCGTGTTTGATAAGAAAGGTGAGATCAATCCACCTTCCATACATGCATCTAATACATGTATCTGACTTATACATTTATTATTTGGTAATAATGGTAGTGCCAATGATGATGGTTAGCTAGGGCCTCCAACACCACTACCCATTTCTCAATGTATTCCCAAGTGATATACCAATACTATACAAGATGCTAAGTTTGATGGAGTCCTAGATAGATTCACTACATGATTGATGACTCACACTATGGCTTGCGCAAAGGTAAATTTGGCCTTGATGAGCATAGTTGTAGAAATTTTTGAACCCTCAATAGTTTGAGAAGCCCAAGAGTCCAAACCTTGGAAATATTCCATGGATGTAGAGTATCATTCACTCATGAAAAATAACATATGGCAACATGTTTATCTTCCATCAGGGAAGAAACCTTTCATATGAAAATGGGTTTTTAAAACAAAGTATAAATTATATGGTAGTATAGACAAGCACAAGGCAAGACTTGTAGCAAAGGGTTACACTTAGAAAGAAGGCATAGAATATTTGGAGACTTTTTCTCCCATAACCAAGATAAATACAATCAGAATGATCTTTAGTATGATTGCATAGTTTGGGTGGAACAATCATCATATGGATGTCAAAAGTGCCTTCTTAAATGGAGACTTGTGGAAAGAGGTATACATGACCCAACCAAAAGATTATGTCATACCTAGTCAAGAACAAAAGGTGTGTAGACTTATAAAGTCACTATATGGTCTCAAACAGGCTGTTAGATCCTAATATATAAAAATACATGAGCATCCCGTTCAATGTGGATTTCATAGGAGTCCATATAATGTAAACCTATACCTCAAAGAGCAAGAGGGGAAGGTGTTATAATCATTGTTTATGTTGTTAATCTAGCCATCACCATAATTTCAGTGAAGATTATAGATACATCTAAAAATGATCTCAAATAGTCATTCAACATGATAGATCTTAGGTTACTATAGTACTGTATTGTTCTATAAGTATGTCAAAATGGGCATTGGATATTTCTTCTCAAATGAATTATATCAAGACAATGCTTGATAAGTTTCAAATGATGGATTGTAAACCAATGGAAACACATATGGAGACAAGAATTTAGCTTTGTCATATAGATCCATCACACCATTAGATTCCACTCTCTATCGGCAATTGATTAAGAGTCTCATTTACCTAACATATACTAGGTCAGATATCAACTATGATATTACCTATCTTTCATGCTTCATGTAGGAACCAAAGGTAAACCACTATAAAGAATCAAAGTGGATATTTCAATGTATTCGAGGAACAATGGAGTATGGACTAGAATATAAAAACAATGACATGTTCTTCTTGAGAAGTTATATGGACTCAAATCATGTAGGTTGTATTGATGACAGGAAATAAACTTCAAGATTTATGTTATTTATTGGATTTGGTCCAATATCAAGGGGAGAAATAAGTATAAATTTATTTCTCATTCATCTACTGAGGTATAATATCATGTTGCGAGAGGAGTTTTTTACAAAGTGATATGGATACATCACATGCTTATAGTATTAGGATTATTATAAACTCAGTCTATAGTTTTGTATTGTGACAATCAAGATGTTCTTAAATCTAATGTTTCATAAGCACATGAAACACATTTAAGTTTAGGTCCATTTCATAGACAATCATGTTCAGCAACACAACATCCAACTCCATTATTGTCCCACTCAAGATTAGTGATAAGTTTGAGGCATTCAGAGATTTTCTCTCTTTAAATCTCAAGACTATGATGAATTATTGGGAGAAATATTAGAATAAATTAATTAATTCACCAATATTTTTAATATTTTTTATGTTTTAGAATAATTCATGTAACATTTTTAGTTATTGATTAGTGGGTTATAATTCCCATATGTTATTTGGGACATATTAGTTATGATTGTAATATTTTAGTGATTTGTGATTATTTCTCATCCAGGTTATTATGACCTATTATGAGCATTATTTTTTATATAAATAAACCTATGTAAAATTTATTTTGTTAGCCACATAATACATTGATTATTACACGTGCTTAAAATTACAACTTGTATAGTAAGTGGTTAAATGGGGAGAAAACACTTGATTAGATAAACAAGTAGAACACTGAACATATAAAAAAACATTAATGAAAGTAATTTGTAGATGTAAAAGGATTGAAGATGTCAATGAAAGTGACTTATAGGAATTATATGGTAGAATCCCATAAAAATACAAGGATATAGCCGATGTTCTCATCTTGCATAATTTTGGAAAGACAACACAAGGGTTTCACCCAATATAATAGATATAGTGAAAAGAAGAATTGGTCCTCGTAACCATGAACCACATCCAAAACATTTCTTGGATATGAAACAAACACAATTTTACTCTAAGTTTTTATATAAATATCCACAAATTTCTATTAGTCAAATTAATTTTTGAGACGGCCAAACCTTTCTATGTCAAAATAAATCACATATGCACCACTTGTTGTTGTAAGCAACATGTTGAGTTTTTATTGCATTGTAGTGTTTTATTTACGTACATTATATTTGGTATACTGATAATATTTTGAATGAGTGTAGCATGAAAGTTCTACCGAAATCAACAAGATAATTTATTCTAACTATTTTTTTATGAAAGACTAGATGGACAATTTTTTTATAACAAAACATGTTTAGATGGAACTTGAAACATTTGTGGTGGATTTCCAAAATTGAAAAATTATATCCATGAAGAGAGTAAAAGTGGAATTAGACAAGATCTAATTTTTTTTATCGAATAAAAATCTTTTACATGTCAATTAAAATATGGCAAGGAATCTAAAAGGTTTGAGCTTGTTACAAAACAAATACCTATTTCAAAGTTTATGGTCAAATTCAATGATGAAATTGTTTATGAGTATGCAAGTTACACACATAGAACTCAATGGTTAGATGAAAAATTTAATTTAATAAAGGACACATTCCCACTTAGTTTTATTATTTCAGTATTTGACTTTGCTAATAATTACACATTCCAACTCCAAATGGAGGCTAAATTATAATACCATAACTCAATAGAGGTTTCCATTTTCATGCATATATCATTCATGCATGTACTTGATAGTATAGAGTAAGATCAAAAAATATAAATGAAGTACCATTTTTATGTTAGTGATGATTGATCACATTCTATAGAGTACATGCAAGGATGTTTTGAGATGTTCTATGGAAATTTGACTTAGAGGAACATTACTTTTAATCAACATTATATTTGCTTAGACAATTGCACATCTCAATTTAAGAATGCATAATTATTTTACTAGTTGATTAGGATACATGTTACCATTGACATACAACATATTTGGAGTTTCACTAAGGTTAGCCATGGAACAAGGGAGCTTGACAGTGTTATAACATGTTTGAAATGAGCCCTTTCAAGAGAGGAGTTGAAGCCCAAAGATGGAGATGGTTTGACTGATATATTTTCCATTGTTGAATGATGTAACTAAAAAATGGTCCATGGTGCTCAATAAAACTCTAGTGTTCATAATTATTTATGGTTGATGGAGGAGGAATAATTGGAAAGGTATGAGGCTTATATGATCATAATAGGATAAAGTGAGCTACACTCATTCTGTAGATAAAATGTAGGGTCATAGAAATTTCATATAAGGCACATGGTGTTTTTTGTTCTACATACATGGAATTTATTTGAAATGAGTGTGAGTCACAAGAGTGGGTGGATGAATGGAGCTATAGACCTCTAAGTCCAATTGACACACATCAAGTTCTACCAACATTATAACTTATAGATATGACATCATCACACGACTTTGACCATGTGTTTGATCTAGTGAAACGAAATACAAGATTAATCATTATGTACTAAATTCTCATTATCTATCAATATCATGATTAAAATACTATTTTATTTTGTGATGAAGGGTATGTTTTTACAATTATTCCAGATGAGGATAAGGAAGAGGGAACAAATTACTACTTAAGTTAGTGTGTAGAGGAAACAAATAAATTGACTTCTTTAGTCACAAATGGAGAAAACATTGACTATCCCAAAGGGTCTGTGGTTGTCACTGGAACTTGGATTTGATGATATCCTATCAAAAATTCAAATCTATGGTTGTCTAAAGACTATGAAATACATAAGAAGATACTGCATTATTTAAATTTTATTCTTGCAACAAATGTTCAATTGTTCAAATATCAGGGGAGGCCATTAAAAAGAATCTATAGAAGGTTTGTGAGTCTAACCATGAAGTAATTATTGTTAATATCGAGAGTAGAGAAAATCCTAGTGGTTCTTTGGATTGAAATTCTAAGGTATGTTGAGTTTTCAAATGCAAATATGTTTAATTTTATCAAACTTTATTGGTTTTGTAGATAGTACACACAAATTTCAATTTAATTAATTTATGACATATTTCTTGTAGGTTAGTGATTCCAAATAATCTTTCACTTTCACGTGGTTGGCACCATTAGTATATAATTCCATATTCTTGAAGCCAAAAGAAGCTTAATAAAAGCTTAAGAGAAGGTTGGTATAATTATTACAGAATTCCATATACTCTTGAGGCTAGAATGATTACTTCATATCCTAATCAGATGGACTCAAAGGTCATGGTCATATGAACATATGTAATATTATTATCCCGATGTGTTGGAATTGATGGATTTTCAAGGGGAGGTCTCAAAAGTGGAAATGTCAATTGGAGGACATAAACTTGTCTTTTGACTACATAAAAACAACATTTCAACATTGATCAATAGACAATATTCCATATATTCAAATATTATGTTATATCATCATGTTATAGGGTAAAATTATAAATATTTGACATGTATGTGAATATTCTTTTGGTTTGTGTAAACGATTTATGGTTTTTGTTTTATGTGCATTTAAAGTTCACCTTAAAAACTGCAATTTTTTCTTATTGGAATAAACATTTTTGTGGCCAAAATGGGTATTATGTCTCTTGAATGGGAATGATCAGAGGCTAATAACATGTTCTTAGACATTATTCACCACCCTTGACATGGTGATGATGCAAGTTTTCAACAATGAAACATCATAAGTGGAGATCTCCAACTATGGCTTAAACATTGACAACATTTATTGTTAGTGTTTCTATATGCCATAACAGCTATAAAAATTAGTGTTTCAAACCTAATTTTGACTATATAGGATATGATATGGGGCTCAATCAACACCAATTTTATCACAACAAAAACCAAATAATTGATTTATTCATTCATGCATGCACTTGAGGCCAATTTGAACCTTTTGAACCTAATTACAATAGTATGATATGATTTGAGGATAAATTATCTCTGATTCCTTCATGAATTGATATAATTAGTCAACTGATGTAATCAGATATTATATGGGCCAAATCGAGCCATGTGAACCTAATTTATGGCTCAATCCATTATATAGGATACAATTTGTGGCTTCATCAACCCTAATTTTATTAAATTTTGAAGCAATTATTCAATTTATGTAATCAATCAATATATTTATGAAACATTGAGCCTCGTATAGGGTAGAAGGTGTGGAAAATAAAGTTTATTAATAAATACATACATGTTATAGTGCATATGTATTCATTTCATTAAAAATATAATGTTTTCCTCAATGTTATTATTTTTTCATATAGAGATTTTTGTCCCCACAATTTTACTCTACATCATTTTGTACTTTGCATAGTATTGCAAATTATTTTTAATAGTTTTTACCACCCTAAAAATATGTCAACTTTGTCTAATCATTGGTGACATATTTAATTATAAAACTAGGAAAACATTAAAGCTCAAAATGCCAGAGTAATTACAAATGTTGATAGAAAAACAAAAGGAAATAATGCAAAAAAAATCATGAAAGACAAGGTACATATACTATCCCCAATATACCAAATGTCATAAATAATGATGAAATGAATAATGGCAATGAATTTTTAAATAAAAATTTAAATGATATTGTAAATCCACATTAAAATTATAAAGTTTTTTAAATTTTGGTGAAGTTAACAATGAAAAAAATTTCATAAAAACATTGAATAGTGAAAGTAACAATGAATTAAACTATATAGGTACTCAAAATGAAGAAACTAGAAATGAAGACAACAATATGGAAACACTAAATCAATGAATTATACTATTAATGACATCTTCTAGAATTTTGCATAGAAGATGATGAGTCTATAAAATAACTCATTATATCCACAAAATAACATCCTTTTTCTTTCATTAGAAGTGAATATAAATGTAGTTTTTGAACTTATGATTTATTTAGAATAGAATAGTAAGTATATATCATGGTTATGTCTTTAAAATTTCTTGTTCTCTATTCATTAGCTATTACTAATGATTATTGGAAAAAAGATGTGAATAAGTGCATATATAATGCATACTAAGCTAAGAATGATTCAAAATACAAAGAGTAATTATTCAAGCATAATGTTCAAACAAAATCTAGTATTTTGGGCAAGTTATGGACTCCTATAAGTTTGTTGCAGACTCCCACAATAGCTATGGATTACAATAGGTCTGTTACAATAGCGATATATTACATCATAAACTCTTACAAGCTTGCTATAGTGGCTATAAATTACAATATGATTGCTACAATAGCTACAAATTACAACATAATTGTTATAGACCAACTATGGATTACATCAGACCAGCTATGAATTACATCAAAATAGCTACAGTTTACATCAGCCAACTATGTATTTCATCAGGCTTACTACAAATTTTAGTAGGTTGCTATGGATTTCAATAGAATTGCTATGGACTTCAAAAAAATTACTATATACATGTTTGGAAAGTATTTCTAAATGTATTCTAATGTTCCAACTATCACAAAGAATGCTTTCCATTTAAATTCTTTCTATATATAGGTTTCTATGTATAGACTTTCCATTGTAGATTGTATTCAAATATAGATTTATGTAATTTCATTTATAATTATTAGCTCTCTCCATATTTGGTGGAGATTGAGATTAAGCGTCATAGATTTCTTTATTAAAATAAATATCTCTCGATATTTCGTGGAGATTGAGATATGATAGAGTATCTCAGTTGTTACTCGCAAATAAGGTGTTGGCTGGAAGCATGAATTATAAATGCAACCTTCCACACTTGAATGAAAATAATCAATTAAACAATACAATTTTTCTTTTCATTATTATGAGGAATCCATTCTGAAATTGTGTTCTGAATAAATTCTCTTTCGAGGAATGCACTGACCACTGATTCCAAGGAATATGGATCAATGTATTTAATGTATTTATGTTTATTTCTTTATTCTATAATTATTTTCTTTACTGCAAATTATTATTTTATTTCTTTCTTGCTGTAAATGTTTCTTTTTTGTACAACTTGTTATAAACCTACAGGGATTTTATGTTATTATCATTCATTTTCAATTTAACAATTTATTTTCTGCAAGTGTGCTTTAATTTCATGCAAGAGTGTTTTGATTTCTGCAAGTGTGATTTACTTTTTGCAATTGTGACTTTATTTCTGCAAGTGTGATTTAATTTTTACAAGCATGATTTTCAAATCCTACAAAGTGTGGAGTGTGATATTAGGAACAATTTGCCAAAGATCTCTTTCTTCTTTTGCATACAACTTTTAGACACCAACCTTGGCTTCACATTATTAAATGAAGGGTATTGACGACACCCATCAGAAGACCCATGTATTTAATTAAAGTTGAAAACATTTTGAAACTAATGCCTAAGAAAATGTCTGACCACCATTCAAGAAAAAAAATGAAAGAATTTGAGATAATTACTTTGAAAATTTAAATGATGCTCAAAGATGTCAATTGGTTGTTTCATTGATGAAATTGCTTAAGGTGAGACCTAAAATGAACATCCTAAGACTAATAACATTTAATATCGATGTTTAAAACAAGGTGTTTTTTGAAAATCTACATAATGCATACTATACACTAGGTGTGAAAAAATGCACCAAAAATAGTAATGCTACCTAACAAATAATTAATGTAAAAATAGTTTAATTAATTAACGGTCAAGAGGAAAGGTCGAAGATCTGAGATTGAGCATCTGCATTTTGAAGGTGATGAATTGGTTAAGGATGGAACGCAATGAACTGTCGATGACCTCTTCTCTCGCCGAAACATATGGTTTAACCCAAATCAACGATTGATTCAGCATTTGCTTGGTTGGTGGTTGTGGTGATTTGGCTTCATGCCCTTCTCATTAGATGGATTTTGGTTGTACTATTGTTGCATTTATATGGTGTCTCCATAGTTTTTCTTTTGTTTTTTGACGTGGAGTTATTTATGCTCTATTTTCTCAGTTTGTTATCTTGGACGATCTTTGTTCTGGATTGTAGGTCCCGTCAAAACCCTCTCTTACCGATTCAAAGTTCCAATTCAAAAGTATTAACCCTTACTAAAAAAATAGTTTAATTAATTCAACAATAATTATAACATTTTTATATTTTATAACAAACCCTGTAACATTTTTAGTTATTAGTTAATGGGATATAACTGTAACGTTTTTGTATTTTACAATAAAACCTGTAACATTTTTAGTTATTGGTTAGTGGGCTATAAGTTTAACGTTTGTATGTTTTATAACAAATATCGTAGCCATTATTAAGACCTTGTTCATGGAAGTCATACCAAACCACCTCATCAAGTCCATCTCTCCCCAAATCGCCCATAGTTTTCACTTCTAACAAGATTGGTTTATTTATTTATTTATTTTTAAAACTTTAATTACTTATTTGTGCTCAAAATCCCTCATAAAACTTTAATTACAAATTTGGTTAAAAACTTTAAATTTTTAGTGGGGGTGAAATTCAATTAGAAAAGTGGTGGGATACTCTTAAAGGTCTGGATTATTATGATAAAATAATAGGGGTGGCATTTTTTTTCGAAATATAAAATGGTGGGGGAGGGGAAGGATGGGGTATTTTATTTTTCCATATTAATGGAATTATTTTCCATAAATTGTAATTATGCAAAAGTGTATTTTAAATTGTAAAATCTCTATTAATTGATAATTTAATATATTGAAAACAAGCAAAAACATATTAAATAAGATTATTATATCTCAAATGCAGTGTTTGGTATTGGTGGTGTTTTTATATCGTATTTATAGATTATACTATCACATTTGATTTATTGCATTCACTGCCTAAAATAGTTAAAATAATGACATTTAAACCTCATCCCTATAATTCATCAAGGAGTAATAAGATTCAATTTTTTTTTATTAAACTATACCTTCATTACCCATTCACCACGATTGTTTGGCGTAAGTCCTGACAATTGGATTATTTGAGGATATAGGGTAGTTACGCTTACATACAATAATATCCACTAATCGGGTGCCATTGATTAAATAAATCCTTTTCACGTAATGTATTGGTACCATGTACCACTTTTATCTCATGTACATAAATAATTTTTTCATGTATCGCTAGGTATATTAAAAAGATGAGCTTCTCCCATGTACAAATAGGTATATAGAAAGAGTACATTTATTGAGATGTGTGGTATATCAAACTGCTAATAAATAGAAAAGAGGACATATTTGGAATGATAAAGAACTTATCCATCTCCCTTTATCATCTTGTTCACAATGGATGGAAATCAACTGAGATTTATTTAACTAGACATAGCCTCTTCATGGTGACAACCATGCAAAATGGAATACTAAAGTTAAAACACATCTAGAATTTGAAGACCTTTGGGCCATTGTTGATGGCTCATTGACCCAAAATGCCACTGACATTGATCAATAATGAAAATTTGACAAAGCTAATCAAAAGGCAAAGTTGATAATCATGTTAAGAGTTTTGAATGAGCTATAGCCTCATATCTATAATGCCACTATAGCTAAGGACACCTAGACAAGTTATAGATTGTCTATGAGGCAAAGAATCAAAATCATATTCTACATATACTAGCCAATTACATTATCTCAAATTGAAACTAGATGACAAATTGAAAGCCTTCCTATGTCATTTTTCAACTTTATGGACCTCGATTCTAGCATTAGGACAATTGTCAGATAGTGATAGACATGTCTTTGGTACCCATTATTCTTAGAGTGTTTCCCCCTACATACAAAGTTTTTGTGACCACTCTAAATGTCAAAAATCAAAATCCAAAATTTGAAATGTTGGTTAACATGTTGCAACAGAAAGAAGCCATGCAAAATTCATAAGTACACGAGGACCATGCACTTAAATCGCATCTGAAATGTAAAAATCCCATGAAGGGTTCAAAATATTTTTTAAAACAACACATTCAACAACACCAACATGAGAACAAACCCTGTCAGCAGAAAGTTTGTCAAATTTATGGTAGATAATGCTATGAATTGAAATGTTTTTGGTACAATACAAATACATAGGTCTTGTTTAGCAAGAATCCCACTTCACATAATACAACACAGGTATAGCAGAAACATAACCCATCCAAATGCCAATGGAAATAAAAACCTTCCAATCATGGAAATGTTTTTTAAAGAGAATGATTTTTCAGATGAAGATCATCTAATTTCTAATCAGACATGAGGAATTTTCTCCTTAAAATTCATTATTTTACATGGATTCTGGTGCCACAAGGTACATGACTAGGTGGAAGGATCGGCTATCCACCTTGAATAAAACAACGCAAGAAATGTCTCTCTTGGTAATGATACATCATACATTCTTAAGGGCCATAGTGATATCTTTCTTAGATTTGGAAATAGTACTTACACAATCACATACATTACGTATATTCTAGGACTCATTAAAAACTTGTTGTCAGTAAATAAATTACTCAATCACAACCTTAAAGTTCACTTTGAATAGGTAGATGGTCATAATGATTTTTTGATAAAAAAGTTTAGAGGATCCAAAATTGTTGCTCGAGATTTTGACATCAGTAAAATCTTCCAACTTGATATGGTATAAAAATACCATTAAGCCCTTGTTGCAAAGACTACTAACTTGGAAAAATGTTAACATTGTATATAAAATCACTTGAGTTATGGGTATCTACTAGAATTGAGCAAAAAATAAATGATCATAGGCCTTCCCAAACTTAATTGTGAAGAGGTCCTTTTGGAGAAAGTGAATATCATGATCCTAATCTATTAGATCTGATGAAAATTGATCTATGTGGGCACATAACTCCTAACCTCTAAGGATACAAATACTTTTAGTTATTTATTGATGACTGCTCATGCAAAATGTGTGTATACCTATTGAAAATGAAGAATCACTCTCTTTAAACCTTCAAAGAAATCAAGGCCACTTTGTAAATGAAACTAGTCACAAAATTAAGGCCCTCCAATCAGATCATGGGCAAGTATACACCATTAAAAAGTTCACAACATATCTTGAAAAACATGGAATACATCACCAATCCACTACTCTTTATATACCACAATAGAATGGTGTTTTAGAACAATGTAATTTTGGCATTGTAGAGATGTTGCATAGCATGGTTAAGGATGCAAAACTAACTCATTGATATTGGGTAGAAGCATGTCTCACAATGGTTTACCTACTAAATAGGTCACCCACCAAATCCCTTGATGGTATCACACCATAGGAAGCTTGGACTAGGAAGAAACCAAAAATATCTCATCTTCAAGTTTTTGGTTTCAAGGCATACATATATGTCCCAAAAAATATAATAATAAATTGGATAAGAAAACCAAGGAATGATTTTTGTGGGATATATTAAAGAGTCAAAATCACATTGACTCCTTGATTCAAAAACTAAGAAGGTAATAATAAGAAGATATGTAGTGTTTGATGAGAAAGGTGAGATCAGTCCACCTTCCATACATGTATCAGACTTGTAAATTTATTATTTGGTAATAATGGTAGTGCCAATGATGATGGTTGGCTAAGGCCTCCAACACCACTACCCATTTCTCAATGTATTCCCAAGTGGTATACCAATACCATACAAGATGCTAAGTTTGATGGAGTCCTAGATAGATTCACTATCGGATCAAGGACTCACACTATGGCTTGTGCAAAGGTAAATTTGGCCTTGATAAGCATAGTTGTAGAAAGTTTTAAACCCTTAATAGTCTGAGAAGCCCAAGAGTTCAAACCTTGGAAAGATGCCATAGATGTAGATTATCAGTCACTCATTATGAATAACATATGGCAATGTGTTGATCTTCCATCAAGGGAGAAACATGTCGTATGCAACTGGGTTTTTAAGACAAAGTATATGGCAGTATAGATAAGCACAAGGTAAGACTTGTAGCAAAGGGTTACGCTCAAAAAGAAGGCATAGAATATTTGGAGACTTTTTCTCCCATAACCAAGATAAATACAATCAAAATGATCTTTACTATGATTGCATAGTTTGGGTGGAACATTCATCATATGGACGTCAAAAGTGACTTCTTAAATGGAGACTTGTAGAAAGAGGTATACATGACCCAACCAAAATATTATGTCACACCTAGTCAAGAAAAAAAGGTGTGTAGACTTATAAAGTCACTATATGGTCTCAAACAGGGTGTTAGATCTTGATATATAAAAATACATAAGCATCCCATTCAATGTGGATTTCATAGGAGTCCATACAATCCAAACCTATACCTCAAAGATCAAGAGGGGAAGGTGTTATAATCATTATTTATGTTGGTAATCTAGTCATCACTATAATTTCAATGAAGATGATAGATGCATCTAAAAATGATCTCAAATAGTCATTCAACATGATAGATCTTGGGTTACTGTAGTACTGTATTGTTCTATAAGTATGTCAAAATGGGCACTAGATATTTGTTCTCAAATGAAGTATATCAAGACAATGCTTGAGAAGTTTTAAATGATAGATTTTAAACCAATGGAAACACATATGGAGATAAGAATTTAGCTTTGTCATATAGATCCATCACACCATTAGATTCCATTCTCTATCAGCAATTGATTAGGAGTCTCATCTACCTGGCATATACTAGGTCAGATATCAACTATGATATTAGCTATCTTTCATGCTTCATGTAGGAACCAAAGGTAAGCCACTATAAAGAAGCAAAGTGGATATTTCAATGTATTCGAGGAACAATAGAGTATGGACCAGAATATAAAAAGAATGATATGTTCTTCTTGACAAGTTACATGGACTCAAATCATACAAGTTGTATTGATGACAAGAAATACACTTCAAGATTTATGTTATTTCTTGGATTTAGTCCAATCTCAAGGGGAGAAATAAGTATAACTTTATTTCTCATTCATCTATTGAGGTATAATATCATGTTATGGGAGGAGTTTTTTACAAAATGATATGGATACATTGCATACTTGTAAGATTAGGATTATTATAAACTCAGTCTATAGTTTTATATTGTGACAATCAGGATGTTCTTAAATCTAGTGTTTCATAAGCACATGAAACACATTTAAGTTCAGGTCCATTTCATACACAATCATGTTCAACAACACAACATCCAACTCCATTATTGTCCCACTCAAGATTAGTGTGCAAATATATTCACCAGGTCACTTCCATGTGATAAGTTTGAGGCATTCAGAGATTCTCTCTCTTTAAATCTCAAGACTATGATGAATTATTGGGGTAAATATTATAATAACTTAACTAATTCACCAATATTTTTAAAGTTTTTTATGATTTAGAATAATTCATGTAACATTTTTAGTTATTGATTAGTGGGTTATAATTCCCATAGGTTATTTGAGACTTATTAGTTATGATTGTTTTCTTTTACTGATTTGTGATTATTTCTAATCCATGTTACTATGGCCTATTATGAGCATTATTATTTATATAAATAAACCTATGTAAAATTTATTTTTTTAGCCACATAATACATTGATTATTACACGTGGTTAAAATTACAAATTGTATAGTAAGTGGTTAAATGGGGAGAAAACACTTGATTAGATAAACAAGTAGAACACTGAACATATAAAAAAACATTAATGAAAGTAATTGGTAGATGTAAAAGGATTGAATATGCTAATGAAAGTGACTTATAGCAATTCTATGGTAGAATCCCATAAAAATACAAGGCTATATCCGATGTTCTCAACCTGCATAATTTTAGAAAGACAACACAAGGGTTTCACCGAATATAATAGATGTAGTGAAAATAAGAATTGGTCCTCGTAACCATGAACCACATCCAAAACATTTCTTGGATATGAAACAAACACTTACTCTAAGTTTTTATATAAAAATCCACAAATTTCTATTAGTCAAATATATTTTTGAGATGGCCAAAACTTTCCATGTCAAAATAAATTACACATGCACCACTTGTTGTTGTAAGCAACATGTCAAATTTTCAATGCATTATAGTGTCTTTTTACATACATTGTATTTGGTATAGTTAAAATATTTTGCATGAGTGTGGCATGAAAGTTCTACCAAAATCAACAAGATAATTTATTCTAACTATTTTTTTGTGAAAGACTAGATGGACAATTTTTTTATAACAAAACATGTTTAGATGAAACTTGAAACATTAGTGGTGGATTGCAAAATTAAAGAATTATATCCATGAAGAGAGTAAAAGTGGAGTTAGACAAGAATTAATTGGTTTTATCAAATACAAATCTTTTACATGTCAATTAAAATATGGCAAGGAATCTAAAAGGTTTGAGCTTGTTACAAAACAAATACCTGTTTCAAAATTTATGGTCAAATTAAATGATGAAATTGTTTATGAGTATGCAAGTTGCACACATATAACTCAATGGTTGGATGAAAAGTTAATTTTAAGAAAGGACACATTCCCACTTAGTTCTATTGTTTCAGTATTTGACTTTGCTAATAATTACACATTTCAACTACAAATTAAGGTTCAACCATAATACCACAACTCAATAGAGGTTTCCATTTTCATGCATATATCATTCATGCATGTACTTGATATTATAAAGTAAGATAAAAAAATGTAAATGAAGTACCATTTTTATGTTAGTCATGATTGATCACATTCTATAGAGTATGTGCAAGGATGTTTTGAGATGTTCTATGAAAAGTTGACTGAGAGGAACATTAATTTTAATCAACATTATATTTGCTTAGACAATTTCACATCTAAATTTAATAATGCATAATTATTTTACTAGTTGATTAGGATACATGTTACCACTGACATACAACATATTTGGAGCTTCACTGAGGCTAACCATGGAACAGGGAGCTTGACGGTGTTATAGCATGTTTGAAATGAACCCTTTCAAGAGAGGAGTCGAAGCTCAAAGATGGTGATGGTTTGAATGATATATTTTCCATTGTTAACTGGTGTAACTAAAAAATGGTCCATGGTGCTCAATAAAACTCTAGTGTTCATAGTTATTTATGGTTGATGGAGGAAGAATAATTAGCAAGGTATGAGGATTGTATGATCGTAATAGGATCAAGTGAGCTCCACTCATTCTGTAGATAAAATGCAGGGTCGTGGACATTTCATATAAGGCACATAGTGTTTTTTATTCTACATACATGGAATTTGTTTGAAATGAGCGTGACTCACGAGAGTGAGTGGATGAATGGATCTGTAGACCTCTAAGTACAATTAACATATATAAGGTTCCACCAACATTATAACTTATAGATATGACATCATCACATGACTTTGACCATGTTTTGATCTAGTGAAACCAAGTACAAGTTAATCATTATGTACTAAATTCTCATTATCAATATCATGATTAAAACACTATTTTATTTTGTGATGAAGGGCATGTTTTTACAATTATTGCAGATGAGGATAAGAAAGAGGGAACAAATTACTACTTAAGTTGGTGTGTAGAGGAAAACAATAAATTGACTTCTTTAGTCACAAATGGAGTAAACATTGACTATCGCAAAGGGTTTGTGGTAGTTACTAGAACTTGGATTTGATGATATCCTATCAAAAATTCAAATGTATGGTTGTTTAAAGACTATGAAATACATAAGAAGATACTGCATTATTCAAATTTTATTCTTGCAACAAATGTTCAATTATTTAGATATCAGGGGAGGCCATTAAAAAGAATCTATATAAGGTTTGTGAGTCTAACCATGAAGTAATTATTTCAAATATCAAGATTAGAGAAAATCGTAGTGGTTCTTTGGATTGAAATTCCAAGGTATGTTGAGTTCTCAAATGCAAATGTGTTTAATTTTATCAAACTTTATTGATTTTATAGATAGTACACATAAATTTAAATTTAATTAATTTATAACATATTTCTTGTAGGTAAGTGATTCCAAATAATCTTTCACTTTCACGTGGTTGGCACCATTAGTATATAATTCCATATTCTTGAAGCCAAAAGAAGCTGAATAAAAGCTTAAGAGAAGGTTGGTATAATTATTACAGAATTCCATTTTCTCTTGAGGCTAGAATGAGTAATCCATATCCTAATCAGATGGACTCAAAGGTCATGGTCATATGAAGATATGTAATATTCTTATCTCGATGTGTTGGAATTGATGGATTTGCAAGGGGAGGTCTCAAAAGTGGAAATGTCAGTTGGAGGACATATACTTGTCTATTGACTGCATAAAATCAACATTTCAACATTGATCAATATACATTATTCCATAGATTCAAATATTATGTTATATCATCATGTTATAGGGTAAAATTATAAATATTCAACATATATGTGAATATTCTTTGGGTTCATGTAAACGATTTATGGTTTTTGTTTTATTTGCATTGGAAGCTCACCTTAAAAACTATAATTTTTTCTTATTAGAATAAACATTTTTGAGGCCAAAATAGGTATTATATCTCCCGAATGGGAATGATCAGAGGCTAATAACATGTTCCTAGACATTATTCACCACCCTTGACATGGTGATGATGTAAGTTTTCAACAATGAAACATCATAAGTGGAGATCTTCAACTACGGCTTAAACATTGACAAGATTTATTGTTAGTGTTTCTATATGCCAGAACAACTATAAAAAATAGGTATCTAGCTAGATTCATAGGTTTTGGTCTTGGATAAACATGTGATTTTAATATCCTAATGTTTTGAAAGTGATGGATTCATAAGGGGAGGTCTTAGAAGAAAAAATGTCATTTGGAGGACAAGAACTTATTTCTTGACTGCATAAAAATAACATTTTGGCATAGATGGATTCATCTATTATTTTTAGTCACCTTGATTTGGGGTGAAGTTACAGGGATTTGGAATGAATGTGAATTTTATTTTTTATTCATGTAAATAACTTACGATTTTAGTTTTACACACATTTAATGTTCGCCTAAAAAACTACAAATTTTTCATATTGAGAAGGATGTTATTGATGCCAAAATGGGTACCCCATCTGCTAAATAGGCATGATCAAAATCAAATAATGTGGTCCTAAATGTTATTCACCACCCTTGACATGGTGGCAATGTTAATTTTTATCCATGAAGCACTGGAGGTGAAGATCTCTAATTGTAACTTGAACATTGACAATATTTATTGTCAATTTTTCTACATATTTGGGTGGCTTCAGAGGTTTTAATTTTGGAATCACATGTGATTTTCATATTCAAACATTTTTAAAGTGATGGATTTAGAATGGAAGGTCCTAGAAGCATAAATTTTAGTTGGAGGATAAGAAATTTTCTCTTGACTACATAAAAATAATATTTTAGCACTCATCAGTATACGATTTACCATGATTTAGTCTCTTATGTTCGATCACCATGATATATGGTGAAATTAGAAGGATTTGACATGCACGTGAATTTTATTTTGGTTCATGTAAATGACTTATAGTTTTATTTTTACTTACATACAAAATTTTCTTTAAAAACTATAATTGATTTCATATTGGGAAGGACGTTTTTGAGGTTTGAATTGGTACTCTATCCTATCCATGTGTGATCAGAGGAAAATAAAATGGTACTAGATATTATTAGTCACATAAGACATGGTGAGGATGCTATTTTTCAATAATTAATTATTAGAGTTTGATATCTCCAACTATGGATTGAATGTTGATAACATTTGTTGTTAATGTTTCGACGTGCCAAAGTAGCTACAAAAAAGTGTATCATGGTGGATTCAGAGGTTGTGGTTTAGGAACACATGTAGTTTGCCTATCTTGACATATTAAAAGTGATTTATTTTTAATGGTGTTAGAAAGTGATGTCATTGAGGGTTCCAAGTGAGTGGATGAAGTGTCTTGATAGTCTAAGTATAAATGACAAAGTGAGCAGTGTACTTGTCCTAGTACGATTAAAGTAGGCTTGGTTGATTTTCATTTTTAGAATAATTAAGGATGGGTCTGAAGTATTGAGCATGTTTGAGGGGTCATATTAGAGGTCAATGATGATTGGAGAGCTTGTGAAAGTGCATGGTATTCATTTGATTCTTCATTATATCATCTTGGTATAATTGGTTCAATGGCAAATTTTTTTGAGTAAATGGTTTGCTGACATCACCATTACCACATATGGATGAGTTAGGGTGATTTAGTCATATGGGTGTTATAAAATTAGACCCAATTTGTTATGTTATAAATTTTAGGTCATGCGATTCAATGCAACAAAAGTTATTAAGATTCAAATTTGGCCTTCTAGGTAGATTGCAGTAGTTTCTTTTCTTAGTTAGACCGTCATTGCACATCATGTAGATATAGATGAACCAAAAAGTTTTTTCATTTATTTTATGTACATATAAAATCATTTTTGATCAAAGGTTTACATGGAGATGTTTTATATAGTGTCAAGAAGCTACCCAAAAAATTTAGAGTCTTGAAGTGTTATCTAGCTCAATTTATAAAGCTTCAAAGTTGCTTTAGCAGACTGTGATGGGTTGGAGACCATCAAGTTTAACCATATAGAATACTAAGGTCATTAGTTATAAGATTTAATAGTTCATGTTAATTAATAATCTTGATATAATGATGTATGTAAGAGTCAACATGTCAAAGGTTAAATGTACATGTGACAAATGTCATAGGCTCACTAGTCTGACAGAAGATCAATGGTGAGCAACAGTTCGTACTGGTGAAGATCAATGGTATAGGACAAGTCAAAGATTCAATAATGTACGTGAGTCTGTCAAGTGGAAAAATCACATGGATTGTCATTAAAGTGATCAAAAATCACATAAATGTGTCAAGTGTCATAATCTCGAGAGTTCTGAGCAAGATCTAATGGTGAGTACTTCAATATAAAGACTTGTTTAATCCGTAGAGATTGATGGTGCAATTTTGGTTAATATTTCAAGGATGCACAAGATGAGGTCAACAAGTTCAAGGTTTAACATTTGGATAGTGGTGTACTACGAGTTAAATTTTGAGCTACTTTTGAAGAAGATTGACGGTGTGAATTGAGTGAGCTAAGTGAAGAACACAAGATGTGTTCTAAATGATTGAGGTTTAACTGTGACCCTTTGATTTCAAATGTTTGAGTTTAATGAAGGAAAGACCAGTGCTTGGTTTTTAAGCCATAACTTTTGATCTATGCAAAATTTGATATTGTAGTAAAAAGAAAAGTTGTAAAGGACTTCAAGATCCATCTATAAATATTAATTTAAATTTATAAATGTTTGTATAATAAAATTTATTGAGATCTAAAGTTGACTGTGTGTTTGCTCATGCTCTACAAGTAACTCGATAAAGGTAATTGAATTGTTTTTTATGGTATTTTGATGTTTTGAGATAAACTATATATTGGAGAGTATTTTAGACTCCATGATGATAATATATATGAATTTTGAAGGTTTGAATAATCCATAGTCATTATGAATAAATTCTTAGAAGTTTATTGTGTGTTCATTCATGGTGTCTGCATACACAAAATATTGTTTGAGCAAATTAAGCTTTAGCAGAAGGGTGTTGTGATAGTTGTCATCATTTAAGGAGGACCTATAGAGTGTGTGGCATGGGTCCATGTATTTGAAAATGTTCTTGTGTTCTTAGTTTGCTTAGATAAGTGTCAAAAAGGTTAATGGGTCTTCATAATACCTAAAAGGTGACTTAGGGATATTTGAAAGAGGGTTGTGCTTGAAGGTGACCCATGTAGATGCCTTAAGAGTAAAGGCATGTGTTGTGGCCTGACAAGGAAGGTTATGATCATAATTAATCATGAATACTCTATAAAATATGAAACCAAATATGATGGTTTCTAGGTTTGTGTAATAGCTATGAAAGAATTAAAAGAAGACGAGTTTGTGAGAGTGAAAGAGCAAAGGAAAGAGGAAAGGGTATGTGCTTAGTGGATGGGTTATAGAGTACAACAGGTTGATGAATGTGTGTATGACCTGTAGGTTATATTTCTAATGTCAAGGATAGTGGTCTTATAGGGTTAAAAATTAAAGGTGGTTAGAAAGACTTGATCATCTTAGGGGTAGGTGTTCCTTGTGAAACTGGTGTTTCACTAAAGCCGATAAAAAAGACTTGACCAACAAGAGGTTAGAAGGACTTAATCATCTTAGGGGAAGGTGATCCTTATGAAACAAGTGTTTCACTACATTTTGGTCAGAAGGACTTGACTAGTATCATGTTTGTGATCATCTTATAGGAAAAGTAGTCCATGTGTTTGCAGGCTTGAGAATGGGTTTTATTCCCCAAGATGGTTTCTCACATAGATCTTGTGTTGTGTGTATGATATTGCATTATCTTTATTGTTCATTATTATAAACATCATGTATGCTTCATGATTAGTTTTATTGAATTCTTAAGTATTTAAAGGGTTTGTAAATTGAATTAGATTATTTTGTCACTACTAATTCACCCCCCCTCTCAATGATTGTACTTCTAAAAATTGGTATCAAATCATGTCTTTTAGCAAAGGCTTGATAACTTGAAGGAGATCCAAGGTACAATATGCGTAGCCATCAAATGCAGGAAGGTTTTTCTACTAAGCAAGCACCGATGTTCAATGAATCCAATTATGCTTTTTAGAGTAAAAGGAGGAGGACCTACATCATGTCCCTAAGGTTTGACACTTGACAATCTATTGTGAATGATTATTCTGCACCTACTATTCCTCCATCTAATGTTGCAAATAAGAAGTTGTTTGAGAATAATTCTAAGGAAATGAATGTTATCATTTGTGGTCTTTCAGAGATTGAATACACCAAGGTAATTCATTGCATATCTTCCAAGGAAATGTGGGATAAATTGAAGACTATTTATGAAGGATATTCAAAGGTTAAGTTGGCAAAGTTTCAGACTCACCGAAGATAATTTTAGAGTCTTAAGATAAAAGAAGAAGATTCTGTGGCATCCTTTCTATAGAGAGTTGATGAGATTGTGAATATCATCAGAGGTTTTGGAAAGAATCTTGAAAAAACTATTATAGTTTAAAAGGTATTAAGGTCTATCTCTCTCAAGTTTGATTCTAAATAATTTGTTGTAGAAGAAAGTCATGATCTTACTCAATTAAAGATAGATGAATTGCACAACATTCTTACTACCTATGAGATGAGAGTCGATGATGATAAACCACCAAATAAGGAAACAAAATTCAAGATATAAATGAAGCCAAAGAATAAGTTTCAAGGTAATAAACTCAAGGAAGATGACATATCTAATATTGATGAAGATGAACTAATTGCTTTGTTTACAAAGAAATTAAAAATAGGGTCATGCAAGTATAAGGGTAAACTACCCTTCAAATACTTCAATTATGGAGAGGTAGGACATTTTGATAATAAGTGCCCTCATAAGCATAAGAAGAATGATGATGAAGAGCATGGTGATGGAAAATATGAAGATAAGAAGACATATAAGTCTGATAAGAGGAATAAATGATTCATAAGGATTGACAACAAGAAGTACTTCAAGAACAAGAAGAGTCTCTACACCAAAGAATATTACAACTCATCAGATGAGAGTGAAGACAGTGAATTAGATCATGATCATGAATATGGTGTTCTTGTTGAAGATAGATCCCTCTTCATGGCTGAGGAAGGAAGTTACTCATATAAAAATAAGTCTACTTGGAGTGATTCAGATGATGATAAAGATGAGGTAAACTATGAGACCGAATTGATGAATGTTCTTGAAGAAATGAAGATTGAGAAGAAGATTAACAAGAAGATGAAGTCTCAAATCAAGGAGTATGAAGAACAATTCAATGTGTTTGAGGTAATAATGAATGAAGATACCAAGGAATGGTACCTGATAGAATGCTCACAATAGATAACATCGTAAGTGATTTGGTAGCTGACATATAGTCATTGTAGATAATATAATGGTTATATATAGTAGTTGGTAAATAAGGTAGTATGAAATAAAGTTTCCATTCACTAATATCTACTACAATATTCAAAATGGAAGTTTAAACAAGAAAAGATTTACTGTAAATCGCCATATTCAAAATGGAAGTTTAAACAAGAAAATAGCATAATAAAATGTAGCACAACCCAATATATTATTTCTTTGTAGTCCAGGTTAATAACATAGCATGCAATAAACTCACCATTCACTGATATATTCTAACATATGGAGAAATAAAAATATGAGAACACTAGATCGCCATACAGTAGAATCAAAATAGTAGATCATCATATTCAACACAACAAAAATATTCAGAATTGATGTAAAATAGTAGAATAAAAACAAGTAAATAGCATAATCAAAACACAAGATATCTACTGTAGTATTCAAAAGAGTAGATCACCATATTTAGAATGGAAGTTTAAACAGGAAAATAATAGAATAAAATGTAGTGCAACCCAGTTTATTATTTATATGTAGTCTAGATTATGTAGTGCAACCTAGTATATTAAAACACAGTCCCAATAGAGACCACTTAAAACATAGTAGAGCGATCCCGTTTAGATAAATCATGCCATTGGATTTTGTGGAAATTTAGAAAGGGAAACTTACTTTATGAAGACCACACATATACATTAGAATGCAACTTAGATAAAATGCATTTGGAGATGCACAAAATATGCAAACCAAACAATAAAATGTAAATGACATGCCCATATAGAGCTAGATAATAATATAGTTACCTAAGAACACAATCACATTGCAAACATTACAAAGGTAGAAGCCAAGAAAATAATTAGAAATATGAAGGAGAAAGCATTTACAAGTGTTCAAAGCCCAAAACATATTGTTGCTAAAAATGTGGCCATGACATCAAATGAAGTTGCAGGTTAACTCCCTTTAATTAAAAATATTATAAGAATAATTTGTCATACTAGAAGATAAAAAATAGCTCTTAATTCATCATCTCTAGAAACAATAGAAATATTAGCATTTCAAGAAAACTATGGCTGGTGAAGAATTCTTGTTGTTTGATAGTGGCCGTAAAAAAAATATCGTATCATAATTTTTGGTACACAAAAAATGCTAGAAGCAATGGTTGCCACCCCAGACTAGTTTGTAGATGGCACATTCAAATGTACTCCACCACTTTTTGATCAACTATACACCATCCATATTTTGAAAAAGCATATAGTGATACCTACGATATACACTCTAATGTTAAATCAAAAAAAGAAAACATACAAAAAAGTTTTCAAAGCATTGAAAGACATCAACAACTCCCTCCAGCCAGCAACTCTCATGATAGACTTCAAAACAAATGTAATTAAAGAATTTCAATTTACTTTCCCAAAAAATATTCAAAGAGGATGTTCCTTCTACCTTACTCAATGCTTTTGGCAAAAAATCTAAGCAGAAGAGCTCCAAAAAATATACAAAAGAGATTCAAATTTTGCACTGCAAGTCTACCAGTTAGTTATACTAGCGTATGTTCTAGTAGAGCATATGCCCGAAGCATTCCAAGAATTTTTCAACTCTCCATACTATAAACCCAATGGGCCAGATGGAGAAATAAAAAGTGAGCTTCAAGAAGTTGTAGAGTACCAAGAGAACACTTGGATTGGTCAGAAAATTCACTGTACAAACCAAAGAAGAGGCATATTTATAATTGACCTATGGAATTGTTATGAAGTCATTGCCATTGGTCTACCCTGAACTAATAATTCCATTGAAGGGTTACATAGAGGACTCAACCAACTCTTCACATGCCAACACCCAACACTCTAGAAATTTATAAAAGCTCTACAAGAGGAACAAAGCCTCACCAATATCACCATGGGATAATATGTTGAAAGATTTGAATGATCCCCACAAAATAAAAATTACAAGGACACTATCATGAAAATAGAAAGAGTAGTAACAAGTTATTCACTAGATAATCACTTGGAATATTTATGAGGCATTGCACACAACTTTCAATTACAACTCTAAATTCATAATTTTTTTATCTATTTATTTTTGCAAATTTGGTGTATTATAATTCTCACTACATTTATGTTATATTCTCAATTTATCTATGTTTTTTACTTGCTACATTTTCTCCTGCAACGTTATGTCTCTGCTATGTTTTCTCCTGCTATGTTTTCTCCCACTATGTTTTCTTTTGCTATGTTTTCACTGCTACATTATCACATAAAGGCCCAAGGATCATGAAGATATAGTCAATCATCTCAATTGTCAATTGGAAATCCTGTTTACAAACCTAAAAGCTAAATAAGATGAATGTTCAAGATATGTAATTGAAAATACATCATTAAAAGTTGAGTTAGAAAAGATATATAATAAGATGCAATCATTTATGATATTTGAAAAGATCTCAAGTGATCTAAATAATATTGTGAGTGGTCAAAATCTTGCAAGTGATAGAATTAGTCTTGGATACAAATAAGAACTAAAAATTTCAACTCATGACAAGATGAAGACTAATGCAAATCAAACCTTGAAGGTCAAGAATTAGTCAAGGAATGAAGATGCTGGCAGGGTGAAGATAAATCAAATCAAACAACTAAATGACATAAGGTATGCAAGTTTCAATGGTTATTGTTACACATGTAATCAGTTTGGGCATAGAACTAGAGAATGCAAGAGACCTATTAGAAATGAGTTTATATGAAACTATGATGGGGGTCATTAATCAAAAGGTGAGTCCTCTTCAAAAGGAATAGTTTGTTTCAATTGTCAAAAGGATGAACATATTTCAAGATTTTGTTCTAATAAGGAAAGCTAGGATAATCTTATTGCAAAAGGTATAATGTGCTTCAATTGTCAATAGAGAGGTCACATTGCTAGATTTTGCAAGCAAAGGCCTATAAGAGTACAAAAAATAAGGAAAGTTAACTCATGGAAACCAAAGGTGGTAAGTGTAAGTAATGATTATTTTGCAGGTTTAAGTAATATGTTTACTATGTGAAGAATGTTGTTGAAGTTGGAGAGTGCCAAGAGCTTTCATTATCTGCTCATGTTGTGAATGAAGAGGCCAATCTCAAAGAAAAGACCAAGGTTCTGGTTGAGGCTAGTTTTGAGGATTGTTTGGGTGATAATGAGCAACCTATTGTGTGTGAGCAAGTTTTAAGCTTGGTTCCTATGTTGTCAAAGTCTAAAGGTGATGTTATAAAATGCAAAGAAGATACTTTAGTGATCAAGGTATGTCAAGATTCCATAGTTGCTCTAAATGTTATATATCCTATCATATAAGAGAAAGTGAGTGATGTAAAAACGGATAAATTGTCAAAGTTTAGACTAAGGAAAACAAGAGCAAGAAGTATTATAGTTATAAAAGGATTATAGTGGTTATTGAGGAGATGTGTGCCACTCTTGGCTTCACTTTTATTTTAATAACATTATGGTATAGAGGAGGTCTCTGTCTATGCTTCTTAAGAGACTCTTTTCAGTAGAGAAGAAAGTGTTGATGTGGTGTTCTTTATAAGGTCCCAAAAGACAAGAGATGAGTGTTTTTAGTTGGATTTGGTGTGTCAACATGTGAGAAGTGCTTTGATGAGGTTAGAGTGGTGTCATAAGGTTTTTTTTTTGTATATGCAGTGTCTGCAAGATCATAGTGGATATTTTTAGGTGGTATAATAAGATTGATAGGATTTTAAGAAGAGTTTGTTGATCAAAAAAGTCTGTGCACTTCCTCGTGATGTGTTCTAGGTGGTTTTATGTCTTGATGATCTTGTTTGTACTTTTTGGAGGTTTTTGTGTACTCTCAAGTTTATCTTTCTTATTGTAAATCAAAGCCAAGGTATAGGAAGTCAAGGTTCTCAAAGATATGAAGGCTCAAATCTTGGTCCAAAAGTGTGTGATGGTTATCTCTATCAGAGTTGTTGCCAGAATCTAGATAACATGAGTGCAATGAAGACGTGATCACACAAGATGAACAAGTGCACACCACAAGATGCTAAAGCAATTTGAAATTAACACAATAAGAGAAATTGCACAAGACAAAATGGAGAAAACTAAAATCTGATTAGCATGAGATGGCCAAAGTGAGGAATACAAATAAGAAAGTACGAAAGTAACTCCTCCATAAAAGGCGAACAAGGCACCCCAAGAATAGAATGTAACTCCTCCATGAAAGGTGGTGACAAGGTGCTAAGAATAGAGAAGTAACTCCCATCAAGGGAGTTACTTATGACATTCTTATGACACTTATGACAAATCTATGACACACACCTCCACATAAGCTAGCCTATCCCACAAATGTAGAAAAACTCCATGTATGCACAAGAAATACAATTTTCCTAATTAATAAATAGGAAAAAATAAAAACCTACACTAATACCCCCCCATAAGCACAACTTAGATGGGCAGTGTGTAAATATAAGATGGGTCCCAACAACTAGGTGTGATGAGGTACCCATGTACAAATGCAATCTCCCATAAGATAGAGAAAAGGAAAAATCCCGTAGAAAAAAACTCTCCCCCAAAAGAGAGACATGAAAGAAAAGAAGAGGCTAAAAGCCCCCCCTGAAGATGATGCTACTGTAGATGTAGACTGCACCCCAAAAAGAGTTCGTAGATAAATGAACTTACTTTCAGTGAAAGGTTTGGTGAAGATGTCTACAGCCTGTTCTGAAGACTGGCAAAATATCAAGTCAATGGCCTGACTATGAATAAGCTCCCGAATGAAATGCATGTGAATCTCTATGTGTTTGGTCCGCTGGGGCTGAACTGGATTCTTGAAAATCTGAATGGTACTCTGGTTGTTACAATAAATGATGGTGGGTTGCCTGATGGGAATGCCAAACTCAGAAAGAATCTCTTGAAGCCAAATAGCCTCAGTAGCTGCATTAATAGCTCCCCTGTACTCTGCCTCTGTGGATGATATAGCAATAGCATTTTGCTTCTTGCTAGACCAATTGATAGGACCAGAACCTAGAGAGAAACTATAACCAGAAGTGGACTTACGACTCTATGAATCACCAGCCCAGTCTGAATCTGTATATCCAACCAAGTCAACCTCTGTGCCAAATCTGTAATGAATCTCATATCTATGTGAACCCTATATGTAATTCAAGATCCTCTTAGTTGATTTCCAATGCAGCTCATGGGGTTCCTGCATGAATTTGGAGACAAGTCCCACTGTATATGAAATGTCAGGCCTGGTGTGAGTCAAGTAGATGAGACTACCAACAAGTTGTCAATACTGAGTGGCATCAACCAATGGTGAAGAACAATCAGTCTCAAGCTTGAATCTTGATAGAAAGGGAGTCAGAGATGGCTTACAATCAGCCATGTGAAACTGAGCCAATAAGTCAAGAGCATACTTAGGCTGTGCAAGAGAAATCCCTAAATCTAACTGTGATATCTCGATGCCAAGGAAGTAGTGCAACAAACCCAAGTTTGTCATGTCAAATCTGTCCTGAAGAGATGCCTTCACCGCTGTAATAGCTGATGAAGAACTCCCGGTGATCAAAAGGTCATCAATATATAGAACCAAAATCAAGAGTGAATCATCCTATTGCAAGAAGTAGACATTGGGATCAAAATGGCACCTAGTGAAACTTGTTGTGAGAAAGAAGGAATCCATCTTGACATACCAAGCCTGAGGGGCCTGTTTGAGGCCATAGATAGATTTCCTAAGTCTGCATACTAAGAAAGAATCTTGAACAAATCCTAGCAGCTGCTCCATGTAGATCTCCTCCTCAAGGTCTCTATGATGAAAGACACTCTTCACATCCATTTGATGCACATCCCAACCATGTGCTATGGCAATAGCCAAGGTGAGTTGAATAGATGTCATCTTTGCAATGGGTGCAAAGGTCTCTGAGTAGTCAATGCTTGCCACTTGTGAAAAACCCTTGGTGACCAATCGTGCCTTATACTTATCAACTGACCCATCTACTGCAAATTTGGTCTGATATATCCACCTACATCGAACCATCTTTCTTCCCTTAGGAAGTGATGTCAAAACCCGAGTGTGATTTTTGATTAAGAAAGAATATTCTTCCTCCATAGCACTATCCCACTTAGGTACCCCCGATGCCTCTCAAAAATACTGTGGATCCGAAACTGAAGCAAAGAAGGCATGTGGATCTCTCTAAAAATCCCCCTAGTACGTCTATCATTTGTGGGATCTCCTGCCCAAGTGCCAGCACTCTCAAGTGTCTGTCTGGCCCAAAGTGGCCCAGAAGTGGGCGAGTTAGGTGCTAACTCCTCATCCTCTGACTGACTAGAGGTGGATGACTCTGCATCACTGTCCTCACTATCTGAACTCAAAGAAGAAGAAGATGACTCTGGCTCAAGACCCTGCTGTGGCTGATCTAAATCTGACGAGGAATCATCATGAAGAAGTAGATCCGATGAGAGAGAAGAAGTGTCAAGTGTTGAGTCGCTAGGACTCTCCTAAAAATGGACACTTCTCTCGATGAACAACTCATGTGTGATTGGATCTAGAAGGCGATATCCCTTAATACCATCTGAATATCCTACAAAGATGCAAGGCTTGGACTAATGTTCCATAGCTTTGCATTTTTTCTTCAAAATGCGGGCCATGGCTGGGGATCCAAAAACCCTGAGGTGCTCAACATCAGGTTTCCTTTTATGCCAAGCTTCAAAGGGTGTTATCCCTTTCAAAGCTTTGTGAGGAACCCTATTCTGAATGTAGAAAGCACATATGATGGCTTCGGCCCAGTACTGTGGTGCTAAGGATTTGGAGTGAATCATACAGCTAGCCATCTCTTTCAAGAATCTATTCTTACGTTCTGCAACCCCATTCTGTGAAGGACTGTAGGTGACTGTGCACTACAAATCAATCCCCTCTGTGGTGCAAAACTACTCAAATCTGATGCTGACATACTCCCCTCCATTATCAATTCAAAGAACCTTGATGGATTCTCACTCTATTTCTCAATAAGAGCCTTGAAGTCTAGAGAATTTTCAAACACTTCAGACTTTTGTTTGAGAAAATATATCCAAGTGTACCTAGGGAAATCATCAATGAAAGTGAGGATGTACTTGGCCCTTGTGAAATATGGTTTGGGAAAGGGTCCCGATACATCACTGTGGACTAACTCCAAAGGTTGTGAAGCCCTCCAAGCTTTACCTTTGTCAAATTTTGCTTCGGGATGCTTCCCAAGGGAGCACCCCTCGCAAAGTCCTTTTGAGAATTGGACACGAGGCAAGCCAATGACCATGTCATTTTAACAAAGTTGCTCAAGGTAGCGGTAGTTAAGGTGGCCAAATCGCTTGGTCAAATTTTGCTTCGGGATGCTTCCCAAGGGAGCACCCCTCGCAAAGTCCATAATTTGCTAACTCCATCTGAATGAGTAAACAATGTTGTAGAGAAGAATCTGATGCAAAATGTGAGAAGGTGTATAACCTGGCTTGGTGATCTGCCCTTCCCACTACCACTGTAGTATCACTATGCAACTCTCTGATAGACGCTAAATCTGGTGAAAACTCAACTCTCATGCCCCAACCAATGTGAGTGATTTGGTACATTGATAGGATATTGGTTGAAAGAGAAGGAACACTTAGAACATTGTTGAATGTTCCTCCTTCCATTTCAACTGACCCTCTCCTTGCAACGGAAATTGATGTGTCATCACCCAAACTAATTGAAGTCATGCTACAAGGCTCTAAAGATGAAAAATCAACTAGTGAAGAGCCCATGTGGTGAGAAGCACCCGAGTCTATGATCCATGAAGATGTAGAAGCTATAGTTGCTACAAGGGCCTTGCCCTTTTCTTTCTCCTTACCCTTGCCTTTTGCCTTAGTAGAATCTTGGGTTGATGAATTCTACTAGATGGACTCAGGAACACCTATGTTGTTCTTCTCTAGAAGATGAATTAGGTGATCTATTTGTTTCTTCATGCACTTGTGTTCATCATGCCCTGTCTTTTTACAATAGGCACACTTAACCTTCTCCTTCTTAGGTTTAGCATTGGAAGAGGAAGTCTCAGTGTTGTTTTTGGCAAGATTGGTGTTTTCTTTCTTCTTCTCCTAATCCTTGTTCTTTTTCTTCTTCTCCTTTGTTGAAGTCTTATCCTTACCATTTCCAGATATCAAGGCTTGGGGTTGAGTATACTTCATTGTGCCCATTTGAATTAGCTTATCTTGCTCCCTAGTCAAGTCGACAATGAAGGAATCCAAAGAAGACATTTTCCATGTAGTGCTAAGGGCACTTTTAGTGGCATGAAAAGTGGAGACAAAGACTGAATAGCTTGGACCTAGCTTTGTGAGAATAGAAAGTATGAGTTGATCATCTTTCTTCTCTATCCCACATTCTTTTAATTGCAATCTAAGGGCCTTAAACTTAGTGAAGAAGTCCTGTAGGGTGTCAAAGTTGTTAGGACTTAGACTTATGAGTTCATTTTTGAGCTCATGACCTCTCATCTCATCAAGCTTCCCAAAAAACTTTTTTAAGGTGTCCCATATGTCATTAGGAGTTTGGGAGGATTCTAAGTGGAAGAGAAGTTCTGGAGACACAGACAAACTCCGTAATCCAAAGGCTTCATCACTACGGTTGTACCACTTAACCTTTTCAACATCTGTGTTGGGTTCTACTTCTGTACCCATGGTGATCTTATACAACCCTTTAATTTTAAGAATGATTGACAGTTTAACTTTCTATTCATGATAGTTGAAGGGAGTTAGCTATTTTTAGCTGAATTTAGGTGAAGTTGTGTTAATTGCAAGTTGTGAATTTATGCAAATAGGAGAATGAAAGTGAAGTTTGCAAGTTGTGAAAAGCAATCACACCCCACTAAATATGCAAGTGCACGCTCAAAAGACATCAGGCTCAGTCAAAAATGCGTCTTAGAGCAATCAGTGCAAGACTAAAGCAAACAGGACATTGGACTCAGGCGAAAATGCGTCTCGGGAGACCCAAATTTTTAGCACTTTATAAACTAGTGTGTTTTGGAAAAATAACAAGTCTACGCTGTGGATAAACTAATTACAAGTACTTTTGCAAAAAATGACACCCAAAACCGAGCTACCGTTTGCAAGATTTTAAAGTTACAATTTTCCCGTAAACTAGTGTTTTTGCAAAAAAAAACACTAATACATTAAAAAAATACCTGTTATGGGGAGAGAAAGTGGCCTTCCAACCACTCGTTGGATTCGGCACGGAATGAGAAATTAAAATAAAGTTTTTTTGAGGGGAAATTAGCATCCTGCTAACCCGGGCCTCACCCTTCGTCTTCATAGGTCGAAGATACAAGTTTTAATTGAAAATCCCCTAAAATACAAAACTGTCTAAAAAATTAAATACTCAGTCAAATTGACTGATTTTTGTTTTATCAAGTCAATTTTAACTAAGATAATTGAAGCATAGACAGATTTAACCTGCTGGCCAAGCATCCAAGTGTCCACATGGGACGCCAAGCAAGGAGAGGGCGCCAAAAACACAGTTCAGAATTTTACTAGCAGAAAAGACAAAGAATAGCATAATGTTTTCCAAAAAACAAGGCGCATTTCTAATTTGCTGGGAAAGAAAGATCAGAGAAACTGAAATAGCAGATCTGACAAATCCCAACGCACAACAGGCTAGTTTCAACACAGCAGAGAAGACCAGAAAAAATGCGCCATTTTCACAAGAAAACAGAGCTGTTTTGGACGTGCCATATGGCCTGCTTGGCGCTTGCTGGGCAAGAAAAGAAGGTAGGTGCAAAAGGCTGACCAGAAGGGCATTGGAAGGACAGCTGTGTGGTAGCAGAAGTGGCCCCTAAACTAGACGCTGCTGACCAGAAGAGGGCACAGAAGCTAGAAGGAAAACATCAGTATGAAGAGGCTTGCAACAAAGTCAGCGCCTCCCTTTGCTGCTTCACACAACAAAAGACACCCAAATGCAAGGATCTCCAAGAAAACTAACCAGAAGTGATATATATATTTTTATTTTTGATCAAATCTAAAAATAAAAAAAACAAACTCCACTCCTCTTGATTTCAAAAATAAGCTAAAAGCATAATCACACACAAGATTATCAGAAAAGCTCTGATACCATATCGGAGTTGTTGCTAGAATCTAGATAACGCGAGTGCAATGAAGACGTGATCACACAAGATGAACAAGTGCACACTACAAGATGCCAAAGCAATTTGAAATTAACACAATAAGAGAAATTGCACAAGACAAAATGGAGAAAACTAAAATCTGATTAGCATGAGATAGCCAAAGTGAGGAATACAAATAGGAGAGTATGAAAGTAACTCCTTCACAAAAGGTGGACAAGGCACCCCAAGAATAGAATGTAACTCCTCCATGAAAGGTGGTGACAAGGTGCTAAGAATAGAGAAGTAACTCCCATCAAGGGAGTTACTTATGACATTCTTATGACACCTATGACACATCTATGACACACACCTCCACATAAGCTAGCCTATCTCACAAATGTAGGAAAACTCCATGTATGCACAAGAAATAAAATTTCCCTAATTAATAAATAGGGAAAAATAAAAACCTACACTAATAGTCTCCAGGTGTGTAAGAAGTTTCAAAGGTGGGAGTTGACTAGAAGGAGGTTTATTGACCTTGTTTGTTTTAAGATTCTAGAGTTTTGGGCTATACAAGAAAAGTGGTTTTCATTATGAATTGAGGTCTAAGGCTTTTTAATATGTTTAATGGGCCAAATGGGTTGTCAAATCATTCTTCACAAAGATTTAAGGTTTGTGTTTTTCAAATTATTCAAGTTTTTGTCAAAATAGAGGCTTAATTGGCTAGTAAGTTTGTGAAGGAAGTGTGTTTCAGAGGAGGATATAAGTGATGCAACTGGTGTTATTAAGGTGGCATATGAAAGTGCTCTAGATATAAAGTTTTAGGTCTTGAAAGCATGTTTACTAAAATTTGTGGGCTCTACAAGTTCCAGGTAGGGCTACAAGGAGTCTAAACAGGGCTAGTGTAAAGATTTGATGTTTTTGCTCATTTTTTTCCAAAATATTAAGACATGAGTGTTTCAAGGTGAGTTATCAGGTTGGTTGAGTGCATGTTTCCTATTTTATAAGTGTCATGAAGTTATGTTGGTGGTCCTTGAGGTGGCTTGAGATAGAAAGCTAATAAGCCTATATGGTGGGTCTTCATAGTGTGTGGGGATATCAAGATGCTCAAGAGTTGAAATGGCTCATAGATCTTAGTGGGAGTCCCTATCAGATGTTTTTTGGTGATTTCCATTATATTTCAATGTTTTTGTGTGTTTTTTATTTATTAGTTACAGTACTTGGTTGAAGAGAGTGTTAGCATGTAATGAGAGGAAGTTGTTAAGGCAAGAAGAGGTAAGCTTAAGGTAAGGGGGAGTTTATCTCATATTTATAAGGTGGTCCCATCCTATTGGTAGTCTTTTTATGTCCTTAGGATTTGTTTGTCCCCACTTTGTCATTGTGTCAAAAAGGGAGAAAGTTCTTATTGTGAGAGTGTTTGAAGACATAGAAGGAAGGTGAGTTGTATGATGGGTGTTGACATCAATGACAAAGGGGAAGATTTTTTAAGAGTTTTTAATGATGTAACAGAGGTGTCTAGGTGAGTGGGTGAATTGTCTTGATAGTCTAAGTATCATTGACAAAGTGAGCAGTGTGTTTGTCCTAGTATGCTTGAAGTAAGATTGGTTGATCTTTACTTTTAGCATGATTAGGGATGGGTCTAAAGTATTGAGCATGTGTGAGGGGTCCTATCAAAGGTCAAAAATTATTGGAGAACTTGTTAAAGTGCATGGTATTCATTTGGTTCTTCATTATGTTCATCTTGGCATAGTTGGTTCAGTGGCAAAAAAATCTGAGTAGGTAGTTCGTTGACATCACCATTGCCACATATGGATGATTCAGGGGGAGTTGGTTATATGAGTGTGATAAAATTAATCCTAAGTTAATATGATCTAAATTTTAGGTCATGAAATTATACACAAATTTTTTTATTAAGGTTCAAATTTGGCCTTTTAGGCAGATTGCAGTAGTTACTTTTCTTAGCTAGACTGTCGCTACACGTCATACATATATGGATGAGCTAGAAAGTTTATGCATTTATTTTAGGTAAAAAAAAGTCATTTTTGATCAAATATTTAGATGAAGATGTTGTATATATTGTCAAGAAGCTACCCTATAAATTTGGAGTCTTGAAGTGTTATTTAGCTCAAGTTATAAAGCTTCAAAGTTGCTCTAGCAGACTATGATGGGTCGAAGACCATCAAATTTAACCACATCAAATAATGAGGTCATTAGTTAGAAGATCTAATGGTGAATGTTAATTCATGATCTTGATCCAATGGTGCATGTAAGAATCAACATGTCAAAGTTTGCATGCACAGGTGACAAGTGTCACAAGCTCGCTAGTTTGACAAAAGATCAACAGTGAGCAATAGTTTATACTGACAAAGATCAACAATGTGGGAAAAGTCAAAGAGTCAATAATGCATGTGGGGATACCAAGTGGCACAAGCACTGGAATGTAAATAAAGTAATTATAAGGCACAGAAAGGTGCCAAGTGTTATAATCTTGGGATTTTTCAGCAAGATCTAATGGTGAGCACTACAAGGTAAAGACCTACTTAATCCACAAAGATTGATGGTACACTTTTGGTCAATATTGCAAGGATGCACAATATGAGGTCAACATGTTTGAGGTTTAACATTTGGATAATGGCGCACTATGATTTAAATTTTGAGCTAATTTTAAAGAAGATCAACGATGTGAATTGAGTGAGATGAGCAAAGATCATGAGATGTGTTCTAAGTGATTAAGGTTTAATTGTGACTGCTTGAATACAATATTTGAATTTAATGAAGGAAAGACCAGTGCTTAGTTTTTAAGCCATAACTTTTGATCTATGAAAAATTTGATATTTCAATAAAAATCAAAGTTGTAGATGACTTCAAGACACATTTTAAAATATTAATTTTAAGATCAAAATATTTGTATAGTCAAAGTTATAGACCTTCAGAGTTTATTGTGTGTTAGTTCATACTATGAAAGTAACATGAGAAGGGTAATTGAGTTGTTCTTGATGGTATTTTAATGTTTCAAGATGAGATAGATATTGGAGAGTGTTGTATACTCCATGAGGATCATCTATATGGATTTTGGAGGTTTGACCAATCCATATCCGTATGAAAAAATGATTAAAATTTGACTATGTGTTCATTCATGGTGGCTATGTCCACAAAATTTCGTTTGAGCAAATTGAACTTGAGCAAAAGGGTGATGTGATGGTTGTTATAACTTATGAAGGACCTATAAAGTGTGTGGCATGTGTACATGTATTTTAAAGTGTTCTTGTGTTCTTAATTTTCTTAGAGAAGTGTCAAAAAGGTGACTAGGTCTTCATAAGACCTAAAAGGTGACTTAGGGCTATTTGAAGGAGGGTTGTGCTTAAAGGTAACCCATGTAGATGACTTAAGAGTGAAGGCATGTGTTGTGGTCAACAAGGAAGGTTATGATCATAATTAATCATGAAGACTTTATAAAGGGTGAAACTAAAAGTGATGGTTTCTGGGTTTGTGGAATAGATATGAGAGACTTGAAAGAAGAGGAGTTTGTGAGAGTGGAAGAGTGAAGGAAAGAGGAAAGGGTGTGTGCCCAGTGGATGGGTTGTAGAGAAGAATAGGTTGATGACTGTGTGTATGACTTATAGGTTATATTTTTAATGTCAAGGATATTACTCTTATAGGTTTGAAGATTGAAGGTGGTCAAAAAGACTTGATCATCTTAGGGGTAGGTACTCCTTGTGAACAGGGGTTTCAATAAATTCAGTTAGAAGGACTTGAATAGTAGGTGGTCAGAAGGACTTGATCATCTTAGGGGCAGGTGCTCTTTGTGAAACAAGTATTTTACTAAATTTTGGTTAGAAGGACTTGACCAGTCTCATTTTTGTGATCATCTTATAAGACAAGTAGTCCATGTGCTTTTAGGCTTGAGATTGGGTTTTATTTTAAAAGAGGTTTTCCCACATAGATCTTGTGTTGTGTGTATGATCTTGTATTATCTTCATTATTCATTGTTATAAACATTGTGTATGCTTCAGTATTGGTTGTATTGAATTCTTAAGTGTTTGAAAGGTTTGGAAATTGAATTGGATTGTTATGTCACCACTTATTCACCCCCCCCCCCCCTCAGTGATTATACCATTAATAAATGAAAAGTTTTAGAAGTATAAATATCAGTTAGAGGACAAGAACTTATCTCTTGACTACAAAAAATAACATTTTATCATTGATCAATATATGGTCTGCCACATATTCATCTCTTATGTTAGATAACTATTCTATATGGATAAAGTATATGGATTTGATTCACATATGAATGTTATTATTTTTTATGTAAATAACTTACGATTTTCATTTTACACATGTTTGGACTTCGCCTAAAAAATATAATTTTTTCATATTGGGAAGGATTCTTGAGGTTGAAATGGGTACTTTGTTTCTTGACCAGGCATGCTCAGAGGCCAAGAATATGGTCATAAATATTATTTTTCACCCTCAAAATGGTATAAATGCCAATTTTTAGTTGTGAAGCATCAGAGGTGGGGATCTCCTACCATGGTTTGAATGTTTACAACATTTGTTGTTAGAGTTATGTGTGTTAGAGAAACTAAAAAAATGTGTATCTAGGTGGCTCCAAAGGTCTTGGTATTGGTAAAACATGTGATTTTACATTCCATACATGTTGGAAATGATTTATTTTCAAGGGAAGTCCTGAAAGTGGAAATTTTAATTGGAGGACAAGAACTTGTCTCTTGACTGTATAAAAATAACATTTTAACATTGATCAATATACTATCTTCTATGGATTCATCTCTTATGTTGAATCATCATGATTTGAATTGAAATTAGAGTGATTTTACATACATGTGAAGTTTATTTTATTTCATGTAAATGACCTTCATGTTTTGTTTTACATGTGTGTTAATTTCTCCTTAAAAACTGTAACTTTTTCGTATTGGGAAGCACGTTTTGAGGCCGAAATGGGTAATTTGTCTCCTCACTATGCATGATTAGAGGCCAATAATGTGGTCCTATATGTTAATCACAACCCAATACATGGTGGAGATACCATTTTTCAACCACAAAGAACTAGAGGTGGAGATATCCAACTACAACTTGAACATGATAATTTAGCCATTTCTATAGATCTAGATCTTAAGTCTCTTATTATTGGCAATATAAATAAAATTATGCAATTGGCATGTCATGATAATAGTGCTAAGGAAATTTTCATTACACAAAAAAATCTAATTAATTTAATCAATAAATGAATATTGTGTCATATTTAAGGAAATGAAGTAGCAATTATACATCTCCAATAAAGATTCATAGGGTTATAAATCATTTAAATGCTGATAGTGATCAATTTGGACACACACCTTCAATAAAATTAAAATATATAATATGATCCCAAATAATAAATCTCCTTTTGCTATGTTGAATAAGGATGGTGGGAAATTTAATGTAGAAAAGGAATTAAATTTCAAGATTATAGCTATAAATAGAGATTCAACAAATTAATGAAATTACAATAACGATCATGTATAAAATGATTACAACAAGGTCACATGTTTCAATATATAAACAAAATTTGAACATAACATAATGTTTGGTCAATGCCATATAGGCATATAATGCCAAAAATCCATGCATTGCCATATAGGCATACAAAAAAGTATCATGTAAGACATATCCTAATCATCAAAAGACACCCCTCACTTTTCCTTTCTTGTAGATGGAGATACCTAAAATGCATTAGATTACTCCAAGATCTAACTACGGGTCCTTTTACACTTATAGCTCACCTATAGTTGAATGTTTTCATATACACACATTGTTAGAAACTTTACATAATAGAAATGTAGCCAAGTTCAAAAGTTAGATTTAAAATGATGTAAAAACTATTTAGATGCACTTACTGCAATCTCATGGTCAATCTCAATTTTATTTTGACACTTAGTAGGGTCAGTGGTAGGTTGAGTCTCACACAAGGGAGTATGAAAGTGAGAAACACCAAGAGTTAGTGCCTTGATCATGATAATGGAAGGGGTTTAACCCTACACACACACACACACACACACACACACACACACACACACACACACACACACACACACACATATAAACATTTCAAAAAATGAAATAATAAGAGATATAATATCTAAATTTAAAAATGAAATTTTTTTGTACCATGACACCCATGCTAACCATTTCAATAAGACTGTCAAACATCATCATAAACCCCTATTTGAGTATCACATTCATGTTAGCTATATTTTCATAAATATAGGTTTAAATTATTAAAATAAGTCTATATTTAAAATTCAACATTACAAGTTATCATACCTTAGTGAGTTACTGCGTAAATCAAATCGTAGCATCAATGACTTTGTCTGCTCCCACTCGTATGATGGAGGATTCTCCAATGTGATCATCAACTAAAAAAATAAAATATGGTTGCTCATTGAGCATATCTCTATAAATAAATACATGTACATGAACCATAATATTAATGATACATTACCTATGTCTATGTATACATTAGGGGGTAACAATAATATGTGCACTACTAGATGGTCCATAATCTAGCTATCAAAAGGATGGGACTGTATCCTCTTGAAACATACAAAATTACATATATATTATTGATTTATATATGTAAATTAATTATTACCTTTTAAATACAGATATATCTAAAATTTAACAAGTCAAATATTTAAGATACCTATAAAGGTGAAGTCGAGGTGTTTAAACCAAATTTATGTGTCAAAAATGTGTTAGTTAGAACCGTAACACCTATAAAAGTGTTATTAAAAATGATGAAATGCCCCCAACTTAGAAAGCTTGTTGAGTCAAAGGCTAGCCCAACATCGAAACCATGTAAAAGTATGTCTTGTATCACACTCACATACCTCATGAAAAGTATTATGTATTGAAAATTATATGAAATATGTTATCTATTTAACATGAAAATATATGACATAAGATGTAAACTAGAAACATAAATAAATGCTTAAAGGTAATGATTTTTTTGTATTTTTGAAAATATTTTGATTTTTTTTTGTATTTTATAAATATATGAGTGTTTTTGTATTTTTTCCATATTTTAAATGTTAAAGTGCAAAAGTGAAATTGAAAAATCCTAAAAAGTGAGAAACAAGGTTCCAAAAATAGAATAAATAGAAGGAATTTTTGCAATCCAAAACAAGGTGGTAAATCATGTCATGGCAAGAAGGCCAGTTATATGCCTCCAATGTATATGTAAATGTAGTATAATAATTTAACATTTATGAAAAACATAGCTATGTATGCTCATGTAAAATTCAATAGATGTGATCATGTAAAATTCAATAGATGTGATCATGTAAGTGCTAATGGAAGCAATGTATATATGTGTGATAATAAGCAAGTGAATTGCCATAAAAGTGTGCATTTAAAAGCATTGTAAGATGATTATTTTGGATTGTTTGAATTGTGTTGGAAAAGAAAGAGGGAAAGTGTCCCAAAAATGAAATATAGAGCCAATGGCTAGAAGAAAATATGGATAAGGTATAGAATAATGAGTTGTAGAATAATAAAAAATAAGCTATGTATAATTAAGAGCTATGCAAGTAAGCTAATAAAGAGTATTTTTCTAACTATAAGGTTGGGAGGAAATGGGATAATGTGTCTATCCAATGATCTCATCAAGAGGGTGTTCATATGTATATACAACTATTTGATGTGAATGAGGATCTTCTTGTGAAGAAGAAGTGCCAACTATATGAGATTTTGAATCTGAAAAAGAACCATATGTTTTAGCATAGCCATATGAATCACTACTTGTACTCCCATGTGAATCTATATCCTCATGTGTAGTAAAATAAAATGTATCAACTTATACATGTGATGAAGCTTTCTACATAATTTTTGATGCTTTAGGAGAGAAATACCTTTTGTTTTGTGCCACTTTTTACTTAAGATTATGTACCTTGCTTTTTTAGCTAACTAATCATGCTCATGTGTGAATGGAGAGGTTGCAATATGCTCATGAAGAGGTTTATAAACCAATCTTGTAACATGCCTTTATGTATGTGAATTATGATCTTAAATAGTTGTATAAACTATTTAATTACTAATTTTCTCAAAAATTATGCCAACCAACTATTGTGCAGGAGGACTGAATACCATTTATTATAAATGATATTCATATTTGATGCCTAAAACTTTGACCACTTGATTATTATTAATATATTTGATCCAAGGTCATCTAATAACATGTAAAAGATAATTGTGCTTGGTAAAAATAATAATGGAATGGGCATAATAAGAGTTCCCACTTGTAATGGTAATATGATATGCCCAAGAGTATCCTATGTATGACCATCAAATGCTTTAAAAATTATAGATGTATCCTATAAATATTTATCTGTATATCCAATAGAATGTATAAGTGTTATAATGCACACATTTTTTATTGATTCATTGTATATCATAACACTATGGATAGGTTGTATGTCAACATATGATCTAATGAATAGTGCATGTCTATCAGAATCATCATCAACAATTTCACTATCATCAAATGTAATCATGATGCATGATGTGTTCTTGATTGTAACTATACCAATGATGTTATCAATTATATGTCCATATGAATGAGGAGAAGGATGAGCATTATATGCATAATATATGTCAAATTTTGATTTTTATCTTGTGTTTCATGATTTGGAAAAGGATCCTTGTACATTTTCAACTTTTCATTCTCAGTTTTTGGTAGGTTAGCCTCTTCATTAGATGTGACAATATCAATAATGTTCTCATCGATAAGGTCTTAGATCTTGTGCTTGAGATTCATAAAAAAATTGATAAAATTTTCAACACATCTATGATATTCACAAAATGCATTTCCATCAAATATTATATATTGTGGTCTAGAAAAATCAACTTTCAATGGCGGAGGAAGATTAATAAGATTCAAGTAGATTTTGCACTAACACATGAGGAGGTGAAGATAACCATGCAAATTTCCTCCTAGGTGGAGTTTGTAATTGAAGCTTGTGTGGTGGTTGTGATATAAAATTAACTGTAATTTTATCCTCATTCTTACTTTCCTTAGATTTGCTCTTTAATTGGGCTTTCTTTGAAACTTGACATTTGAACTAGAAAGAGCATTTGAGGTATACTTAAGCTTTTTCAAAGTAATCCATTTGACCTCATGTTCTTTAACTTTATGGCATAGTTCATCAAAGGATTTGAACTTATCAAACATGATGGCCTCTTGGAGTAGAGCAAGCAAGATTTGAGTAAAAATATCTATAATTTCATTATCAACCATTTGATTTGTCATTTTATCTAGGATAGTCTTGTATATTAGAAAATATTCACTTATTGTCTCATTGGAACATTGTGTTAGCTTTACAATTTGAGCATAACATCTCACCAATGTTGATAAAAAAGTGTGCCAAAAACTAATTTTACAAAGGATTGAAAGACTTTATTGATTTTAGAGGAAGATCATAGAACCATCTAAGGGCATACTCTTTGAGACTTCTTAGGAAAAGCTTTTTTAATAATTTATCATTATCTACATAGTATAGACAAGTTACATGGAATGTACCCAAATGTTGTTTAGGATCACCTTTACCTTCATAGAGAGGAATTTTGGGAGCCACAAAGCCAATTGTTAATGGATAAGATGTAATTTCAGGCATCAAAGGATTATATAACAAGGTACATGAATATAAATAAAGGCTAGCATGAGAAAAGGTTTCCTCAATTTGGGTTAACTTAGCTTGTAAGGTAAGAAGGGTTTGCTCAAGAGTGGTGTTGGTAGAGGTAATTAGAGGATTATAAGTAGCATAAGTAGGCACAGGCATGTATAATTTTTTTTTGAACCAAATGATGTTCCCAAGCCAAGGGTGGAGGGTATGGATATGACTAAGAGGTAGAAAGAGGAATGGATGCAATACTAGAAGTAAAAAATTTTGAAGTATGGGATTTTAGAATTATAAAAAGAAATGTTTGTGGTTTGGATGTGGCCAATATAGATTGATGCTCATCTTTATATTTAAGAGTATGCTTATGATTTTATTCACCTCATGGGAGTATTCTTGAATACCTTGACGAAATCTATACAATTATTGCACTTGGTCTTGATCTACTCCATTAAGCCCATTTGGATCAGTATGTGTCTCATGTTCATTATCATATTTTTATTTAGTAATGTTAGTATCAAATTTTAATATAAACTTCTTTGTCATTGTGATTTTCCATTTTAGAAGAAACAAAAGGAAGATCCATTTATGAAAATATAACACCACTTAATTTATCAATATGCCTTAGAGGCATATAATACAATATAAATGAACATAACTAATGACTATGAATATAATACAAGCAAAGAAAATTAAAGATAAAGTGTGATCTAGGCAAAGGGTGTGAATGATTATGAGGGATCTAAAATATAACTACTCGTTAGTTGATTATTGTCAGACCAATGTTTTAGATCACTAACTATAAAGGTAGAGCCATGCTTGTAGCCCACTAACCCCATTTCTGAGGGTACGGTGAGAGTAACTTCCCTAGGTGATACACTCTTTTCAGGTGCACCACAAATTTAAACTACTAAAATAAGATTCCTATTTTTGTAAACAAGGGGATCCTAAGTGTTTTAGATATACTATGAAGCACAAGAAAACTAAAGTTCATGTTTATTGTTATACTATGGCTATGAGCATTGGAATCTAACCCCTTAGGTCACAATGTCTATAAATAGAGCACCATGTAGCCCTTTAAGACAATCACTAAATAGGCTTACAACTACTAGAACACTATTCTAAAAATAAACATAAATAAATATAAAATAAATTGAAAATAAAAATAAAAAATATTTTGTGTATATGAATCGGTAAATTCAACTTGAGGTTGATGGAATTAATTCAATGTTAGATTTGTATCCAAGGTTACAAGGCACTGTTTTCAGTGTCATATTAAAATCCAAAGTCAAATATTTATTGACTTGAAGTGCTAGATTTATATCCCCTAATTAAATTTTTCCTCTCATTTGTAAGAATTTATATAATTTTGCTTGAAACCCTATGACACCAATTAAGCATACAGACCAGCAGTGTTCTAAATTAAATTGTGGGTTCACCAAAATATTTGATCTTGAATTGAATTAACAATGGACTAGATATAAATTATTAAAATATAATTTGGATTATATAATATGGTAAAATACATAACCTAAATGTAAATTTACAAAAATGTACAAAATTGGAAATACGCTAAAAATAGTAACTTGTGCAAACCTAGCTTGGATCTAATTTTTTATCAACTATGTAGACTATTTATTGTTTAAAACTAGCTAAGAGGACCTTGTAATTATGTTGTAACCTAAAATATAATTTTATTTCACTCTAATACAAATACATAGGATAAATACATGTGCATAGTACATCATTGTCTACCTAATGTAATTTTATCCTATTTGATCATGCACCAAAACTATTGATCTGGGTACTCACGCCTATACCTACTGATTATCCAATTTTGTGTTGAAGCCAAATTGATGCATGAAATCCATATAAGATCAAAACCCAAGTCCTACACAAACACCAAATATATATTAAGTACAAAAGAGAGGAAAATTAGGGAAGTGGAAAGTGTTGATCTATCCTCAAAGAATCCCATGTAATTTGAGTGCTACCTAAATAACCAGAAGGGCCTCAAGCTAATGTAGTTATCCCTTTAGTAAATATCATGTGAATGCAATTAGAATATTTGATTAGAAATCTTGATAATTTATTCCCTTAACTTGAAAAAAAAATGTTAGACTTTGTCTATGACTATAAAATTGCAACATAATTACAATTGGCTAGAATAGGGTTCTTTGCTGAACTTTGTCTATGACTAAAATTGCAACATAATTACAATTGGATAGAATAGGGTTATTTGCTCAGTAAATAGATTATTTTGAAATCAAATAATTAGTTAATTTCCATGAGAGTGTTAGGGGGTTTTAAGTGAGTGCCTTGACGTGATTTTATAGAAGAATATTTTGAATATTTCCATTAACTGGCCTTTTGAAATGTGTGGGAAAGTCATTATGAAGCATGTCAAATTCAAAAGGTGACCATTCAAGCGTGGGAGACATGTCTGCGCTACTAAACATGTGTGTAGTGTGCACCTATCCAATTAGCATGGACATGTCCTAAAGGGATAGATGATTCTATAGTAGTATTTTCACGAGTTTATATGCTAAATAGAGATTAATAGGGATGAAATAGGGATGTTTTAATGATATTCTTAGTATTCACAAGACATTGAAGGATTTCATAGAGATTTCAAGTTAAACATAATGATGAATAGACCAAGGAAGGTAAGGATGTCAAAGATAAAGAATTGTTGTCAAGCATTTATTGATTAAATTTGAGGTTCTACAACAAAAAACCTATATAGAAGCAATTTATGATTTTATTTTTGATCCTAAGCATGTATAATGACCTCTTTTACTGATTTTCACTCAAAACAATTAGTTAAAATCCCATTTTGAGCTAAGTTGTTTCTTTTTAAGTACATTCCTAATTTAGTAATTTTTCATATTTAGCATCTGTCAGAATCAGAATTGTTAATTATTGTACATCTCTAATGTTTTGATATTCTCTAGTTTTACAACTATAATTTATTGTGTTTTATCTAAAATAGGGTAAAACACTCTGCTTCCCATGTCCATCTCAACATAATAAATGTTGATAATATCTTATAATTCCTTCAAAACATCCATTTACTAAGTGGAGAAGATGTTTTTAAGCCTAATGCCAGAGATAGGAGACTGAAAGGTGGTCTCTCTTTCTTCTCTATAGATAACTTCTCATTGGAACCTTGTTTGAGCTTGGTAACCTTGTTTGAGCTCTGTAATTTGAGCACAAGATAACTTCTCACCAATGTTGATATAAAATTGTGGAAAAAAATAATTTTCCAAAGAATTGAAAGCCTTTACTGATTGTATAGTAATATCATATAACCATATACGAGCATACTATTTGAGACTTTTTGGAAATAACATTGTCAATAATTTATCATTTTTTGCATAGTATATACAAGCTGTATGGAATACACACAAATGCTATTCAGAATCACCTTTCCATTAATAGAGAAGACTTTTCGGAACCACAAATCCAATTGCTAATGGATAATATACAATTTTAGGTGCCAAAGGGTTATGCAACAAGGTACATGAATCCAAGGAAGGGCTATCATGAGAAATGATTTGCTCAATTTGGGATAATTTAGCTTGTAAGGTAAGAAGGGTTTGCTCAAGAGTGATGTTGGTAGAGGTAATCAGAGGATTATAAGTAAAATTATTAGGCCAATGCATTGATAACTATTGGGAACCAAATCCAAGGGAGGAGGGTATGGAGGTGACTAAGAGATAGAAATAAGAATGGATGCAATATTATAAGTAATGACATTTAAGGTAAGGGATTTTAGGATTCAAAAAGGAAATGTTGGTGGTTGGTATGTGGCCAATCTATCTTAAAGATCAATTTTGAATCCAAGAGTATGTTTATAATGTTATTCACCTCATGGGGGTATTATTGAAGACCTTGAAGAAATCTATACAATTATTACACTTGGTCTTGATCTACTCCATGAAGCTCATTTGGATCAATATGTGTCTCATATTCGTTATCATATTATTCTTTAGTATTGTCAGTATTAGTTTCAACATAAACTTCATTATCATCATGATTTCACATTAAAAAATAAATCAAAAGGAGATTTATTTATGAAAAGGTAACACCACTTAATATGTCACTATGCCTTAGAGGCATACAATACAATACAAATGAGCATAATTACTTACTATGAATACAATACAAGCAAAAACAAATCAAGAATAAAGGGTGATATAGGCAAGGGTGTGAATGAATATGTGGGCTCTAAAATATACTTGCTTGTTCATTGATTAGTGTCAGTCCAATGTATTATAACACTAACTACATAGGCATAACTATCTTTATAGCCCACTAACCCCATTTCTTAGGGTATAGTGAGAGTAACTTCCCTGGGTGATATGCTCCTCTAAAGTGAACCACAAAATAAAATATAGATAAAATAGACTTCCTATTAGTGTAAACAAGGGGATCCTAGGCATTTTTGATATATTGTGAAGCATGAGAAAACTAAAGTCCATGTTTATTGTTGTACTATGGTATGAGTATTGGAGTAGAACCCCTAAAGGCACAATGTATGTAAATAGATAACCACGTATCCCTTCATGACAATCACTAAATTTTTTACAATTAATGGAAAATAATTATAAAAATAAGTAGAAATAAATATAAAATGAAGTGAAAAATAAAATTGAAAGATTTTTGTGTATATGAATCAACAAATTCAACCTAAGGTTGAGGGAATTAATTTAATGTTATATTTGTATCCAAGGTTACAAGGTAATGTCTTTAGTGTCAGATTAAAATCCAAGGTCGAATATTTATTGACTTAAGTGTTACATGTATATCAAATAATTGATTTGTTTCCTCTCAATTGTATGATTTTACATAAATTTACATGAAACCCTAGGACACAAATTAATATTACAACATACATTAAAATATAGTAACCTAAATGTAATTTTACAAAAATGTTTAAAATTGGAAATATGCTAAAAATAGTAACTTATGCAAAAGTAGCTTAAATCTAATTTTTTTTATCAAATATGTAAACTGTTTGTTGCTAAAAACTAGTTAAGAGGACCCTATAACTATGTCATAACCTATAAAAAATATTTTTCTCTAATAAAATACCAGATAGACGGACAAGTGCACAGTTTGTTATTGTCTACTTTGTGTGACTTTGTCATGTATGATTGTGTTCTAAAACTTTTGATATAGGTACCTGTGCTTATATATGATGATTACCTAATTATGTGTTAGAGCTGAAGTCACACATGGAAGACCTATAATATCAAAACCCTAGTCCTTCACAATCACCAAATAGATACTAATTACAAAAGTGGAAAATATTAGGGAAGTGGGAAGTGTCAAGCTATCCTCAGAGAACCCCATGTAGTTTGAGTGTTACCTAAATATCTCAAAAGGGCCTTAAACAAATATAGTTATCCCTTTAGGGAAGATCATATGAATGCAACTAGAATATTTGATTAAAATGATCAACAATGGATACCCTTAACCTGTAATAAAATAATCTTAGACTTTGCCTTTGACTATAAAATTGCTTCAAAATTACAATTGGATAGAATTGGGATCTTTACTCAGTAAATAGATTATTTGAAAATAAGATAATCAATTAATTTCCAAGAGAATGCTAGGGGGTTTTAAGTGATTTCCTTAATGTGATTTTATACAATAATATTTTGAATATTTCCATTAACTAACATTTTTAAATGTGTGGGAAAGCCATTATAAAGTGTGTCAAATTCAAAAAGTGACTATTGGAGTGTGGGAGACAAGTTCATGTTATTGTACAAGTACAAAGTGTGCACCTATCTAATAAGCATGGACTTTTTTTAAAAGGAAAGAGGCTTCTTGAACAATATTTTCATGAGTTTATATGGTAAATAAGAATTAATAGGGATGAAATCTGGATGTATGAATGATATTAATAATATGCGCAAGACGTTGAAGGCTTTCATAGAGATTACAAGTTAAATGGAATGGTGAATAGACCAAGCAAGTTATGGATGTCAAAGATACACAATTTTTGTCAAGAATTTATTGATAAAATTTAAGGGTCTATAATAATGGACCTATCCATAAGCAGTTTATGATTCTGATCCTAATCCTGAGCATGCACAATGACCTTTATTGATTTTCACTCAAAACAATTTTCTTAAATCCTTTTGAGCTAAGTTATTTCATTTCAATTACTTTCCTCATTTAGTATTTTTTAATATTTAGAATTTTTTAAAATCATAATGGTTAATCATTGTACATATTTATTGTTTTAATATTATATATTTTTACACCTATAATTACAAATACAATTTATTATGTTTTATCTAAAATGGGGTAAAACACTCTACTATCATGTCCATCTCAAAATAATAAATGCTAAGAATGTCTTATAATTCCCTCAACGCATCCCTTGACTAAGTGGAGAATATTTTTTTAGCCTAATGTTAGAGATAGTAGACTGAAAGGTGTTCTCTCTTTCTTTTCTATAGAGAAAAAATAGGGAGACATTGTAATCAACTCACTATCCATAACTCAAATATATAGAACACCAGAAAGAAACATATATAAGAAGTAATATCAATGATGCCAATAAAAATTATAAAGAGAATTTATAGCATCCTTAATATCTAAATTTGAAAGATAAGGAAATAGAGGTGACATGACATAATTTTGATTATCTAAGTTTGATGCAATAAAATATGTTGCCTTGAAGCATTATGCCCAATAATAGTCATATCTCATGAGGATAGTAATGGTAGGATTCCAGTTCCCATAGATTATAATCCCTTAATAAATAAATATTGAAACTTTTTAAAAATATTTATATCAAAACATTTCTCATGACTTTCAAGTCATTCATTAGCAAGCTACTTGAGTCAAGTATAGTTTAGTGAGGCTCATTTAGTTTTTACGAGGCTTGTTTATTTTTTGTGAATCTTGTTTAAATTTTGTGAAGATATGGAAATAAATGTTACATGACATAATTTTGATTATATCATTCCTAGTGCAATCAAATCACACAAGGATATTAATGGTGGAAGTTATTATCTTGATCTCATCTCTCAACATTTACAATGATCTCACATAATGTGAGGAACCTAGTTCCCATAGATTTAACCTTAATAAAATTTGCTCTTTAATCCCTTACTAATTGAATAATTTTTATATTTAGTCAAGCAAAACTCTTGTAAATATTGGTCATTATATGAACTACCATTTTATTTACTACATCTATTTATGTTAAATGATAAGTTTGTCATTTTTTTAATAAAGTAAAAATTTAATTGTAGATTCACCTTTTCATCTATATTAAATTGTAAAAATTTTAAATTTTTTTCCATCAATATGAAATTCATTCTAGTAGGATTCACCAAACTAGAAAATCTAAGTCTAGATATATCTGCCATCCATTCTATAATTTTCTTTCAGGTGGGTTTATTAAAAATTTCCCTGATAGCAAACCATTTTCATGGATTTTGTGGTGTATTACCTATTCCCAAGCATGGACATTATATGTTTTTTTAGATAGATTAAATATTTAAATGTGTATTTTAATTGCTTTTAATAAAATAATAAAAGGGCATAAAGTAGTTGAACTCTTATGTTCTAATGTTTGGGTGCATTTTTTTATTACTGAGTCTATTGGATCAAATACAGACTCAAGGTTATTGGGAAAATACTATGGGGAAAGATGGATATTCTTCTTCAAGGAAGTACCACTTTCAATCCTCAAATCGATGGATAAACAAAGGTGGTAAATAGGACTTTGGTTCATATGATAAGAGGTCATAAAAACAAGTGTTTAAGGAGTTAGGATGAGTCTTTAGTGTATATTAAATACTCATAAAATATGAAATTAAACACATTCACTAATAAGTCTCCATTTTGAGAATGTTTGGGTTATTTTCTAGCTAATCCACTTGATGTTGCACTATAAAAATAGGTAGAGATAGAAAAGAAAGCTTTAGATGTAACAAGAGTTGAAAATTTCAATGATAGGATTACACTAATCCACCTCAAATTGAAAGCTCAGTTAGAGAAGTCTCAAGAAAACTACAAGACCAAGCATGGACAACACTATAAAGGGCACACACTCAAGGTTGGTGACAAAGTATGGATATATTTGAAAAAGAGAGACTCCAAGGATAAGTTAGGAAGTTTAAACCAGTATGATATGGATTATTTTCCATTTTAGAGCATATCAATGAGAATGATTTCAATCTTGATTTGAGCTCATTCATGATAATGTTATCATTTGTCAATTGTGATAAATTTTATTGATATGAACCATCCATTCTAGTTGAGGAAGAATAAGAATAATTTCTAACTTCCATAAAATATTTCATTATGGGCACACAAGGAGACTAGGAGGAGAATGTATTATTTCAATGAAAATTTAGAGAGACACATAGTGGATCACATGAATCTTTTAAAATTGGACTCAAGGGGAATACACCAATACAATCCAAGTGGTACTCCAAGGAGAAGGTGGAAGAGTTGTTTCCACATCTCCTTCCCCACTGATAATTTTTTTTTGGGGCCAAAAGCCTCTCAAAAGGGAGGAATGATCCATAAGGATCCAAAAACAATCCATTCATAAGGTAGCAGACAACAAACCTAGTTTCAATCATCATTAGATATTCAAGGTAGAAGTTATAGTAATGAAAGCAAAATCATTATTACATGTAGGTGACGATTGTGTAATCATTAGGGTTTTTATGTAACCATTAGTTAATGCAGGTGTAAGTTTTGAAACCATTGGTCTACATTGATAGTGGTTCCACTCATGGTAACCAAATAGATGATTTACAAAAAGACAAATTGTATCTTTAAATCCTTAAATGACTGAGGACACTTAAGTTCATGAAATGACATCTTCACAAAGGATAATAATTATGATGTAGATATAAGATAACATCAATGAACAAAATAAGTGTCTAATTGTTTGTAGGAAGGGTCGAAGTAAATAAATAGTGAGGAAAGTTTTGTGAGTAAGATAGTTTTATGTTGTACTTGTTCTATATCTCATTGTAGAACATCATTGGCCAATAAAATATAGGAAGTATAGTTATTTGATCTTCCAATTGGTTTTTCCTTACACCTTATGGGGTTTTATATGTCAAATTTTTTTGTGTCATTTGTCTCCATTATTCTGAGTTTGTCTAAGTGTATTTTCATTCATATTCAGTTCTTAAGCATTGACATCTTCCAACATAAAAAATATACGCTAATTATGGATCAATTGATGAATTAAGTTATCATTTTTGGATAAAATTTAAATTAGAACAACAAGTTGTCAATCTATGGATTCTAGTAAGTTAGTGACTTGAGAGTTTATAAATCAACCCACTATTAGGCAGGGCATAAGAGTTATTAGGCATTCAAATAGTTCAATAGTATCTTCTAACCTTTAATGTTTAAGCTATTTAATTATAATGGGTATGGAAATTTGATTGTTTAAATAGAATTACATAATCCCAATAATAATCCAAAATTATTTTCTATGGTGGGAAATGAAAATGCTCATGTATTATAACTAATGAAAAAACATTCTCACTTATTTCATGCAAAAATGTAGTAAATGCCCACTTTCAAAAGTATTGAAAAAACATTCTTATTTAGTTCATACAAAATTACACTTTCAAAAGTATTATTTTTCCAAACATACTTTGATTAGGGGTAAAACAATTAAGACGGTTATCCAATCAACATTCCCATTCAAAAAATTTGCCAAAGACATTTAAAGAACGAATCATTAAAGAGTAAATATATTTATATAATCATTCATAAATATTTTTATAAGCCTTAAAATTTTTGTTTAAGTCCATCTAGAATTTTTCCCTTTCATTCCATATGGACTTTAAAAACATGCCACTACAATTTACGGTTAAAAATCATAGATATGTTCATATGGCCAAAATATTTAACCCCTTCAAGTTTCAAGGAGTTCAAACTCATCATATAAATTGAAATATATAAATATTGGAAGAGCAACATTTAATTTAACATTTTATAAAATTAAAGTGTATACTTACTTTACTCTAGTCTTGTCACCTGAAGTACAACTATTTTTACAACTTTTCATTATGGAAGGGTTTGATGAATGTATACCCTCCAACTTGAGAATAAGACCAACCCTTCAAATTTGATCACTATTTGGAGGTGAAGGATAATAATAGACACTAATATGTAAGTAACTAGATAACACAAGTTGCACAATGCATACATAATTATCAAGGTAGTCACTACTACAAAATTTGATTAAATTTTGCTTGCAATATTTTTTGGAAGAATCTTGATACTCTGTTTTGTATCTCCCTATTTGGCACATGCTAGGAAGAGATTGGAATTTTTTTTGAGTTTAGATTTACACCAAGGAATTACATTCGCTTAAAAGTGTCTAGAGATTCCTCAAAAAATTCCATTTAATGCACATATACAATGATGATTGCATTCCATGAGAATTTATTTGATAAAAAAATATTAATTATCTGGGTTTAGATGAAGCTTTATAATTTATATTGAAGTTTTCATTTTGGAATTTTTTTGGAGAATGATGGATAAGGCGGGAATGTTGGCAAAGGTATTTGAATTTGGATTTATAAATACCATATACATTTTCTTAAAAATATACAAGCTTATTTTATTCATGTTCAACAATGTTTTTAGTCCATAAATTACATTTCATTAGGCATTTTATCAAACAATTACTAGATATTGTATATGCATGAACATATTTTGTATACATGCCTATCAAATAAGTAACATCTATAGCAAATGTTTCACATTCTTTTTCTAAATTTTATTCATTTTGCACAAACTATTAATTTTTAGTTGGCTTGATTATGTATTAAAATGAATAAAAATGTACAGGGGATATGGATAATATGGATTATTGAAGGATATTTGAAGAGAGATAGAGGACATGAGATATTTTTCATTTTATAATATTTAAGTAGTATGATAAAAATCCATAAAATAAGAGATTACAAAAACTCAGCCAACTCTAAAAATTGGACTTAATAATTTGCTATTTGGACAAAATTCGCTCCAAAAAATTTAATTTCTTTGTAAATTAGAAGAATAATGAAGAAAAATTACAAGGATAAAGAATAATAATCTTTTTTCTAAATGAACTTTCTATTGTATATTTATATTTAATCAACAACCATGTCTACCTTACATATCATCAAATTGGAAAAAAAACTACAATTTCACCTTACATCTCCCTAATTTGGCAAAACACTACACATATGATCCTTATATAATCTCATAATATACTAAAATATTATTATTCAATCTAAGAGAACATAATAAGAAACAAATAAACACTAATTCAAAATCAAGATTGTTGAGTAAAGAGCTATGATGTAGATGTAGACCAATTTTCATGGTTCTGTGAATTAGTATTTCTTGTACCACTTGTCCTCACAATCAAAGGTGAGATATAAATCAGAAATTAAACAAGTTATAGGAGTACCAAGAAATGTACCTCTTATTTTTTTTAATCTCTCAACTATCTTCATCATATTTGGGCATTATTGAGGTAGTTCACTTGTGCAAACCAGACCTACTTGTATAAATTGAGTAAGGCATACTAATACCTTTGATATACTTGATTCATTAACATCACTACGTAAGCTTTTATCTACCACTTATTTAATTTTATTTGGAAAATACTTACCTACCCACTTTTGAATATTGATTTGATGACCTTCTACAAAAATGTCATATGTTGGTTTCCTCCTTGTCAACAACTCCAAAATTAGAATACCATAGTTGTATACATCTCCTTTTGTTGAAACATTTCCACCCATTCCATATTCTATAATACAATAATTTTTTTAGTGATTCTGAATACATTTTTAATTATTCATACAAAATAGAAAAAGAAGCTATTGATAATGTTTTTTCTAATAGTGTAAAATCTATACCTGGTGAAATTTAGCCAATGGATCCTTTCATTATATATATATATATATATATATATATATATATATATATATATATATATATATATATATATATAAGTCAATGAATCCATCAGATTTACAAATAGTAGTTTGGAAATGCCAAATTTTTCTCTATATGGAGTCACATCGTCCCCTAATAGCATATTATTAGGTTTCAAGTCACAATGAATTACTTGCACAAAATAATGATGATGTAGATATGCAATTCCTTGTGCCATCTCCATTGATATTTTTACTCGATCATTCAAATTTAATATGCATTCTTAATCTCCCCAAGGATATATCCAATTCTCCAAACTTCCATTTGACATGAATAAAAGAACCAATGATTTAAAACCAAGGTTGGAATAAGATAAAATGATTTTGATCACATTGTGGTGCCTGAATCTTTTTAATACATTGCATTCTCTAATAAAACTTTGGTGAGCATTCTCATCTTGAAAAGTGAGAACTTTGGTAACAATATTTATGCCATTGTTTAGAATCCCTCTATATATAGATCTAAAACTACCAACTCCTAAGAGATTGAACTAGTTAAACCCACTAATTGTCTCTACAAGCTCTTCATATGAAATTCTTGGGGGTACTACATTAAGGGCAACTATTTTTTGACTAGTATGTCTCCTTATATAGGAATATACTAACAATAATAAAGACATGATGAAGATTAAAATGCTAATCATAATTGGTACCATTACCTTTTTGGAGATTCGGAAATTATTTGTATTTTGAATGAGAGCAGGGCTAAAAATTTATCCATGTGCCATAAAGACCAAGATTTTCAATAATTACAAACTCATCAAGTGTTGCAAAAACTCCTCCCTTTAGAACCTCACTTGTTATCTTGTTTGAATAAATTTTGATATGTTGAAGGATTTTCATCTCTTTTAAATCCATTATTATTGCACCAAATAAATTATTTATAGAAAGATCAATGTCCACAAGATTTTTTAGATGAGTGAGTGATGTTGGTATTGGGTCATCAAAGGAATTCCAAGAAGGATTCAAACATTGCAATTCTATGTAGATTGATAGTGTGGTTGTAATTTCACCTGATAAGTTGTTGAGAGACACATCTATATCTTATACCATTACCATTTTTCTCATCTCTAAAAGAGAACCTTGTAGAAAATTGGTGGAAACATTTTAATAGAATTGGAGATATGGAAGACTTGTGACTGTTGGAGGTATGTTACCTATGAGCTAGTTGTAAGACAAGTCTATCATTTCCAAAAATTTCCATGTCCCTATATAGGTAGGTATTTTCCTTAAAATTTTATTGTGATCAAGAATAAGAACTCTTAGTTAGAGAAGATCCCCGAGACTATCTAGAATTTGCCTTGAAAGCATGTTTTCACTCAATGATAGCAACCCACTCATTTTTTACCTAACCCAAATGTTTTGGAATTGTTCTATATAATTTTTTATTATCCATAAATAATCTTTCAATATTTGAAATTTGACTGAGCGTGGATGGAATGATACCATTCAAAATGTTATGAGATAAATTTATCAACGTAAAGTTTGTCAAGTTCCCAATTTCACAGGGTATGTTTCCCTCAATTTTATTATTGCTCCAGCTCAAATAGGATAATACCCTTTAGAGTCATCCAAATGAAGAAGGAAAGACCCCAGTGAAATAATCATTAGACAATTGTTTATTCTAAATAAGATCAATTAGTCAAGGTTGTTAGAATAGACAAACCACTACTTTTGCTCACAAGATGATTTCCCCATACTAAAATTCATTGAAGGTGGATCAATTTACCAAACTCCAAGGGTAGTATGTTGCTAAATTGGTTAAAATTTATGGCAATCAATCAAAGGAGATAAAAATTAGAGAGGGAGATTTGGATTTATATAGTGAGTTGGTTTCCCCATTACCTAAGTGTTTGCAACTCTGATAGTTTACCAAACAACTAAGGAATGTGGTCGGTTAAGTTATTGTCATGTAATTCCAAATAATGGAGATGAGTGTAGTTTGAAAGGGCAATGGGAATTATTCCTGTAAAGTTTTTGGTGTAAATATAAATAAATTGGAATTGAGTAAGCCTACCCAATTCAACAGGAATACCACCATGGAGTTAATTTTTTCCCCAAATACAAGCAAGTTAAAGAGGACAAGTTTCCTAGGGAGGAGGGGATTATGCCTATCAATTAGTTTACTCCTAAATTAGAAGTCTCTAAATGTGAGATAAATCCAATTTGTGAAGGAATGGTTCCATTCATATGGTTATAAGATAAAAAGTTATTGTAAATAACAACAACCTCCTAGAGTGGAAGGAACAGAGCCTTCCAAATCATTTATAGATAGTCTAAATGTTCTTAAGCAAAAAAGCCTTCCTAGTTGAGGTTAAATTTATCAATAGAAGGTATCATTCTTGAGATAAATTCCTCTAACGAAAGACAAGTCTCCTATAAAAGGAGAGATGGGGCCAACTAAAGCCATAGTTATGAGATTCAAGGAAACCACACACTATCAATGATGAGAGTAGGTAAAGCCTGTTCAGTTGAAAGAGATAAGAACATGTTGATCGAAATAATAAAATTGACAAGAATTTGATTTGTGAGTAGGTAGTGCAACTGCATAGAGAAACAAGACTAACACACAAATCATCTTCATCTTCATTCAAAATTTGCCTTGCATTGAAGTAAGAAGAAACTTATAAAAGATAAATATAGAACTTTGGTTTAAAAATTCATTTGTCTTCATTGTTTTGAGTTTTTCTAAGTGTATTTGCATTCATATTCAGTTCTTAAGCATTAATTTACTCCAACATAACAAATATACACTAATTCTATATCTTTGTATGAATTAAGTTGTCATTTTTGGAAAAAATTTAAAGTAGAAAAAGTTGTCATTTTGTGAATTCTAGTAAGTTAGTGACTTGAGAGTTTATAAATTATCCCACCCTTGGGACTCATGGCACAATAATTATTAGGCAATCAAAGAGTTCAATGTTATCTTCCAACCTTTAATGTTTAAGCTTTTTAATTATAATGGATGTGAAATATTTGATTGTTTAAATGGAAGGACATAATCCCAATAATAATTCAAACCTATTTTTAATAGTGGAAATGAAAATGCCAATGTATTATAAATAATGAAAAAATAGTTTGACTTATTTTGTGCAAAAATGTGGCAAATGTCTATTCTCACAAGTATTAAAAAAACATTCTTATTTATTTCATACAAAAATCCACTTTCGAAAGTATTAATTTTATGAACATACTACATTAGTGGTAAAAAAAATTATGATGGGTATCCAATCAACATTTCCCTTCAAAAAAAATTTCAATGATATTTAAATAACGAATCATCAAAGAGTCAATATATTTCTATATAATCTTTCATAAATATTTTTTCAATCCTTAGAAAAAAAATTCAAGTCTGTCCATTTTTTTCCCTATCATTCCATATGGACTTCAAAAAAATTTCACTATATTTTATAGTTAAAAAGCATAGATATTTTCATATGGCCAAAATATTTAACCCTTTCATGTTTCAAGGAGTTCAAACTCATCCTAAAAATTGAAATATATAAATATTGGAAGAGCAACATTTTGTTTAATATAGTTTTTAATGAAGTGTATACTTACTTTACTCATCTTGTCACCTAAAGTACAACTATTTTTACAACTTTTCATTTTGAAGGATAATAAAATACACTAATATGTAAGGAACTAGATAACACATGCTACACAATGCATACACATTTATCAAGGTAGTCACTACTAAAAAAAAATTGAATATTTTTTTTTCAATAATTTTGGAGGCACCTCAATACTCTATTATATATCTCCCTATTTGCCACATGTTGGGAAGACATTAAAAAAATTATTGAGTTTGTATTTACACCAAGGAATTACTTTTTCTGGATATAATTATCCAAGGATTCCTCAAAAAACTCTAATTAATACACGTATATAATGATGATTCCATTCCAGAAGAAATAATTTGATAAAAAATCACTAAATTAACTAGTTTTAGATGAACCTCCATAATTTATGTTGAAGTTTGCATTTTGTTATTTGTTGGGAGAATGTTGGCAAAGGTGGTTGGATTTGGCTTTATAAATACCAACTGAATTTGCTTACAAATATACAATCTTATTTTATTCATGTTCAAAAATTATTTTAGTCCATGATTTACATTCCATTAGGTATTTTATCAAAAAATTCTTGGATCTTATATATTCTTGAACATATATTTTTTTACATGCCTATGCAATAACACCTGTATAAAATCTTTCACACTCTTTTTTCTAAATATTATTCATTCTTCATAGATTGTTAATTTCTAGTTGGCTTGATTATGTATTAAAATGAATAAAAATGTATGGGGCTATGGATAACATGAATGATTAAAGGAGATTTGAATAGAGACACAGGACATGAAATATTTTTCATTTTAAAATATTTAAGTAGTATGAAAAAAATCCACAAAACAAGAGATTGCAAAAATTTAACCAACTCTGGAAATTAGACCTAAGAATTTGCTAATTGGCAAAACTTAACCCCAAGAAAAAAATTTGTTTTTGTAAAGCAGAAGAATAATGAAGAAACATGATAAGAGTCAAGAATAACAACTCTTTTATCTGAATGTACTTTCTATTATCAACAACCATGTCTACCTTACATATCATCAAGTTGGAAAAAAAATACAATTCAATGTTAAATTTTCCTAATTTGGAAAAACATTACACATATGCTCCTTACATAAACTCACAATATACTAAAATATTGTTTTAGATTAAGGTAAAAATAGGTTTTGAAGGGGCCCCGAAACCCTGAAACAAAGGAAGAAGGATATAACAATAACGTCCACAGGTGAAACAAACCTAACACCTACTGCTGAGCAGTATCAAAAATAGGTTTTACAGGGACCTGAAACCACAATTCAAGATCATCAAAAGACAGACCCCAGGTTTTACAGAGACCTGAAAACTCAAGTGTGAAAAAAAAAATAAAGAACCAAAAACCAGTTATAACAACCAACTAAAAGGACCAAGACTGTAAGAGCTAAAAGTTCATATTCTTCTAATTCCAGAATCATCTTCACCGCTTCCTTTCCAATCACAGCAGTGTCCTATATAGATATTGCCACTGACGTAGCAACCTTTTGCATTGCTTTCTTCCTTGAGCTCTGTCTAGTCCTCTTACTAGGCCCCTCCAAAGATTTTATTTCCTCATTTGCTCATTTTCCAATGTTTGCAGCAGTTGCACATATGCTAGAAGTAACCTCCTCCATCTTCATTCTGCTTTCCTTAATGAGGCTCCTTAGATTGTTCTCATAGTCTTTAAGCTTGATAGGAATATCCCTTATCTGCATTTCCAGATTATTGATTTTATTCTGATTGGCTTCTTGATTATGTTCCATTATTTCCATTTTCTTCTTGAGGCCCATTATTTCCTTATACATCCACGAGTCAACTTGAAGGATAGCGTCTGCTTTGCATTTGGCCGAATTCATAAAGGGATGCCTCCTGTCATTCTACCATACATCACTTAAATCTTCTGTGTTCTCTTTTGGATTGTCTTAATCCTTTTCAGTATGATCCTCCCTTTCCATTCTTTTCTGTTCTTTAGTTTCAACAGGGCTTTCGTTGTGGATAAGATCATCATATACTAAAATATTTTTATTCAATCTAATAGAACATAATAAGAAACAAAGAAATGTTAATTAACAATCAAAATTGTCGAGTGAAGAGCTATGATGTAGATGTAGACCAATTTTCATGGTTCCCTGAATTAGTATTTGTTGTATCACTTGTCTTCACAAGCAAAGGCAAGATATTTATTAGCAATGAAAATTTGTAGGAGTACCAAGAAATGCACCTCTTATTTTTTCTAATCTCTCAATTATCTCCATCATATTTGGGCATTTTTGAGGCAACTCACTTGTGAAAACCAGCCCTACTTGTATAAATTGAGTAAGGCATACCAATACCTTTGATATATCTGATTCATTAGCATCACTAAATAGGCTGTTATCCACCACTTCTTTAATTTTATTTGAAAAATCCATACCTATCCACTTTTGAAGAGTAACTTGATGATGTTCTACAAAAATGTCATATGTTGGTTTCCTCTTTGTCAACAACTCCAAAAGTAGAATTCCATAGCTATATACATCTCCTTTTGTTGATAGATTTCCACCCATTCCATACTCTATAATACAATACAATGTTTAGTGATTACTAAAAAAATTTAAATATTCATACAAAATAGAAAAAAAAATCTGTTAATAATATTTTTTTCTAATAGCGCAAAATCTATACCTGGTGCAATGTAGCCAATGGATCCTTGAGTGCATTTGTAGAAGTAAATGAATCCATTGAATTTCAAAATATTAGTTTGTAAATGCCAAAGTTTGGTATATATGGAGTCATATCATCCCCTAGTAGCACATTATTAGGTTTCAAGTCACAATGAATCACTTGCACAAAACAATGATGATGCAAATATGCAATACCTTGTGTTATCTCCATTGCTATTTTTAATCGATCATTCAAACTCAGTTTGCATTCTTCTTCTCCCTGAGGATATAACCATTTCTCCAAACTTCCATTTGACATGAATGGAAGAACTAGTGAATTAAAATCAAGGTTGGAACAAGCTGAAATGATTCTTGATCACATTGCGGTACCTGATTCTTTTTAATACATTGCATTCTTTGATAAAACTTTGGTGAGCATTCTCATCTTGCAAATTGAGAACTTTAACAACAATATTTGTGTCATTGTTTATAATCCCTCTATAGACAGATCCAAAACTACCAACTCCTAAGAGATTGGTCTAGCTAAATCCCCCAGTTGTCTCTACAAGCTCTTCATATGAAATTCTTGGGGGTCCTACATTAAGGGAAACCATTTTTTGACTTGTATGTCTACTTCTATAAGAATATACTAACAATAATAAAGACATGATGGAGATTGAAATGCCAATCACAACTGGGAATGTTACCTTTTTGGAGATTGAAAACTTTTTGTGTTTGGAATGAGAGCAGGGCTGTAAATTTATCCATGTGCCGCAAAGACCAAGATTTCCCATAATTGCAAACTCATCAAGTGTTGCAAAAACTCCTCCATTTGGAACCTGTCCTGTTAATCTAATTGAAGAAAGATTGATATGTTGAAGCATTTTCATCTCTTTGAAATCCATTGGGATTTCACCAGACAAATTATTGATAGAAAGATCAATGTCCTCAAGATTAATGGTGGAGAGAATGAATGGAGAGGGAATTCTTGAAGGAGAGAAGAGCATGTTGATCGGAATAATAAGAATGAGAAGAGAAATGTGCGATGTGACCAGGCAGTGCAAGTGCAGAGAGAAACAGAAAGAGTAACACAGAGACCATCTCCATCTTCATCTTAATCTTCATTCACCACTTGTGATGCAGAGTGGAACGCATCTGTATATAAAAATGATCACATAGCAATAATTAATGGAATCTGTATATAGGCTCCACTTTTAATACATCAATCCTTTTTCTGTGGGTTCGGTTCACTTTCCCTTAACATCATCATCGAACATATTAAAATCTCTACTTTATGTATTTTGTCAAAATCAATTTGGAAAAAATCATCCCTTTCATGCAGCGCGCATGGAATACAACTTTGGTTTATAAATATAAATATACAACTTTGGTTTATAATAATTAATGGATTCAGACGATAATAATTCATAATAATTTATGTGTAAAAAGGGTTCATAATAATTCATGGAATCCGTTGATTTGAAATAATAATAGAAGTGAATATTACCGACCAGCATTTAAGGAATACGTAAACGTTTTTAAGTGGTGAAATAAAAAAAGGGTTAAAAGTTGTGAAATAATATGTAAAGGTTTTTAAGTGGTGGGTACATGCTAGGAAGATATTGTCAAAATTTATTGAGTTTATATTTACATGAATTATATTCGATTAAAAAGAGTAGCCCTTCAAATTTGACCATTATTGGGAGGTGAAGGATAATATAGACACTAATATCCAAGGAACTAGATAACAAATGTTGTATTATGCATACACATTTATCGAGGTAATCACTACTACAAAATTCAATTAAATTTTCTTTCAATAATTTTTGGAAGAATCTTGATACTCTATCTTGTATCTCCCTATTTGGCACATGTTGGGAAGATATTATCAAAATTTATTGAGTTTAGATTTGCATGAATTAAATTCACTTAAAAAGTCTAGGGATTCCTCAAAAAAGTCCATTTAATCCACATATACAATGGTAATTGCATTCCATAAGAAATCATTCGATAAAAATTCACTAAATTAACTAGTTTTAGATGAATATCCATACTTTATGTTCAAGTTATCATTTTGGTATTTGTTGGGAGAATTTTGGCAAAGGCAGTTGAATTTGGATCTATAAATACCAATTACATTTGCTCACAAATATACAAGCTTATTTTATTCATTTTCAACAATAATTGTAGTCCATGAATTACATTTCATTAGGCATTTTATAAAACAATTCTTAGATCTTATATATAATTGATAATATTTTGTGTACATGCCTATCTAAGCAATAACATCTATAACAAATGTTTCACTCTTTTTATGATTTTTATTCATTCTACACTAGCTATTAATTTCTAGTTGGCTTGATCATGTATTGAAATGACTAAAAATGTATGGGTGTTGTGGATAACATGAATGATTGAAGGATATTTGGAGAGAGATAGAGGAAATGAAATATTTTTTATTTAAGAATATTTAAGTAGTGTGAGAATAATCCACAAAACAATATATTGTAAATATTCAGCCAACTTTGAAAATTGGACCTAAAAATTTTATATTTGGAAAAAAAAATCACTCCAAAAAAATTCTTATCTTTATAAAGAAGAAGAATAATGAAAAAAACATGACAAGATTAAGAATAAAACATATTTTTATGAATTTACTTTTTATTAAATATCTATATTTAATCAACAACCATGTTTATCTTACATATCAGCAAGTTGCAAAAAAATTGCAATTTGCCCTTACATCTCACTAATTTAGAAAAATATTACAGTAATCATCCCTACATAACCTCACAATATACCTTTTTTTTTTATTATTCAATCTAAGAGAACATAATAAGAAACAAATAAACACTTATTTACAATCATCATTATTGAGTAAAGAGCTATGATGTAGATGTAGACCAATTTTCATGGCTCCCTGAATTAGTATTTCTTATACCACTTGTCCTCACAAGCAAAGGTGAGATATTTATCGGCAATTGAAAATTTATAGGAGTACCAAGAAATGTGCCTCTTATTTTTTCTAGTCTCTCAACTATCTCCATCATATGTGGGCGTTGTTGAGGCAGCTCACTTGTACAAACCAAGCCTACTTGTATAAATTGAGTAAGACATACCAATACATTTGATATCTCTGATTCATTAGCATCACTAAGTAGGTTGTTAGCCACCACTTCTTTAATTTTGTTTGGAAAAGCCATACCTACCCACTTTTGAAGATTGATTTGATGACCTTCTGCAAAAATATCATCTGTTGGTTTCCTCCTTGTCAACAACTCTAAAAGTAGAATACCATAGCTGTATACATCTCCTTTTGTTGAAAGATTTCCACCCATTCCATACTCTGTAATACAATACATTGTTTAGTGATTCTCAAGCCATTTTAATTATTCTTAAAAAATAAAAAAGGAAACTATTGATAATGTTTTTTCTAATAGTGCAAAATTTATACCTGGTGCAATGTAGCCAATGGATCCTCTGAGTGCATTTGTAGAATTCAATGAATTCATTACATTTCCAAATATTAGTTTGGCAATGCCAAAGTCTGCTATATATGGAGTCATATCATCCCCTAATAGCACATTATTAGGTTTCAAGTCACAATGAATCACCTGCACAAAACAATGATAATGCAGATATGCAATACCCTGTGCCATCTCCATTGCTATTTTTAATCGATCACTCAAATTTAATCTACATCCTTCTTCTCCCTGAGGATATAGCCATTTCTCCAAACTTCCATTTGACATGAATGGAAGAACCAATGCTTTAAAATCAAGGTTGGAACATGCTGAAATGATTTTGATCACATTGCGGTGCCTGACTCTTTTTAATACATTGCATTCTCTGATAAAACTTTGGTGAGCATTCTCATCTTGCAAATTGAGAACTTTAATAGCAATATTTCTGCCATTGTTTAGATTCCCTCTATAGACAGATCCAAAACTACCAACTCCTAAGAGATTGGTCTGGTTAAACCCCCCAGTTGCCTCTACAAGCTCTTCATATGAAATTCTTGGGGGTCCTACATTGAGAGAAACCATTTTCTGACTTGTATGTCTCCTTCTATAGGAATATACTAACAATAATAAAGACATGATGAATATTGAAATGCCAATCACAACTGGTACCATTACCTTTTTGGACACTGGAATTTTTTTATGTTTGGAATGAGAGCAGGGCTGCAAATTTATCCATGTGCCACAAAGACCAGGATTTCCCATAACTGCAGACTCATCAAGTGTTGCAAAAACTCCTCCCTTTGGAACCTCCCCTGTTAGCTTGTTTGAAGAAAGATTGATATGTTGAAGCATTTTCATCTCTTTGAAAGCCATCGGGATTGAACCAGACAAATTATTGCTAGAGAGATCAATGTTCTCAATATTTTTCAGATAAGTGAGTGATGTTGGTATTGGGCCGTCAAAGGAATTCCAAGAAAGATTCAAATATTGCAAATTTGTGCAGCTTAACAGTACGGCTGGAATTCCACCTGAGAAGAGGTTGTGAGACACATCTATAGCTTGGACCATTCCCATCTTGCTCAGCCCTGAAAGAGAACCTTGTAACATATTGTTTGAAATGTTGAAATAGAACTGCAGATATGGAAGAGATGCAACTTCTGAAGGTATGTTTCCTGTGAGTTTGTTATAAGACAAGTCCACCGTTGCCAAATTTTTGCATCTCCCTAAACTGATAGGTATTTTCCCTGATAGTTGATTATGATCAAGAAGAAAATCTCTTAGTTGAGAAAGATCCCCAAGATTATATGGGATTTGCCCTGAAAGCATGTTTTCACTCAATGATAACAACCCAAGCCTTTTTGCCTGACCCAAATGTTTTGGAATTGTTCCATATAAATTGTTCTTGTGCAAAAACAATCTTTCTAGGTTTGAAAGTTGTTTGAGCGTGGATGGAATAATCCCATTTAAAAAATTGTCAGATAAATCTATGACTGTCAAGTTTGTTAGGTTGCCAATTTCCCTAGGTATGTTTCCTTCAATTTTATTTTTATCCAAGTCCAAATGGGATAATGCCCTTGAGAGCCGACCGACTGAAGAGGACAAGACCCCAGTGAAATAATTACTTGTCAATCCTATTTCTTCTAAATAGGAGCAATTAGTCAAGGATGTTAGAATAGACAAACCACTGCTTCCGCTCACAAGATGATTTTTCCCTAAGTGAAGCCGTTGAAGGTGGAACAATTTACCAAACTCCAAGGGCACTGTACCGCTCAGTTGGTTACGGCCTATGTGAATCCCTCGAAGGAGAGAACAATTAGAGAGGGAGCTTGGGATTTCTCCAGCGAGTTGGTTTCCCCATAAATAAAGTTCTTGCAACTCCGATAGTTTACCAAACTGCCAGGGAATGTGGCCAGTTAAGTTGTTGTTTACAATTTGCAAAGCTTGGAGTTGACTAAGCATACCCAATTCAACAGGAATACCACCATGAAGTCTGTTTTCTCCCAAATCCAAGACAGTTAAAGAGGACAAGTTTCCTAGGGAGGATGGGATTGCGCCTGTCAGTTTGTTCACTCTTAATGCAATGGTCTCTAAATGTGAGAGAAGGCCAAGCTGGGAGGGAATGGTTCCGCTCAGATGGTTATAAGATAGAATGAGACGTTGCAAAGAACGGCAGACTCGTAGAGTGGAAGGAATGGAGCCTTCCAAATCATTTCTAGACAGTCTAAGTATTCTTAAGCGAAAAAGCCTTCCCAGCTGAGATGGAATTTGGCCGTGGAAGCTATTATTCCTGAGAGCAAGTACTCTGAGGAAAGACAGGTTTCCTAAAAAAGGAGAGATGGGCCCGAGTAAAGACATACCTGTGAGATTCAAGGAAACCACACGCTGCGGATGACGATGAGAGCAGGCAACGCCGGTCCAATTGCAGGTGTTGTGATTGGGAGACCAATCGTGGAGAGAATGAATGGAGAGGGAATTCTTGAAGGAGAGAAGAGCATGTTGATCGGAATAATAAGAATGAGAAGAGGAATGTGCGATGTGAGCAGGCAGTGCAAGTGCAGAGAGAAACAGAAAGAGTAATACAGAGACCATCTCCATCTTCATCTTAATCTTCATTCACCACTTGTGTTGCAGAGTGGAACGCATCTGTATATAAAAACGATCACACAGCAATAATTCATGGAATCTGTATATAGGCTCCACTTTTAATACATCACTCCTTTTTCTGTGGGGTCGGTTCACTTTCCTTTAACGTCATCGTTTTTCCTTTAATTAAAGAAGTGACTGACATAAATATTAGTGGCATTCTTTTTCTGTGGGGTCGATTTTCCCTTAATAATGAATATTAGTGGCATTCTCTGTTTTTTTAAAGGCTGTCGTACATATTAAAATCTCTACTTTATGCATGGAATACAGTTAAAAGCAAAAGATAAATATACAACTTTGGTTTATAGAAGTTTGGCTGTTGTCCACACATTGTCGGTCTGATTATTTGATTAAAAAAGTTGAAGTCATGTTTAAACATTTAAAGTGGTAGGGTCTCTTTTCAACACATCAATCTTTTTGGTTTTTCTTTTTCTTTTTTCGATTCGGTCAATTTACTTTTGAATTGTATTAGAATTAATGACTTCTTTCAATAATTGTATTTTATAGTCATTATTCTTTATAAAAAAGAAAATGAATATTATTTTATTTAAAGTAAATTTTGATGATGTTAAGTTCAACAACGTGTAAGATTTAAATATAAAATTTCGTTCAAACTATTTTTATTTTTATTTTCATTTAATATTTATATTGTATTGAAATAAAAATAAATAAAAAAGATAAATATAGAACTTTGGCTTATAAAAGTGTGGTTGTTCTTCACACACTATAAGAATATTTAATAAAAAACGTTGAGAAGTCATGTGCAAACGTTAAAGTATGATTTCATTGTTAACCATTAAAAATAAATACAATAATGCAACATAAAGCGAAGACATAATCATTCATTTAAATAGGAAAGTGGCCATTTGAGTATGTTTTTTCAACATCTACTCATTTCACATTGGCTTTTAAATCTGTGGTAATTTTTAATTTATTTATATGTTATTTAATAAAAAATCATGGTTTCTATCCACACACTATCAAATTATTTAATTAAAAAAGTTGAGAAGCAATGTCTAAACATTTAAGAATTCTTTTTTTTTGTGTTAGGTTGTCAAGCCATGTCCAGACATATCATGATATGATGATTTCTTCCCACAATAGAATTGATGGCCCCTTATTTTAATAATTATACTATTTTCAAGTTCAACTCATTCACACTATAGTTAGAAACAAAAATTTAAAAAAAAATATTAGATGATGTTAAGTTAAACAATATGCGATATTTAAAAAGATATATGTGGAACGTCTAGTCAAGACTTAAGACTTTTAATCCTCTTTTAACTTTAATAATTTTCTAGGATTTAGAATTTGTGATATTCATACATTCATAGATTTTGAACTATGAATAAAATATAAATAAAATTCAAAGGGATTATTTAAGAATATTCTTTCCAATCATGGAAGAGAAAATATGGTAGTAAAGGTTTCTGTAGTTCAAAAGTAAACATCATATGTAAATAGGCTCAGTATTTCCTTCTATATAATATAGAGTTTTCAATTTATTCACCCAAGTTCAACCCTTAACACATAAGGTCTACACTCTATACTAAAGAATGGCTAATTGTATAGGATTAGATTAGACTTTTTTTTGGGATCGATACTCGAGAATTAACAGGTCTCGAGCCCTTCTAACATAAGATTCAAAAAATAAAATAGTGGTATGGCTTAACATTAAAAATGTCAAGGCAAAATGACTGAACCATCACCAAACTGATTCAAGTTTATGGAAAATCAATAATCACTATTTAATCAAAAACTGTCCCATAGTTACCATACAACTTTTAGATAGACAAACCATTATATACTTTAGAAACTATTAACACTGCAAATTGTCCCAAAGGAGACAAAAAAGACTTAACTAAACACAGTCATTCCAAAATTACTAACCCAACTAATTTTCCATTACTGGGCAGGAAGTTGCCCAACTTGCTAGGATTACCAAAATTTTTGAAACCAATTACATGACCTTCCTGCACTTTTACCTCAAAAGCAGCTCTCATTGATGCCACCACCTTCCCAGACCCAGTCCCATTGGCCTCCTGCACCTTGGAAAAGACCAGCCTTCTCTAAGTTCCCATTGAGTCCTTAATCACCAAATCCTTACCATGCCACCAAGGTAGAGCCTTGAAATCCCCCCACGCCACTCCTTTAGCCATCCACTTGATTGTCTTAACATGATCTAGTTGCCTTCTTAAAGCCCGCCATTCTTCTAGACTTGGAATGGGTTGTAATAAATCTTGGACTTCAAGCATGCATATACCCCTACTCCCTACCTCTCGCTATTTATTTTCCCAAACCTCATCCACCTCCTACACAAAATTTAGCAAAACCAGAAACCTATATTCTAAAGCACAAAAATAGACAAGGGAATGTAACCCAACAAGTCCCTATCGGAAAAGGGAAGAGTACAAGACAAGTTAAGATGAAGAGTTTCAATCTCAGAGAGGAACCCTTGTCTATATTCTGACCAAATGAAGAATTCAACTAAATTTTGGACCTGCTCTAAATTGTATATAAGTAAACAAAGATTACTGGCAAAAAGGAAAGCTAGTTTGGAATCAACTCTTACCCTATTGCTCGCCACCATCGTGTCCAACCACACAATCTGTTCAGTGGCTTCTGCCACCTCCACCATCAGATTCTAAAAGACATTAAATAGTCAGGTCTTAGATACTGAGCTTATAAAACCCATTTCCCTATTCTTAGCCTTGTCAAATACCAACGGTGACCCCACAAATTCCACCCAAAATTTCTCTATCTCCTAAAAATCACATGCAAAAATGGATGCCTACCAAACTGCCAACCCTAAAGAAAATCCACCTTGTGATCATTGTATTCAAAAATTCAACCCAAATCATCAATGCACACGCTGAAGATCTTATGGATCCTTGATATCCAATAATGGCATGTCTTTTCACTTGAAAATCAAATTACCTCTGCCATCAAAGCCCAACAAAACTCAAGCATGCAGACACATCATAAAAAGAAATGGAAATCACCTTGCTCAAAAATTATAAGAAAAATTTAGTTTTTATTAAAAAATAAAAGAAAAGACTCCTATAAATTCCTATTATACTTCAAATGTCTATTTGATCAAAATTTCTACAATCTTCCTAGTTAGACTTGACGTTGTCTATTCTGACATCTATGGATTGGTCAATAGTGACATTAGCCAAAAAATTTGCCATAGTATTGCTTTCCCTAAAGCAATGTGAATAGGACCAAGCATCAAAATTTTCCATTTTAGGCTAGATAATATCTAAGATATTAACTATTTTCTAGGATTTTGCCCTCTGGTTAATCAGTGCTTGAATCACAACCTGAGAGTCACCTTCAATATCTATAGTATAAATTCCACATTCTATAGCCATCTGTATTCTAGTATTCAAAACCTGAGTCTCTACTTCATTATTAGTCTCATCTAGAAGCTTCAAAGATAAAGCTCTGATTAAAGAGCTACTACAATCTTTTATCACACACCCTGCACTGAGCACCCTTGGATTACCTCTATAGGCCCCATAAAAATTCAATTTAAACTAACCAAGTTTAGGTGGTTTCTAGATTGGCTCTTTTCTACTTTTATTTTCTTGCTTATTTACTATTGACCCCTGAACGGGGTGAATTAGATTAGACTTGAAATATATATAAAAACTTACATTATTATTGCATTATATAAAGAGTCTAAAGTATATATTTTTAAATAAATAATAATAATTTGAGATTTAAATAAGTCCAAGGAGGAAGAAAAGCAACATATGAACCATATTCAATCTTCAATATTGGCTTACTTTCAATTGAAATGAGAAAATGAATGGATTAAGATATGTAGGCTCTCAAATTTATAACCTTTACCAGTAAAGCCAACCACTATTTTATGTGGTGTATATTAGTTTTATCATTTTAGATTTTTTAAATCAATTAGAAGATGAAGGAAAATGTTAAAGGATAAATATGAATAAAGACAAAATGTGGTGATTAGAGGGTTTGTTCATATTATTAACTAAAATGTTTTTGTGCTTAGTGTTTAAAGTAAGAATATCTAACTAGATTATTAATTAAATTTTAATATAAAATATATATCACTATCATGAGTGGATAGCATGGGGATTTCTACATTAAGAAGACTTTGAATAAGAACTTATAGGTACATTAAACACGTTGAATGTTATAATCTAAAATCTAATATGGTGGGAAGACAATCTTACATCAAAAAGATGTATATAACTTAAAATATTTATGAAATTAATGGTAAAATATTTTTTGAAACTACATATTGGTTAAGGATTTTAGAGAGTGACTTAGTTTAAATAGAATCAATAAAAATGAATTTGAGATTGAGAAGGTAAAGGAGCTATAAAATTTACAATTATGATAGTGCAAGTTATTTAAATGACATAAAATTTGGTTAGCAATACTTATCGAAGGAACTATGATGATGTTGAGGTCCTAGAAGAATTGTCCTCTACCTCAACTTCCCCTACCTTAATCATAAAATTTACAAGTAAAATTACTCTTTCTAAAGGCTCAAAATGACATGAGTGTGCCTATGCAATGAAAAAAAAATTTAAGGATAACATACCAAATTTAGTTTCTAAGGCCAAACTATTTTTAGGTTTCGTATGGTGTCTCTCCACATCATTCTAGAGAAGATCTTCGAACATCGTATTGTGTATAGAGCTACTAAAGTACTACTGAGTATAATTATATTGGAATACCAAATATGGGCACCTAATTTTTTTATGAATTACTATGTCTACATTGATTAGTTTATGTTTTTGGCATGATGTCTACATTGATTAGCTTATGTTTTTGGCATGGGGAAACCAACAACAGATTCTAAATGAACCTTGGGATGCTTCCACTTTGTATTGATTTGTTAGTTAGTCTTCAATGTCTTGAACCTAAAAATTAAATTATGATTTTTGAAACTATGTTAATTTTTAAACATTTCCAAGCTAATTAAAAGTTCTATGGAAGAATAAAACATTAACTTAATTATTTTTTTAAAACAAAGAGGCAATAACCTACAATTAACATAGTTTCAAAAAGTACTACTGAGTAGATTTATATTGGAATACCAAATATGAGCACCTAATTTTTTTATGGATTACTATGTTTACATTGATTAGCGTATATTTGTGGCATGGGGAAACCCACAACCTATTCTAGATGAACCTTGGGATGCTTTCACTTTTTATTGATTTGTTAGTTAATCTTTGATCTTGAACCTAAAACTGAAATTATGATTTTTGAAAATATGTTAATTGTTAAACATTTCCAAACTAATTACAAGTTCTATAGAAGAATAAAACATTCACTTAAGTATTTTTTTTAACACCAAGGGGCATAACCTACACTCGCAGTCCAAGGTGGTGGTGGAGTGTCATGTTCATGAATATATTTAGAAAAATGATCAACCTTAAATTTGATGCCCATTTCACCATAATGTAGGATTGTTTTCTTATTTCTTGAAGAACAAAATTGAAAAATTGTGATATCGTCTAGACATGTAGTGAAATTTAGAGCCCGCCTCTTTTCTAAAAATATTTTTTTGAGCTCAAAGTTATGTCCCATCTAGTTTTTTAAGGACATTTGTCACCATACAATGGGAAATTTGATTATAAAGTGATGGATTTTTTAATCATTGTGTAAATATTCAATAGGCAAAAACTATGTGACAAATCCAAGATAGGCACCTTGAGATTGATACATACATATCACATTTTTTAGCTGGATATATTTAACATATTTGAGCTAATTTATGATTGGGGTGAGAGTATTATATTATGTCTCACTAATCATTGGTATTCATGGTTATTTTTTAAAATTATATTTTTTTAAAATCTAGTTTACATAATTTACAACATCAAACTCTTTTTATAAAATGTGAGATATGTTAATGCTGAGAAGTTTCCAATTGAGATTTTTATTACACTTCAAGAACAACATGGTAAGTTCTATGAGTGTGGGACTAAAAATATAGAACAACTACTAGATAATTATAACTACTCTCTGTAGCTTCAAGAATCTAAATGAAAGCATCAGTGTTTGGTAGGGTGATAAATTAAACCACTAAGAGGATAGAAGGCTTAGGGGACTCTATGGGCTACAAGAGGTCTATAGTGTCTATCCAGTTTGTCAGCTTGTACCAAAATATAGATAGACTTTAAACCAGGTTGGGGCTAGCATTAACAAGTTCACAAAGTACACAAACTCCTCTAACAAATCTAACCACAAAAAAATAAGTGGCTAAAACTATACTATGGATTGCATAAACAATACGAAAGTAACAATACTGGATGAAATGAGATAACCAATGACATGTAAATCTAGCAACTAAGGCACTTTGAGGCCAAATGAAAGAAATTTTGAGAAACAAAGATGTTTTCAAGAAAGGGTTCTAGAGCATGCCTATTCTAGATTTGGGATATCTTTCAATGCAATACCAATGTTTTCTAACAATGCAATATTTCTAGTTTTAGCAAGAGAGAGGGAGAGAGAATGTTTGAGCAAGTTGTCTAGTTCATTTTGAGTATATAGAATCATACCATGTAATGAAATATGTTTCCAATGAAAGCATAAAATGTAATGGTAAATATTTCAAGTAATGAATATATCTTGTAACTAAATACAAATGCATAAACTTTATAAATAATTCTACACCATGCACAAAACAACTAGTTTGCTAAAACAAAACAAACCCTAGCATGTATACTATTACAAATAAATAAAGAGTTTCACTTTGCAAAGAAAAGTACCCTCATATCAAACTCAATAGAGATGTGTAGACTTTATACCAACCGATTATCCAAGCTAGGAGGTAAGAGAGGAAGAAGATCAAGTTGTGTGTAGGCTAAATCTAAACTAAGAGCCAGAAGTTGTGGAAGAGATGAAGGAGAAGCCATCAATATATGAGAGCTAATGCAAAGAGCACAAATGACAGGTGTAATGGAGTCTTGAGGAGGAAAGGAGTAGTCTAAAATCTTTATAAATACTATCAATAGTAAAAATAATCACCAATGGAAGCAACAGTGGAGTAGGGCATCCCTTTTCACAAAGAAAGCAATTGTGCCAAGCAAGAATCAAGAGAGATTCAAGGAGGTAGCAAATCTTTCAGCATGAATGATCAATGGAGATGATTAGAGTAGAGATGAAACAAGAATTGAAATGAGAGTGAATAGAGTGTGAATGAATGAGTAAATGCCAATATAACTCAACCCTAATCCACCAAATCATAAAAAACTAGCCATTTTAGCCGTTTGAGACCAAACAGGGGCCTTTTTCATGCATTCTGCCTAGATCACAGCCTAATCCACAACTCTTATGAAGGAAATATGTGGCCTAGGCCATGATTTTCCTCCATAAGTTATGGCCTGGGTCAAACAAAGGTCAAGGGTGGTCAAAAAGTCCCTGAAAGGGCCCTAGGGGATCCTTAGAGGGCCTATCTAACATGAGAAAGGACCAAGATGGACTAGGGATGTGTAAAGGATGAGAATATCATGTAGGAGAGGTTCAAGTGAGTGACCTATAACTCTAATTATGATAACTAGGGTTGGTATTCTGCACATGAGTCGATCTATAATCATAGGGATGAGTAGGGTCATAGGAACTACAATTCCATATGTCCTTGAGGTATGAGCAGTCAATGTTTAAATGAACAAGGAGTGTTGTAAAGTACCTAGAAGCCACACCAAAGAAAAAGAAAGAGAGTACTAAAAATATAATATAAAACATTACCTACACTTACTAGATAAGGATAATGGCAGAAAAATGTCGACAGCATAATCCACAAGTGAAAGTGAAAATGCTAAATAATTTAGAATCCAATGGAATCTCTAGTTATATCTCTTATAAATAGGGAACACAAGTGATATTAAATCAAATCATACTATCCATAATGACATTCATTAAGGTGTCAACCCTATTGTTCTCTCGACAAGGGATATGGGTGAACAAGATGTCCTTAAAGAAGGAGAGCAAATCACATGCCACCTCAAAGAGTGGGAGAAACTCAAATTTAAGGATGGCCTAGACACTAGTAAGTTGAGACATGACTAAGAGTGAGTCAAATAATAACTGCACATAGCATGCACCTAACTCATAAGCATCGATCAAGGTACTAATGATTTCATGATACTCAGTAGCATTATTCATCTCACTAATTAAGAAATGACCAACTACAAAAATCTCGTGGCCCAATGGATCATTAATAACCCAAGCCATAGTTGTAGGTCCTAGGTTTCCCTGACTATCAACATCTATGTGAATCATCGCTGAGAAGTGCACCATGATGGGGGTCGAGGATATAGGACTAGAAAATATAGAAAGGTTATCTCAATGTAGGGCAAAATAAGTGAGTTGTATAGGGGAGTCAAAGAATGTAACCAAGCCACAACCAAAGCGGTTGACCAACCCCAACCATCGAAAGAGGAAATCAAGGAAGTGGGGGGTAAGTTCAGAGAAGATGAAGACTAGTCGACAAGACCAGATCAAATCCTAAATCACCATATCTAGCTAACACTTGTAACATTTAACCATGATGAAAAAAGAGAGAGGGAGTTAGAATGGATCAACTATATGAAATTAGAGAAATGACTAACTAAAAGAAGTATAGAAAGTAAATTCTATCCTTGGGTTCCCATGAAATGTGGCACGGGCTCGAGAGGTCAGTAGGGACTTGAAAGGGGTCTCAAGGACCAAAATAGGGATAGAGTAGGCCCAAAGAAGCCCCAGATTAAAAAACAAAGGCTGCCAATGTGCTTATAATGGATCAAAACCTCTAAGATGGAGGTTTCATGGTTTAAAATGCAAAAACATGAAAATTTTCCAAAAAGAGCCCACCAAAAGGCTAAAAAAGAGGCTAAAAAGAGGAAAAAAGAGAGAAAAGGGTCATTTTCACTCTGAGAGAGACAAAGGAGAGCCCACCAATAACCCAAATCGAAATTAGACTAAATGAGGACATGGGAGTGTGCCAGATATACATAAGTTGGTTTGGGTAAGTCCTTTGAACATTTTTTTCAAATTTATTCAAATTTTTGGAGTTTGGGAGGCCCTAACACCATTTTCACTCATTCTAGATGATTTGACAGATGAATTAGATGAAATAGGAGTGAAAAATTATGGTCTTTAGAAGATGAAGAGAATGAGACAAATGAGAGGCCAAACTGTTGCCTATGGAAGGAGAACTAGGGAGCACAAGGGCTCCCCAGGGCATCCCAATGCAAGCTGCAGCCTAGCTGGGCTAGGCTATGGTCCTATAGTAGGGCAGGCCACAAAAATTATAGATTTTACCACTTCAAATCCATGACTTTTCCTAAAAATTCATGGCCTTGGGTAGCAAAGGCTCAGGCTAAGCCCTAGGGAGCTCGAGAAGGCTCAGAATCTCCTGGAAGGGGTTGAAAGTAGAGACAAGAGGGCAAAGCAGATAAAAGTAGATAAAAACATGTTTTTTAGTCCATTTTACCTATTTAAAGGCTATTATGCTAACTTGGTTTCATGTTGCTCGCTTGTGCAGACACATAAAGGAGTGAGCATATTAGAGGAGGGAGAGCTTTCATAGGCGAGAGATTAGTCAGCCCAAATGGATAGGTCATGCAAGGTGTCCAATCAAGAGAGAGTCTTATCATGGCTAGTCAAAGAGGTGGATGTTCTACTTGTAGAGGATTAGGCATGATTATAGAGTTTAAGACTTTAGAGGCTAGCACACATACCCTCATTGCATTATTCTAGAGACCTAGTTAATGCATTGGTCACCATATAGGTACCAAAGAAGCATGTCTTCTAGCTAGGGCTTAAGCTAGAGGTTATCCTTAGCATAGAAGATGTCTATTAGATATATGGGCTAGAACCTATGTGAAAAGAGATAGACCTACCACTGGTACAAGTATTAGTAACAGTAGAGGTCAACTTGGTGGAGGTCTACTTGGTAGGACCCCTCCCTCAACGAAATAGCTATGGGGTTCAGATCACACTGTAGTCACCAGGGGTTCCACTTCCATAAGAATAATTTATAACTTCCATAAAATATTTCATTGTGGGCACACAAGGAGACTAGGAGGAGAATGTATTATTTCAATGAAAATTTAGAGAGACACATAGTGGATCACATGAGTCTTTTAAAATTGGACTCAAGGGGAATACACCAATACAATCCAAGTGGTACTCCAAGGAGAAGGTGGAAGAGTTGTTTCCACATCTCCTTCCCCACTAATAAATTTTTTTGGGGCCAAAAGCCTCTCAAAAGGGAGGTATGATCCATAAGGATCCAAAAACAATCCATTCATAAGTTAGCAGACGACAAACCTAGTTTCAATCATCATTAGATATTCAAGGGAGAAGTTATAGTAATGAAAGCAAAATCATTATTACATGTAGGTGACAATTGTGTAATCATTAGGGTTTTTATGTAACCATTAGTTAATATAGGTGTAAGTTTTGAAACCATTGGTCTACATTAATAGTGGTTCCACCCATGGTAATCAAATAGATGATTTATAAAAAGACAAATTGTATCTTTAAATCCTTAAATGACAGAGGAGACTTAAGTTCATGAAATGACATCTTCACAAAGGATAATAATTATGATGTAGATATAAGATAACATCAATGAAAAAAATAAGTGTCTAATTGTTTGTAGGAAGGATCGAAGTAAATAAATAGTAAGGAAAGTTTTGTGAGTAAGATATTTGTATGTTGTACTTGTTATATATCTCATTGTAGAACATCATTGGCCAATAAAATATAGGAAGTATAGTTATTTGATCTTCCAATTGGTTTTTCCTTACACCTTATGGGATTTTCTATGTCAATTTTTTTTGTGTCATTTGTCTCCATTATTCTGAGTTTGTCTAACTGTATTTTCATTCATATTCAATTATTAAGCATTGACATCTTCCAACATAAAAAATATACACTAATTATGGATCAATTGATGAATTAAGTTATCATTTTTGGATAAAATTTAAAGTAGAACAACAAGTTGTCAATCTATGGATTCTATTAAGTTAGTGACTTGAGAGTTTATAAATCAACCCACTATTAGGTAGGGCATAAGAGTTATTAGGCATTCAAATAGTTCAACAGTATCTTCTAACCTTTAATGTTTAAGCTATTTAATTATAATGGGTATGGAAATTTTATTGTTTAAATAGAAGTACATAATCCCAATAATAATCAAAAATTATTTTCTATGGTGGGAAATGAAAATGCTCATGTATTATAACTAATGAAAAAACATTCTCACTTATTTCAAGCAAAAATGTGGTAAATGCCCACTTTCAAAAGTATTGAAAAAACATTCTTATTTAGTTCATACAAAATTACACTTTCAAAAGTATTATTTTTCCAAACATACTTTGATTAGGGGTAAAACAATTAAGACGGTTATCCAATCAACATTCCCATTCAAAAAAAATTGCCAAAGACATTTAAAGAACGAATCATTAAAGAGTAAATATATTTCTATAATCATTCATAAATATTTTTATAAGCCTTAAAAATTTTGTTTAAGTCCATCTAGAATTTTTCCCTTTCATTCCATATGGACTTTAAAAACATGCCACTACAATTTACGGTTAAAAATCATAGATATGTTCATATGGCCAAAATATTTAACCCCTTCAAGTTTCAAGGAGTTCAAACTCATCATATAAATTGAAATATATAAATATTGGAAGAGCAACATTTAATTTAACATTTTATAAAATTTAAGTGTATACTTACTTTACTCTTGTCTTGTCACCTGAAGTACAACTATTTTAACAACTTTTCATTATGGAAGGGTTTGATGAATGTATACCCTCCAACTTGAGAATAAGACCAACCCTTCAAATTTGATCACTATTTGGAGGTGAAGGATAATAATAGACACTAATATGTAAGTAACTAGATAACACAAGTTGCACAATGCATACATAATTATCAAGGTAATCACTACTACAAAATTTGATTAAATTTTGCTTGCAATATTTTTTGGAAGAATCTTGATACTCTATTTTCTATCTCCCTATTTGGCACATGCTAGGAAGAGATTGGAATTTTTTTTGAGTTTAGATTTACACCAAGGAATTACATTCACTTAAAAGTGTCTAGGGATTCCTCAAAAAAATCCATTTAATGCACATATACAATGATGATTGCATTCCATGATAATTTATTTGATAAAAAAATATTAATTATCTGGTTTTAGATGAAGCTCCATAATTTATATTGAAGTTTTCATTTTGGAATTTTTTGGGAGAATGATGGATAAGGCGGGAATGTTGGCAAAGTTATTTTATTTTGGATTTATAAATACCATATACATGTTCTTAAAAATATACAAGTTTATTTTATTCATGTTCAACAATGTTTTTAGTCCATAAATTACATTCCATTAGGCATTTTATCAAACAATTAATAGATATTGTATATGCATGAACATATTTTGTATAGATGCCTATCTAATAAGTAACATCTATAGAAAATGTTTCACATTCTTTTTCTAAATTTTATTCATTTTGCACAAACTATTAATTTTTAGCTGGCTCGATTATGTATTAAAATGAATAAAAATGTACAGGGGCTATGGATAATATGGATTATTGAAGGATAATTGAAGAGAGATAGAGGACATGAAATATTTTTCATTTTATAATATTTAAGTAGTGTGATAAAAATCCATAAAATAAGAGATTACAAAAACTCAGCCAACTTTAAAAATTGGACCTAATAATTTGCTATTTGGAAAAAATTCACTCCAAAAAATATAGTCTTTGTAAATTAGAAGAATAATAAAGAAACATTACAAGGATAAAGAATAATAACTCTTTTGTCTAAATGAACTTTCTAATGTATATTTATATTTAATCAACAACCATATCTACCTTACATATCATCAAATTGGAAAAAAAACTACAATTTCACCTTACATCTCCCTAATTTGGAAAAACACTACACATATGATCCTTATATAATCTCATAATATACTAAAATATTATTATTCAATCTAAGAGAACATAATAAGAAACAAATAAACACTAATTCAAAATCAAGATTGTTGAGTAAAGAGCTATGATGTAGATGTAGACCAATTTTCATGGCTCTGTGAATTAGTATTTCTTGTACCACTTGTCCTTACAATCAAAGGTGACATATGAATCAGAAATTAAACAAGTTATAGGAGTACCAAGAAATGTACCTCTTATTTTTTTTAATCTCTCAACTATCTTCATCATATTTGGGCATTATTGAGGTAGTTCACTTGTGCAAACCATACCTACTTGTATAAATTGAGTAAGGCATACTAATACCTTTGATATACTTGATTCATTAACATCACTACGCAAGCTTTTATCCACCACTTATTTAATTTTATTTGGAAAATAATTACCTACCCACTTTTGAATATTGATTTGATGACCTTCTACAAAAATGTCATATGTTGGTTTCGTCCTTGTCAACAACTCCAAAATTAGAATACCATAGTTGTATACATCTCCTTTTGTTGAAACATTTCCACCCATTCCGTATTCTATAATACAATAATTTTTTTAGTGATTCTCAATACATTTTTAAGTATTCATACAAAATAGAAAAAGAAGCTATTGATAATTTTTTTTCTAATAGTGTAAAATCTATACCTGGTGAAATTTAGCCAATGGATCCTTTCATTATATATATATATAGAAGTCAATGAATCCATCATATTTACAAATAGTAGTTTGGAAATGCCAAATTTTTCTCTATATGGAGTCACATCGTCCCCTAATAGCATATTATTAGCCTTCAAGTCACAATGAATTACTTGCACAAAATAATGATGGTGTAGATATGCAATTCCTTGTGCCATCTCCATTGATATTTTTACTCGATCATTCAAATTTAATATGCATTCTTAATCTCCCCAAGGATATATCCAATTGTCCAAACTTCCATTTGACATGAATAAAAGAACCAATGATTTAAAACCAAGGTTGGAACAAGATAAAATGATTTTGATCACATTGTGGTGCCTGAATCTTTTTAATACATTGCATTCTCTAATAAAACTTTGGTGAGCATTATCATCTTGAAAAGTGAGAACTTTGGTAACAATATTTATGCCATTGTTTAGAATCCCTCTATATATAGATCTAAAACTACCAACTCCTAAGAGATTGAACTAGCTAAACCCACTAATTGTCTCTACAAGCTCTTCATATGAAATTCTTGGGGGTACTACATTAAGGGCAACTATTTTTTGACTAGTATGTCTCCTTATATAGGAATATACTAACAATAATAAAGACATGATGAAGATTAAAATGCTAATCACAATTGGTACAATTACCTTTCTGGAGATTTGGAAATTATTTGTATTTTGAATGAGAGCAGGGCTACAAATTTATCCATGTGCCACAAAAACCAAGATTTCCGATAATTACAAACTCATCAAGTGTTGCAAAAACTCCTCCCTTTAGAACCTCACTTGTTATTTGGTTTGAATAAATTTTGATATGTTGAAGCATTTTCATCTCTTTAAAATCCATCATTATTGCACCAAATAAATTATTTATAGAAAGATCAATGTCCACAAGATTTTTTAGATGAGTGAGTGATGCTGGTATTGGGTCATCAAAGGAATTCCAAGAAGGATTCAAACATTGCAATTCTATGCAGCTTGATAGTGTGGTTGTAATTTCACCTGATAAGTTGTTGAGAGACACATATATATCTTATACCATTACCATTTTTCTCATCTCTAAAAGAGAACCTTGTAGAAAATTGGTGGAAACATTTTAATAGAATTGGAGATATGGAAGACTTGTGACTGTTGGAGGTATGTTACCTATGAGCTGGTTGTAAGACAAGTCTATCATTTCCAAAAATTTCCATGTCCCTATATAGGTAGGTATTTTCCCTAAAATTTGATTGTGATCAAGAATAATAACTCTTAGTTAAAGAAGATCCCCGAGACTATCTAGAATTTGCCCTGAAAGCATGTTTTCACTCAATGATAGCAACCCACTCATTTTTTACCTGACCCAAATGTTTTGGAATTGTTCTATATAATTTTTTATTATCCATAAATAATCTTTCAATATTTGAAATTTGATTGAGCGTGGATGGAATGATACCATTCAAAATATTATGAGATAAATTTATCAACGTAAATTTTGTCAAATTCCCAATTTCACAGGGTATGTTTCCCTCAATTTTATTATTGCTCCAGCTCAAATAGGATAATACCCTTTAGAGTCATCCAAAGGAAGAAGGAAATACCCCAGTGAAATAATCATTAGACAATTATATATTCTAAATAAGAGCAATTAGTCAAGGTTGTTAGAATAGACAAACCACTACTGCTCACAAGATGATTTCCCCATACTAAAATCCATTGAAGGTGGATCAATTTACCAAACTCCAAGGGCAGTATGTTTCTAAATTGGTTAAAATTTATGGAAATCAATCAAAGGAGATAAAAATTAAAGAGGGAGATTTGGATTTATATAGTGAGTTGGTTTCCCCATTACCTAAGTGTTTGCAACTCTGATAGTTTACCAAACAACCAAGGAATGTGGTCGGTTAAGTTATTGTCATGTAATTCCAAATAATGGAGATGAGTGTAGTTTGAAAGGGCAGTGGGAATTATTCCTGTAAAGTTTTTGGTGTAAAGATAAATAAATTGGAATTGAGTAAGCCTACCCAATTCAACATGAATACCACCATGGAGTTAGCTTTTTCCCCAAATACAAGCAAGTTAAAGAGGACAAGTTTCCTAGGGAGGAGGGGATTATGCCTATCAATTAGTTTACTCCTAAATTATAAGTCTCTAAATGTGAGATAAATCCAATTTTTGAAGGAATGGTTCCATTCATATGGTTATAAGATAAAAAGTTATTGTAAATAACAACAACCTCCTAGAGTGGAAGGAACACAACGTTCCAAATCATTTATAGATAGTCTAAATGTTCTTAAGAAAAAAAGCCTTCCCAGTTGAGGTTAAATTTATCAATAGAAGGTATCATTCTTGAGATAAATTCCTCTAAGGAAAGACAAGTCTCCTATAAAAGGAGAGATGGGGCCAACTAAAGCCATAGTTATGAGATTCAAGGAAACCACACACTATCAATGATGAGAGTAGGTAAAGCCTGTTCAGTTGAAAGAGATAAGAACATGTTGATCGAAATAATAAAATGGATAAGAATTTGATTTGTGAGTAGGCAGTGCAACTTCATAGAGAAACAAGACTAACACACAAACCATCTTCATCTTCATTCAGAATTTGCCTTGCATTGAAGTAAGAAGAAACTTATAAAAGATAAATATAGAACTTTGGTTTAAAAATTCATTTGTCTTCATTGTTTTGAGTTTTTCTAAGTGTATTTGCATTCATATTCAGTTCTTAAGCATTAATTTACTCCAACATAACAAATATACACTAATTCTATATCTTTGTATGAATTAAGTTGTCATTTTTGGAAAAAAATTAAAGTAGAAAAAGTTATCATTTTGTGAATTCTAGTAAGTTAGTGACTTGAGAGTTTATAAATCATCCCACCCTTGGGACTCATGGCACAATAATTATTAAGAAATCAAAGAGTTCAATGTTCTCTTCCAACCTTTAATGTTTAAGCTTTTTAATTATAATGGATGTGAAATATTTGATTGTTTAAATGGAAGGACATAATCCCAATAATAATTCAAACCTATTTTTAATAGTGAGAAATGAAAATGCCAATGTATTATAAATAATGAAAAAATATTTTGACTTATTTTGTGCAAAAATGTGGCAAATGTCTACTCTCACAAGTATTAAAAAACATTCTTATTTATTTCATACAAAAATCCATTTTCGAAAGTATTAATTTTATGAACATACTACATTAGTGGTAAAAAAAATTATGACGGGTATCCAATCAACATTTGCCTTCAAAAAAAAATTCAATGATATTTAAATAACGAATCGTCAAAGGGTCAATATATTTCTATATACTCTTTCATAAATATTTTTTCAATCCTTAGAAAAAAATTTCAAGTCTATCCATTTTTTTTCCTATCATTCCATATGGACTTCGAAAAAATTTCACTATATTTTATAGTTAAAAAGCATAGATATGTTCATATGGCCAAAATATTTAACCCTTTCATGTTTCAAGGAGTTCAAACTCATCCTAAAAATTGAAATCTATAAATATTGGAAGAGCAACATTTTGTTTAATATAGTTTTTAATGAAGTGTATACTTAATTTACCGATCTTGTCACCTAAAGTACAACTATTTTTAAAACTTTTCATTTTGAAGGATAATAATATACACTAATATGTAAGGAACTAGATAACACATGCTGCACAACGCATACACATTTATCAAGGTGGTCACTACTAAAAAAAAATTGAATAATTTTTTTCAATAATTTTGGAGGCACCTCAATACTCTATTATATATCTCCCTATTTGGCACATGTTGAGAAGACATTAGAAAAATTTATCGAGTTTGTATTTACACCAAGGAATTACATTCTCTTAAAAATATCCAAGGATTCCTCAAAAACTCTAATTAATGCACATATATAATGATGATTCCATTCCATAAGAAATAATTTGATAAAAAATCACTAAATTAACTAGTTTTAGATGAACCTCCATAATTTATGTTGAAGTTTGCATTTTGTCATTTTTTGGGAGAATGTTGGCAAAGGTGGTTGGATTTGGCTTTATAAATACCAACTGAATTTGCTTACAAATATACAATCTTATTTTATTCATGTTCAAAAATTATTTTAGTCCATGATTTACATTCCATTAGGTATTTTATCAAAAAATTCTTGGATCTTATATATTCTTGAACACATATTTTTTGACATGCCTATGCAATAACACCTATATAAAATCTTTCACACTCTTTTTTCTAAATTTTATTCATTCTTCACAAATTGTTAATTTCTAGTTGGCTTGATTATGTATTAAAATGAATAAAAATGTATGGGGCTATGGATAACATGAATGATTAAAGGAGATTTGAATAGAGACACAGGACATGAAATATTTTTCATTTTAAAATATTTAAGTAGTATGAAAAAAATCCACAAAACAAGAGATTGCAAAAATTCAACCAACTCTACAAATTAGACCTAAGAATTTGCTAATTGGCAAAACTTAACCCCAAGAAAAAAATGTGTTTTTGTAAAGCAGAAGAATAATGAAGAAACATGATAAGAGTCAAGAATAACAACTCTTTTATCTGAATGTACTTTCTATTATCAACAACCATGTCTACCTTACATATCATCAAGTTGGAAAAAAACTACAATTCAATGTTAAATTTTCCTAATTTGGAAAAACATTACACATATGCTCCTTACATAACCTCACAATATACTAAAACATTTTTATTCAATCTAATAGAACATAATAAGAAACAAATAAATGTTAATTAACAATCAACATTGTCTAGTGAAGAGCTATGATGTAGATGTAGACCAATTTTCATGGTTCCCTGAATTAGTATTTGTTGTATCACTTGTCTTCACAAGCAAAGGCGAGATATTTATCAGCAATGAAAATTTGTAGGAGTACCAAGAAATGCACCTCTTATTTTTTCTAATATCTCAATTATCTCCATCATATTTGGGCATTTTTGAGGCAACTCACTTGTGAAAACCAGCCCTACTTGTATAAATTGAGTAAGGCATACCAATACCTTTGATATATCCGATTCATTAGGATCACTAAATACGTTGTTATCCACCACTTCTTTAATTTTATATGGAAAATATATACCTATCCACTTTTGAAGATTAACTTGATGACCTTCTACAAAAATGTCGTATGTTGGTTTCCTCCTTGTCAACAACTCCAAAAGTAGAATTCCATAGCTATATACATCTCCTTTTGTTGATAGATTTCCACCCATTCCATGCTCTATAATACAATACAATGTTTAGTGATTACTAAAAAAATTAAATATTCATACAAAAAAGAAAAAAAAATCTGTTGATAATATTTTTTCTAATAGCGCAAAATCTATACCTGGTGCAATGTAGCCAATGGATCCTCTGAGTGCATTTGTAGAAGTAAATGAATCCATTGAATTTCAAAATATTAGTTTGTAAATGCCAAAGTATGCTATATATGGAGTCATATCATCCCCTAATAGCACATTATTAAGTTTCAAGTCACAATGAATCACTTGCACAAAACAATGATGATGCAAATATGCAATACCTTGTGTTATCTCCATTGCTATTTTTAATCGATCATTCAAACTCAGTTTGCATTCTTCTTCTCCCTGAGGATATAACCATTTCTCCAATCTTCCATTTGAAATGAATGGAAGAACTAGTGAATTAAAATCAAGGTTGAAACAAGTTGAAATGATTCTTGATCACATTGCGGTACCTTATTCTTTTTAATACATTGCATTCTTTGATAAAACTTTGGTGAGCATTCTCATCTTGCAAATTGAGAACTTTAACAGCAATATTTGTGTCATTGTTTATAATCCCTCTATAGATAGATCCAAAACTACCAACTCCTAAGAGATTGGTCTAGCTAAATCCCCCAATTGTCTCTACAAGCTCTTCATATGAAATTCTTGGGGGTCCTACATTAAGGGAAACCATTTTTTGACTTGTATGTCTACTTCTATAAGAATATACTAACAATAATAAAGACATGATGGAGATTGAAATGCCAATCACAACTGGTAATGTTACCTTTTTGGAGATTGAAAACTTTTTGTGTTTGGAATGAGAGCAGGGCTGTAAATTTATCCATGTGCCGCAAAGACCAAGCTTTCCCATAATTGCAAACTCATCAAGTGTTGCAAAAACTCCTCCATTTGGAACCTGTCCTGTTAATCTAATTGAAGAAAGATTGATATGTTGAAGCATTTTCATCTCTTTGAAATCCATTGGGATTTCACCAGACAAATTATTGATAGAAAGATCAATGTCCTCAAGATTTTTCAAATGAGCGAGTGATGCTGGTATTGGGCCATGAAAAGAATTCCAAGAAAGATTCAAATATTGCAATTTTGTGCAGCTTGACAGTGCGGTTGGTATTTCTCCTGAGAAGTTGTTGAGAGACACATATATAGCTTGGACCATTACCATTTTGCTCATCCACAAAAGAGATCCTTGTAGCAAATTGCTGGAAATGTTGAAATAGAAATGGAGATATGGAAGCCCTGCAATGTTTGAAGGTATGTTTCATGTGATCTGGTTGTAAGATAAGTCCACCTTTTCCAAATTTTTGTATCTCCCTAAACTAGTAGGTATTTTCCGTGACAGTTGATTGTGATGAAAAAGAACTCTTAGTTGAGGAAGATCTCCAAGACTATCTTGAATTTGCCCTGAAAGCATGTTTTCACTCAATGATAACAACCCAAGCCTTTTTGCCTGACCCAAATGTTTTGGAATTGTTTCATATAAATTGTTCTTGTATAGATACAATCTTTCTAAGTTTGAAAGTTAATTGAGTGTGGATGGAATGGTCCCGTTCAAAAGATTATCAGATAAATTTATGTGTGTCAAGTTTGTGAGGTTGCCAATTTCACTTGGTATGTTTCCCTCAATTTTATTATCATTCAAGATCAAAGAGGATAATACCCTTGACAGCCGGCCAACTGAAGAGGGCAAGACCCCAGTGAAATATACAACTTTGGTTTATAAAAGTTTGGCTGTTGTCCACACATTGTCGGTCGGTCTGATTATTTGATTAAAAAAGTTGAAGTCATGTTTAAAGTGGTAGGGTCTATTTTCAACACATTAATCTTTTTGGTTTTGGTTTATCTTTATTCGATTCGGTCAATTTATTGTTGAATTGTATTAGAAGTAATGACTTCTTTCAATAATTGTATTTTATAGTCATTATTCTTTATAAAAAGAAAATGAATATTATTTTATTTAAAGTAAATTTTGATGATGTTAAAGTTCCACAACGTGTAAGATTTAAATATTAAATTTCGTTCAAACCATTTTTATTTTTATTATTATTTTCATTCAATATTTATATTGTATTGAAATAAAAAGAAATAAAAAAGATAAATATAGAACTTTGGCTTATAAAAGTGTGGTTGTTCTTCACACACTGTAAGAATATTTAATAAAAGAAGTTGAGAAGTCATGTGCAAACGTTTAAGTATGATTTCAATGTTAACCATTAAAAATAAATACAATAATGTCAACATAAAGCGAAGACATAATCATTCATTTAAATAGGAAAGTGGCCATTTGAGTATGATTTTTCAACATCTACTCATTTCACATTGGCTTTTAAATCTGTGGTAATTTTTAATTTATTTATATGTTATTTAATAAAAAATCATGGTTTCTATCCACACACTGTCAAATTATTTAATTAAAAAAGTAATGGCCCCTTATTTTAATAATTATACTATTTTCAAGTTCAACTCATTCACACTATAGTTAGAAACAAAAATTTAAAAAAATATATTAAATGATGTTAAGTTAAACAACATGCGATATTTAAAAAGATATATGTGGAACATCTAGTCAAGACTTAAGACTCTTAATCCTCTTTTAACTTTAATAATTTTCTAGGATTTAGAATTTGTGATATTTATACATTCATAGATTTTGAACTATGAATAAAATATAAATAAAATTCAAAAGGATTATTTAAGAATATTCTTTCCAATCATGGAAGAGAAAATATGGTAGTAAAGGTTTCTGTAGTTCAAAAGTAAACATCATATGTAAATAGGCTCAGTATTTCCTTCTATATAATATAGAGTTTTCAATTTATTCACCCAAGTTTAACCCTTAACACATAAGGCCGACACTCTATACTAAAGAATGGCTAATTGTATAGGATTAGATTATACTTTTTTTTTGGGATCGATACTCGAGAATTAATAGGTCTCGAGCCCTTCTAACATAAGATTCAAAAAATAAAATAGTGGTATGGCTTAACATTAAAAATGTCAAGGCAAAATGACTGAACCATCACCAAACTGATTCAAGTTTATGGAAAACCAATAGTCACTATTTAATCAAAAATTTTCCCATAGTTACCATACAACCTTTAGATAGACAAACCATTATATACTTTAGCAACTATTAACACTGCAAATTGTCCTAAAGGAGACAAAAAAGACTTAACTAAACACAGTCATTCCAAAATTACTAACTCAACTAATTTTCCATTACTGGGCAGGAAGTTGCCCAACTTCCTAGGATTACAAGAATTTTTGAAACTAATTACACGACCTTCCTACACTTTTAGCTCAAAAGCAGCTCTCACCGATGCCACCACCTTCCCAGACCCAGTCCCATCGGCCTCTTGCACCTTGGAAAAGACCAGCCTTCTCTAAGTTCCCATTGAGTCCTTAATCATCAAATCCTTACCATGCCAACAAGGTAGAGCCTTGAAATCCCCCCATGCCACTCCCTTACCCATCCACTTGATTGTCTTAACATGATCTAGTTGCCTTCTTAAAGCCCGTCATTCTTCCAGACTTGGAATGGGTTGTAATAAATCTTGGACTTCAAGCATGCATATACCCCTACTCCCTACCTCTCGCTATTTATTTTCCCAAACCTCATCCACCTCCTACACAAAATTTAGCAAAACCAGGAGCCTATATTCTAAATCACAAAAATAGACAAGGGAATGTAACCCAACGAGTCCCTATCGGAAAAGGGAAGAGTACAAGACAAACTAAGATGAAGATTTTCAATCTCAGAGAGGAACCCTTGTCTATATTTTGACCAAATGAAGAATTCAACTAAATTTTGGACCTACTCTAAATCATATAAAAGTAAACAAAGATTACTTGCAAAAAGGGAAGCTAGTTTGGAATCAACTCTTACCCTATTGCTCGCCACCATCGTGTCCAACCCCAAAATCTGCTCAGTGGCTTCTGTCACCTCCACCATCAGATTCTAAAAGACATTAAATAGTCATGTCTTAGATACTAAGCTTATAAAACCCATTTCCCTATTCTTAGCCTTGTCGAATACCAACGGTGACCCTACAAATTCCACCCAAAATTTCTCTATCTCCTAAAAATCACATGCAAAAATGGATGCCTACCAAAATCCCAACCCTCAAAAAAATCCACTTTGTGATCATTGTATTCACCAATTCAACCCAAATCATCAATGCACACACTGAAGATCTTATGGATCCTTGATATCCAATAATGGCAAGTCTTTTCACTTGAAAATCAAATTACCTCTGCCATCAAAGCCCAACAAAACTCAAGCATGCAGACACATCGTAAAAAGAAATGGAAATCACCTTGCTCAAAAATTATAAGAAAAATTTAGTTTTTATTAAAAAATAAAAGAAAAGACTCCTATAAATTCCTATTATACTTCAAATGTCTATTTGATCAAAATTTCTACAATCTTCCTAGTTAGACTTGACGTTGTCTATTCTGACATCTATGGATTGGTCAATAGTGACATTAGCCAAAAAAATTGCCACAATATTGCTTTCCCTAAAGCAATGTGAATAGGACCAATCATCAAAATTTTCCATTTTAGGCTAGATAATATCTAAGATATTAACTATTTTCTAGGATTTTGCCCTCTGGCTAATCAGTGCTTGAATCACAACCTGAGAGTCACCTTCAATATCTATAGTATTAATTCCACATTTTATAGCCATATGTATTCTAGTATTCAAAGCCTGAGTCTCTACTTCATTATTAGTCTCATATAGAAGCTTCAAATATAAAGCTCTAATTAGAGAGCTACTGCAATCTTTTATCACACACCCTGCACTAAACGCCCTTGGATTACCTCTACAGGCCCCATCAAAATTCAATTTAAACTAACCAGGTTTAGGTGGTTTCTAGATTGGCTCGTTTCTACTTTTATTTTCTTGTTTAATTACTATTGACCCCTGAATGGGGTGGATAAGATTAGACTTGAAATATATATAAAAACTTACATTGTTATTGCATTATATAAAGAGTCTAAAGTATATATTTTTAAATAAATAATAATAATTTGAGATTTAAATAAGTCCAAGGAGGAAGAAAAGCAACATATGAACCATATTCAATCTTCAATATTGGCTTACTTTCAATTGAAATGAGAAAATAAATGGATTAAGATATGTAGGCTCTCAAATTTATAACCTTTACCAGTAAAGCCAACCACTATTTTATGTGGTGTATATTAGTTTTATCATTTTAGATTTTTTATATCAATTAGTAGATGAAGGAAAATGTTAAAGGATAAATATGAATAAAGACAAAATGTGGTGATTAGAGGGTTTGTTCATATTATTAACTAAAATGTTTTTGTGCTTAGTGTTTAAAATAAGAATATCTAACTAGATTATTAATTAAATTTTAATATAAAATATATATCACTATCATGAGTGGATAGCATGGGGATTTCTACATTAAAGAAGACTTTGAATAGGAACTTATAGGTACATTAAACACGTCAAATGTTATAATCTAAAATCTAATATGGTGGGAACACAATCTTGCATCAAAAAGGTGTATACAACTTAAAATATTTATGAAATTAATGGTAAAATATATTTTGAAACTACATATTGGTTAAGGATTTTAGAGAGTGACTTAGTTTAAATAGAATCAATAAAAATGAATTTGAGATTGAGAAGGTAAAGGAGCTATAAAATTTACAATTATGATAGTGCAAGTTATTTAAATGACATAAAATTTGGTTAGCAATACTTATCGAAGGAACTATGATGATGTTGAGGTCCTAGAAGCATTGTCCTCTACCTCAACTTCCCCTACCTTAATCATAAAATTTACAAGTAAAATTACTCTTTCTAAAGGCTCAAAATGACATGAGTGTGCCTATGCAATGTAAAAAAAATATAAGGATAACATACCAAATTTAGTTTCTACGGTCAAACTATTTTAGGTTTCATATGGTGTCTCTCCACATCATTCTAGAGTGTAAATAATTAAGATCTTATAACATCGTATTGTGTATAGAGCTACTAAAGTACTACTGAGTATAATTATATTGGAATACCAAATATGGGCACCTAATTTTTTTTATAAATTACTATGTCTACATTGATTAATTTATGTTTTTGGCATGATGTCTACATTGATTAGCTTATGTTTTTGGCATGGGGAAACCAACAACATATTCTAAATGAACCTTGGGATGCTTCCACTTTGTATTGATTTGTTAGTTAGTCTTCAATGTCTTGAACCTAAAAATTAAATTATGATTTTTGAAACTATGTTAATTTTTAAACATTTCCAAGCTGATTAAAAGTTCTATGAAAGAATAAAACATTCACTTAATTATTTTTTTAAAACCAAGAGGCAATAACCTACAATTAACATAGTTTCAAAAAGTACTACTGAGTAGATTTATATTGGAATACCAAATATGAGCACCTAATTTTTTTATGGATTACTATGTTTACATTGATTAGCTTATATTTGTGGCATGGGGAAACCAACAACCTATTCTAGATGAACCTTGGGATGCTTTCACTTTTTATTGATTTGTTAGTTAATCTTTGGTCTTGAACGTAAAATTTAAATTATGATTTTTGAAATTATGTTAATTGTTAAACATTTCCAAACTAATTAAAAGTTTTATAGAAGAATAAAACATTCACTTAAGTATTTTTTTTAACACCAAGGGGCATAACCTACACTGGAAGTCGAAGGTGGTGGTGGAGTGTCATGTTCATGAATATATTTAGAAAAATGATCAACCTTAAATTTGATGCCCATTTCACCATAATGTAGGATTGTTTTCTTATTTCTTGAAGAACAAAATTGAAAAATTGTGATATCGTCTAGACATGTAGTGAAATTTAGAGCCTGCCTCTTTTCTAAAAATATTTTTTTGAGCTCAATGTTATGTCCTGGCTAGTTTTTTAAGGACATTTGTCACCATACAATGGGAAATTTAATTATAAAGTGATGGATTTTTTAATCATTGTGTAAATATTCAATAGGAAAAAACTATGTGACAAATCCAAGATAGGCACCTTGAGATTGATACATACATATCACATTTTTCAGCTGGATATATTTAACATATTTGAGCTAATTTATGATTGGGGTGAGAGTATTATATTATGTCTCACTAATCATTGGTATTCATGGTTATTTTTTAAAATTATATTTTTTTAAAATCTAGTTTACATAATTTACAACATCAAACTCTTTTTATAAAATGTGAGATATGTTAATGCTCAGAAGTTTCCAATTGAGATTTGTATTGCACTTCAAGAACAACATGGTAAGTTCTATAAGTGTGGGACTAAAAATATAGAACAACTACCAGATAATTCTAACTACTCTCTGTAGCTTCAAGATTCTAAATGAAACCATCAGTGTTTGGTAGGGTGATAAATTAAACCACTAAGAGGCTAGAAGGCTTAGGGGGCTTTATGGGCTACAAGAGGTCTATAGTGTCTATCAAGTTTGTCAGCTTGTACCAAAATATAGACAGACTTTTAAACCAGGTTGGGGCTAGCATTAATAAGTTCACAAAGTACACAAACTCCTCTAACAAATCTAACCACAGAAAAATAAGTGGCTAAAACTATACTATGGATTGCGTAAACAATATGAAAGTAATAATACTGGATGAAATGAGATAACCAACGAAATGTAAATTTAGAAACTAAGGCACTTTGAGGCCAAATGAAAGAAATTTTGAGAAACAAAGATGTTTTCAAGCAAGGGTTCAAGAGCATGCCTATTCTAGATTTGGGATATCTTTCAATGCAATACCAATGTTTTCTAACAATGCAATATTTCTAGTTTTAGCAAGAGAGAGGGAGAGAGAATGTTTGAGCAAGTTGTCTAGTTCATTTTGAGTATATAGAATCATACCATGTAATGAAATATGTTTCCAATGAAAGCATAAAATGTAATGGTAAATATTTCAAGTAATGAATATATCTTGTAACTAAATACAAATGCATAAACTTTATAAATAAATCTACACCATGCACAAAACAACTAGTTTGCTAAAACAAAACAAACCCTAGCATGTATACTATTACAAATAAATAAAGAGTTTCACTTTGCAAAGCAAAGTACCCTCATATCAAACTCAATAGAGATGTGTAGACTTTATACCAACCGATTATCCAAGCTAGGAGGTAAGAGAGGAAGAAGATCAAGTTGTGTGTAGGCTATGTCTAAACTAAGAGCTCAAAGTTTTGGAAGAGATGAAGGAGAAGCCACCAATCTATGAGAGCTAATGCAAAGAGCACAAATGACAGGTGCAATGGAGTCTTGAGGAGGAAAGGAGTAGTATAAAAGCTTTATAAATACTATCAATAGTAAAAATAATCACCAATGGAAGTAACAGTGGAGTAGGGCATCCCCTTTCACAAAGAAAGCAATTGTGTCAAGCAAGAATCAAGAGAGATTCAAGGAGGTAGCCAATCTTTCAGCATGAATGATCAATGGAGATGATTAGAGTAGAGATGAAATAATAATTGAAGTGAGAGTGAATAGAGAGTGTGAATGAATGAGGAAATACCAATATAACTCAACCCTAATCCACCAAATCATAGAAAGCTAGCCATTTTAGCCATTTGGGACCAAACAGGGGCCTTTTTCATGCATTCTGCCTAGATCACGGCCTAAGCCACAAATCTTATGAGGGAAATATGTGGCCTAGGCCATGGTTTTCCTCCATAAATTATGGCCTAGGTCAAACAAAGGTCTAGGGTGGTCAACAAGTCCCTGAAAGGGCCCTCAGGGATCCTTAGAGGGCCTATCTGACATGAGAAAGGACCAAGATGGACTAGGGATGTGTAAAGGATGATAATATCATGTAGGAGAGGTTCAAGTGAGTGACCTATAACTCTAATTATGATAAATAGGGTTGGTATTCTGCACATGAGTCGATCTATAATCATAGGGATGAGTAGGGTCATAGGAAGTACAATTGCATATGTCCTTGAGGTATGAGCAGTCAGTGTTTGAATGAACAAGGAGTGTTGTAAAGTACCTAGAAGCCACACCAAAGAAAAGGAAAGAAAGCACTAAAAATATAATATAAAACATTACCTACACTTACTAGATAAGGATAATGGTAGAAGAATGTCGACAGCATGATCCACAGGTGAAAGTGCAAATGCTAAATAATTTAGAATCCAATGGAATCTCTAGTTATATCTCTTATAAATAGGGAACACAAGTGATATTAAATCAAATCATACTATCCATAATGACATTCATTAAGGTGTCAACCCTATTGTTCTCTCGACAAGGGATATGGGTGAACAAGATGTCCTTAAAGAAGGAGAGCAAATCACATGCCACCTCAAAGAGTGGGAGAAACTCAAAGTTAAGGATGGCCTAGACACTAGTAAGTTGAGACATGACTAAGAGTGAGTCAAATAATAACTGCACATAGCATGCACCTAACTCATAAGCATCGATCAAGGTACCAATGATTTCATGATACTCAGTAGCATTATTCATCTCACTAATCAAGAAATGACCAGCTACAAAAAGCTCGTGGCCCAATGGATCATCAATAACCCAAGCCATAGTTATAGGTCCTAGGTTTCCCTGACTATCAAAATCTATGTGAATCATCACTAAGAGGTGCACCATGATGGGGGTTGAGGATGTAGGACTAGAAACTATAGAAAGGTTATCTCAATGTAGGGCAAAATAAGTGAGTTGTATAGGGGAGTCAAAGAAAGAAACCAAGCCACAACCAAAGTGGTTGACCAACCCCAGCCATGGGAAGAGGAAATCAAGGAAGTGGGGGGTAAGTTCAGAGAAGATGAAGACTAGTCGACAAGACTAGATCAAATCCTAAATCACCATATCTAGCCAACAATTGTAACATGTAACCATGACGAAAAAAGAGAGAGGGAGTTAGAATGGATCAACTATATGAAATTAGAGAAATGACTAACTAAAAGAAGTATAGAAAGTAACTCCTATCCTTGGGTTCCCATGAAATGTGGCACGGGCTCGAGAGGTTAGTAGGGACCTGAAAGGGGTCTCAAGGACCAAAATAGGGATAGAGTAGGCCCAAATAAGCCTCAAATTAAAAAACAAAGGCTGCCAATGTGCTTATAATGCACCAAAACCTCTAAGATGGAGGTTTCATGGTTTAAAATGCAAAAACAAGAAAATTTTCCAAAAAGAGCCTACAAAAAGGCTAAAAAAGAGGCTAAAAAGAGGAAAAAAGAGAGAAAAGGGGTCATTTTCACTCTGAGAGAGACAAAGGAGAGCCCACCAGTAACCCAAATCCAAATTAGACTAAATGAGGACATGGGAGTATGCCAAAGATACATAAGATGGTTTGGGTAAGTCCTTTGAACATTTTTTTTCAAATTTATTCAAATTTTTGGAGTTTGGGAGGCCCTAACACCATTTTCACTCATTCTAGATGATTTGACAGATGAATTAGATGAAATAGGAGTGAAAAATTATGGTCTTTAGAAGATGAAGAGAATGAGACAAATGAGAGGCCAAACTGTTGCCTATGGAAGGAGAACTAGGGAGCGCAAGGGCTCCCCAGGGCATCCCAATGCAGGCCGCAGCCTAGCTGGGCTAGGCTATGGTCCTATAGTAGGGCAGGCCACAAAAATTATAGATATTACCACTTTAAATCCTTGACTTTGCCTAAAAATTCATGGCCTTGGGTAGCAAAGGCTCAGGCTGAGCCCTAGGGAGCTCGAGAAGGCTCACAAGCTCTGGAAAGGGGTTGAAAGTAGAGAGAAGAGGGCAAAGCAGATAAAAGTAGATAGAAACATGTTTTTTAGTCCATTTTACCTATTTAAAGGCTATTATGCTAACTCAACTTCATGTTGCTCACTTGTGCAGACACATAAAGGAGTGAGCATACTAGAGGAGGGAGAGCCTTCATAGGTGAGAGATCAGTCAGCCCAAATGGATAGGTCATGCGAGGTGTCCAATCAAGAGAGAGTCTTATCATGGCTATTCAAGGAGGTGGATGTTCTACTTGTAGAGTATTAGGCATGCTTATAGAGTTTAGGAATTTAGAGGCTTGCACACATACCCTCATTGCATTATTTTAGAGACCTAGTTAATGCATTGGTCACCATATAGGTACCAAAGAAGCATGTCTTCTAGCTAGGGCTTGAGTTAGAGGTTATCCTTAGCATAGAGGATGTCTATTAGATATATGGGCTAGAAACTATGGGAAAAGAGATAGAACTACCACTGGTATAAGTATTAGTAGCAGTAGAGGTCTACTTGGTGGAGGTCTACTTGGTAGGACCCCTCCCTCAGCAAAATAGCTATGTGGTTCAGATCACACAACAGTCACCAGGGGTTCCACCACTCAGGACAGTGATAGTAGGTACTTTTTTTAGGAGGCTCTATGCTAGTCAGAGTATAGGATGATGACCACTCTCATGGATAGGAATTGTCTAATGTATAAAGGAAAACTATAGATATGCCTAGGGCCAATACATCTTAAGCAGACTGTACCAACAACTAGATCACATTTGATGCATAGGTGTAGGCAAATTGATATATCCTAACTTACTCATGGCTTGAGCCTATGAGAGACTCCCACTAATGAGGCTAAGGATACCATATGGTAGTGATTCATACCTAAAATTAGAGATATGCACAACATAGGTTACATGGTTCATAGATAGGGTTGGGCCCGTATGAACCAACTTAGATCTAGACGCAGTAGCTAGTTATGTATGTGATCTATACAGGTCTACATTGTGGCTAGAGGTTACAGTGGTAGAGGCCTACATGGGACTAGAGGATCTCTGAGGTCCATAGAGGCCTTACCTTCATCTAGGGATGTAAGCTCTAGTAGTGAGAGAGAGGCGTTCTCAACCTAGACCAGCTAGGGATGAGTACAGATGGTAGCAAAGGTAGAGTGAGGGAGGCATAAATGGAGAGAGATTAGCATGATGAGGACCATCACCACTAGGAAGAACATGGTTTGCAGGGGTGTCACAAATTCCATCCACACTACCAGGTAAGATAAGTGTATTTTCTAGATAACACTTTATCTTTATGCTCATCCTTAGTGAGAGCCTATATATAGCTAACACATATGTTATATGTGTGTGTGTAGGAGACTAGACTAGCTGTACTGGACCCTAGATGAACCTATTACTAAGGGAGATATTTCTTGATGTGGTAGTGATACCACTGATAGATTAGGTGTCATATCTACCAATGGGAATAGATCCACATACTTAGTTATGGAAGGTGGGTTCATGAGCCTCACTCAAGTTGTCAAGGGCACAATATAGGATTACATAGCTAGAGGCCAAGTTAGCATGGCATGAGGCAGCCATGGCACAACTAGAGATGGATGCAGCATAGTATGAAGTGGTAATGGCATGAGCTAAAACATGACTGGCTAGAGTAAAGCCTGAGATAGATTGGATAAAGATCAAGCTAGCCTGAGAGTAGACCAGAGGATCTAAGGCACCTAGAGAGAGGGCAGGTAGGTTGGCTACCCTGGAGGTGACTATGTCTTGACTAGTTAGTAGGTAGATATCGAGATCTCCACCAAAGGCATGACTAACATAGATAGACTCCCAATCATGGGTTGACTAGTATATATGTATAGCCACACACATGATAGTTTTAGGGACTATGAATGTAGACTTAGAGAAGCCAAGTGATGTACCCAGAGAAAAATATGTATTTTTTATGATATGTATACATCTCTTTCTCATGATTATCACATGTGTGTATATGATTTTATGTGTGATATGTATGCTTCATCTGATATAGACTACTAGATACCATGTGATTGGATAGTAGACACTACTAATTCAAAACCCACTTGCACACACATATACTAATAGAATGAAGGTAGTGGTGAGAGAAAAGAGGAAAGGTTCACATTACCACCATAGGTGACTTTCTTGGAGGGCCATGTAGTCCTTAGACATGAAATGGCTTAAGGTGAAACATGTCGATCGAGTGTCATAGGGGCTCACCTTTGAGATTCGAGAGATGATATGCCCCATTCTCTAGAGAGGTAGTGATAATAAAAGGGTCAAACCACTTGTGAGTAAGCTTTCCCTTCTTACGGTACTCCTTGTCAAAAATGAGGACCGTATCACCTACCTTAAATGGATGAGGGTGCACCAACTTTTAGAATTAGGTGTGTTGATAGTACTAGTAAGCATGGTTATACTCAAGAGTGGCCAGGAATCACTCATCTAACTATTACATCTTGGTGAGGTGAGTGACATGTTCTTCCTCATCAAAAAGAGATATAAACATCTTAAGTCATAGTGAAGGTATTAGGACCTCTAAGGGAAGAACAACCTCGAACCCATACATGAGAGAGTATATAGTTACCCCTATGGCCATTCAAAACCTACTTTGATAGGCCCAGAGGATAGGATAGAGCATGAAATTTCAATCCCTCTTGGATTAGGCTATAATATAGAGAAGTATCTTCTTCAAAGTTTTATTTGAAGATTTTTCTTGCCCATTTCCTTGGGGTAATGGGTAGAGGAGAAATTGAGCTTAAAGCTAAAGCATTCAACAAGCTCACACATCTCAAGGCTTTAAAAGCCTAGGCCATTGTCATCCATGATCAAAGTGGGAACCCCAAAATTACAATAAGCTAGTTCAGGATAAACTTGGCAATTATCTTCCCACACATACCACTAAGAGGCATGTCCTCAACCCACTTCATGAAATAGTTAGTGGAAATGATGAACCATTGATGGCCATCAAAAGAGGTGGGTTTGAACTCTCTGACAAAGTTGATATCCCACATGGAGAAGGACTAAGGAACTGAGATAGGGTGTAAGAGGCTTGTTGGGGGCATTGATGGCATCCCCAATGACTTGGCACATCTTAAACTCCTCGATGTACTAGATGGCATCCTTAACAAAAGTGGGCTAGTAGTAACCCATCATGATAATATGCTAAGTGGTGGCCTTCCCTCTCAAGTGACAACCATAAATGCTCCCATGGGATTCCTCAAGCATGAGAGGAACATCCTTAGGGGTGAGGCACTACATCAACACACCATCAAGACCCTTCTTGAACAAGATGTCACCAATAATGGAATAGTAAATGATAAGCTTATAGATCTGATAGCATTCTTACGAAGGAGCATCAATGGGATAAGACTGGTCTTCAAGGTACCAAATAATGTCCCAATACTAATCACACTCACAGACCTCAGCATAGTCAATTGAATAGACCAACTCATTAGGAAATTCATCATCAACCAACTTTATGCTAGGATTGGGTAATGGGTAATTAGCAAGCTGATCAGCTATGGCCAAGCCCTTGGTGAAATTTTTATTGACAATGTGGAGGTCAAACTTTTGAAGAAGCATGATCCACCTCATAGTCCTACCATCAAGGTGTGTCTTGTTGAGCAAGTAGTGAAGTGGATCAAATTGGAAAATCACATTAGTATTATAACCCAACATGTAATGTCTCAACTTCTTTAAGGAGAAGATGAGGGTGAGGCACTACCACTCAATAAAAGAATAGTTAAGATCAGGGCCAACTAGCATATGAGAGATGTAGTAAATAACTCTCTCTCTCTACTAGTATCATATTTTTGACATAGCATGCCCCTGATGGAAAAATTGATGATAGAGGTGTACAATATAAACTCATGCCCCTCAATAGGTGCCATCAATATGGGAGGATTATGAATCATATGCTTCAATTCCTGAAAATCCACTTGGAATTTAGCAGACCATAAGAATGGCATGTTTTTATAGCGGAGACGTGTGAGAGGTATGGATTTGTGAGCATAATCCTCATGAAAACATCTAAATAATTTGAGCCTTCTAAGAAAAGATTAAAATTGAACAAGATTTTATGAGGGATGCATCTCCAAGATTGCATGGATCTTCTCAAGATCTACTTCAATGCCCCTCTATGAAATAAGGAAGCCAAGAAGCTTTTTAGTGAAAATGCCAAAAAAACACTTTTCAAGGTTAAGGCTAATGAGATACTCTTAAAGATGCTTAAATATGATCTTGAGGTCTCACACATGCTCATACCACTTAAAATATTTTCCAAGGATATCATCGACATAACACTCAACAATCTTGTGGATAAGGTCATGAAAAATGTGCATATTGGCACACTACTACATAGCCCTAGCAATATTTAGACCAAAAGGCATGACAACATAATAGAAGGTACCCCATGGGGTAGTGAATGTCATCTTGTGTTGGTATTTGGGTGCAATATGAATTTAATTGCACCCATAAAACCCATCTATGAGGGACATAGTCTTAAAACCAGTGGTAGAATCAATAATTTGGTCAATCAAAAGAGTAGGAAAATTATCTTTTGGGTAAGCCATATTAAGATCCCAAATTTTGATATAAATCCTAATTGTTCCATTATTCTTGAGAATGGGAACAATGTTGGAAACCCATCGAGGGTAGTCAACAGCCTGAATGAAACTAACTCATATGAGTTTTTCAATCTCAACCTTGACTAGCTGGGAGACTTTTGCTACCATTGCTCATTACTTTTGACAAGTAGGGAGGGATACATCATTCATAACCATAAGGAGAATGATGTCAGAATCCATGCCCTTCATATTGACATATTCCCAAGTGAACACACCCAAAATCTCATGCAAGAAAGTGACTAAAACATCTCACTCCTCTAGAGCAAGGTTGGCATTGATCTTAATGATCTTTGGCCTTGCTAAAGTACCAAGGTTTAAATCTATGAATCCTTTGAGATCCATAACATTTCCTTCCTTAAAATACTTAGGATCATGAGGGAGTGAATGGTCTAACACTTCAGGCTCAAATATGAGGACACTCATAGAGGGAATACCTGGAGTTGGACCTTTAGTGAGAGAAATATCCAAACCAAGGTGGTCAAGGGGATACTGGTACTTATAGTAAGCCTGCATGAGTTTGGTGTAATATTTTCTCTCCTTAAATAGGTTGCATGTCATAACATGAATGAAACAACACTCGAGACCAAATGTAGTTTCTCTAGTGGTCTCAATGGGAGATGCATTGAGAGAGCTTATACTTCGATGGGAAAAGTGTGATGTAAGGGGGAGCTCAACATCTATAGAGACATCCTAAAATAAGTCTCCAAAAATATATGGGATAACCTAACATCATGGAGTGGAAGAGGGAATTGGCCAATGCATGCCAGAATCTGAAGGGATGAACATGGACTGGTACTTGGCCAAATCATAATGCTCATCCTTGAGAAAATGAGATTCAATAACAGGGGGCATGTGGGCACCCACATAACCCTGTAAAGAGATATCCAACACTTTTCTTGAGGGTTTTTTATTTGCATATAGAAATACCCAAGGATCTGGGTCAGCCTCTAGGGTGTGAACCTCACCTTCATACATAAACTACACCATACAAAACATGGACAACATGATGGCCTACATGGTAGTGGTCCAAATATAACCAAGAATCATGTTGTATGAAAGATCAAGGTCTAACACACAAAACTTGATTTGGACTATATTAGGACCAAACTTGACACAAATCTTCACATTTCCCACCAACATAACTGTGTCATTGTTGAAACCAACACACCTATGGCAAGAATCATAAAGCTTATTCCAACGAATCCCAAGATCATTAAATACATGTAAAGGCATGATATTCAATGTGGCTCCTTCATTGATAATTTACCACTTAATACAATAATCATCAATATAAGTCTCGATATAGAGAGGGAACTAAGCATTCTTTACCAAAATTGAAGCATCTGGAAAGGAAGCTGGGTCAAAAGAGAGAACAAAAGGACAAGGATGCTTAGGTGTATCAAAGTTAAACAACACTCTAACATCATCCTATAGTGGATCCTCATGAGAGAGACCAAGATTATCAAACATGAGGCCCCTTTGTTCAAGGCAAAGGTAAAGTAGGTCCCAGATGGGGATCCTAACGAAGAGGCCATGTAACTCCTCTATGATAGAGTATGGATGTTATCTATCATGGGGAGGGATGTCACATAAAAATTCAAATCTGACTTTGGGATTCCTTACCCCCATGGGTTGGATGGGATGCCCAACACCACTAGTCTCTCCAATAGGGATGGTTGTCCAACCTAAGCATGTGTTGATGAAGCACTCATAACCAATACGAGTGATGTCAATAAAAGCAATGACCTTGCTACTCTCATGCTTAGCTTTCCCTCTTTGTTCAACCTAAGAAGAGGAGTCAAAAGAGGTGAAAGAGTTATAAAGAGACCATGGGGCCTTAGACTTTTATTTCTTCTTCTTCTCCTTTTCATGGTCTAGAAAAGGCTCCTTGAAAACATCCAACTTAAGTTTGGACTCTACAAGACAAGAACTCTAAGACTGAGGCAAGGCTTTCCCACCGAACTTTTAGGTAGTACAATTAGCATCATCATGCCCCTTCATCTGATGGTAATTGTAAAACTTTTTGGGGTCATAAGGAAACACCATTTGTTGTTTTACAATGTTAGATTTAGAAACCTTATTTTCAATTGGCTTCTTTCTCATGTCATTTACCTTACAACTTTCCTTCTTGTCCTTATTTTTAGGAGGATAATTAGTGACACCATTTTTGGTCATGTTATAGTTGTGATCACATAAAGAAGATGACTTTTGGTAAGGTGAAGGCTGCATGCCCACACGTACCTCAAACACTTATTAATAAATTCATCATAAGAGGTGGGTTCATGCTTGAGGACCTCAAGGTGAACCTCTTGACTCAATGCTAATGTGAACATATCATAAAGATGGTCATCTGATAACCTAAGCCTACACATATGAATGATTGAACTCCATATACACACACAATCAAATTTTGACTCACCCTTGACCTATGCCATGAAGGTAAGTGATTGGATGCTGAGGTTAAAGGGTCTAGAAATGTTGAAATATTGGAGGAATTCATCTAGAAGGAGCTAGAAACTAAAGAGATAATCTAGAGGTAGATTCTAAAACTAGACAAGATCTTTAGCTCGTAGAGAATGAGTGAAGAGCCTCAACAACATGCCTTCATCCTATTCCCAATCCATACATGTCATCATGAATGTTTTAATATGTTCTTTAGGAATGGAGTCTCGATTCCCATTGAACTTTGGTAGTTTAGGGATAGGAGTAGGAAGGGGAATAGCATGCACCCAAGGGGCTAGAGGATTCTGACAGAGATCCTCATAAGCACAATTGATAGCTAATTGGTGACAAGATCTAGGAGGGGGCTCATGCTAGTAATGATGTTGCCTATGCCTATAAACATCATAATAACCATGGCCACAAAGAGCATGATACTGAGGTGGCTCTTTAAAGGGAGTCCAATCATAATAGAAATCATCTCTACCATGAGGTGAGAAATGGCCATGGGAAGTGTGATGATCCCCATGGGGTTGATGGGAAGATGTGTCATACTTATGTAAATGGTCATGATGACCAAAAGCTCTATGACACTAATTACATTCCATTAGATGAGGATCAATTGATGGTTACTGAGACTCCTAATATGCATCTCATGGATCTTTAGTCCACAACTGGAGATCAAAATCAGCATGCTCATCAAAAACTTTTAAGGAAGGGATAATAATATGGGAAGAGACATCATGATAAAGGTATCTTCCCAAGTGGGAATACCTATGATCCACAACATGTGCATGTGGATGTTCTTATGAGAGATTTTCATACCAAGAAAGGGGTGGGGAACTCGTACAAGAACTGGTCAAAGCACTCAACACTAAATGGGTATGACCTCTATCTCTATAATATGCATACCATCAAATCTTCAAGGGTGAAGGATGTACTTCATTCACCTGAAGATGTCTATAGCAATAATCAATGTTTAAAATCAACTCATCAAGTCATAATCAAGCAAGAGGATCTTCATCACCTCAAATGAGTGAGTGAGATGTGACACAAGTATGAGTAGAAACATCTTTAGATAAATGAAGCTCAGACTAGTGGAAATGAGACTGAGTCCATTGGTTAATCCTTCCAATATTTTTCCCTTTCGAACATGATAGGGTGTAGACTACCATGCTAGGTCAAGGGAAGCTCTTGGGTCTTACAGTGTCTATGGCATTCTATTGCAGTTGCTTCTTACTCATAAGTAAGATTAGAGATAAAATATTGAATCTGATAGGCATGATGTCCTAAGGATGGGAGGTCAACCATGGATGCAATGAAGCAACAACAACATGAAAGATAATAGAAAAGGCAAACCAAAGGAGAACCAATAGGGATAATGAAACAAAACCAAAGTAGAATACAACAACCAAGGTGAGATCCAAAACACAATTGAAAGCAAAACTTAATAGCTAACAGAGGAGAGTTGGCTAAGAGAGCTCTAAATGGGATAGAACTAGTGTGAGACTGTATGTGATATCCCAATAGGCATGCTAGAATGTAGCTCCAATAATTTGAATGGAACCACCAATTTTTGGTAGGGTGTTAAATCAAACCACTAAAAAGCTATAAGGATCAAGGGTTATATGGGCTACAGAAGGTATATAGTAGCTATTCAATTTGTCAAATTGCACCAAGCTATAGATAGACTTTTAAACCAGGTTGGGGCTAGCATCAACAAGTGCACAAAGTACATGGGCTCCTCTAATGGATCCAACCACAATAAATAAATTGGCTAAAACTATACTATGGATTGCATAAATAATACAAAGCGACAATACTAGATGAAATGAGATAACCAACAAAATGTAAATCTAGAAACTAAGACACTTTGAGGCCAAATGAAATATGTTTTGAGAAAAAAAGAATTTTTTAAGCAAGGGTTCAAGAGCATGCCTATTCTATATTTGGGCTATCTTTCAATGCAATACTACTATTTTCTAACAATGTAATATTTCTAGTTTTAGCAAGAGAGAGGGAGAGAGAAAGTTTGAACAAGTTGTCTAGTTTGTTTTGAGCATATAGAATCTACCTTGTAATGAAATATGTTTCCAATACAATCATAGCATATAATGGTAAATATTTCAAGAAATTAAGATATCTTTTAACCAAATACAAATTCATAAACTTCAAAAACTTTTATAAATTTGTTTGCTAAAACAAAAAAACCCCTAGCATGTATACTACTGAAAATAAATAAAGAGTTTTACTTTACAAATCAAACTACCCTCATATAAAACTCAATATATATGTGTAGATTTTATACCAACTAATTATCCAAGATATGAGGCAAGAGAGGAAGAAGATCAGGCTGTGTGTACGTTGAGTCCAGACCAAGAGCCAAAAGATGAAGGAGAAGCCACCAATCTGTGAGAGCTAATGCAAGGAGCATAAATGATAGGTAAAATCAAGTCTTGAGGAGGAAGGGAGTAGTCCACAAGATTTATGAACACTATCAATAGCAAGGAGAATCACCAATGGAAGCAATAGTGGAGTAGGGCATCCCTTTTCACAAAGAAAGTAATTATGCCAAGCAAGAATCAAGAGAGATTTAAGGAGGCAGCCAAGATTTCAATATGAATGATCAATGGAGATTATCATATCAGAGATATAGCAAGAATTGAAGTGAGAGTGTGTGAATGAATGAGGAAATTCCAATATAACTTAACCCTAATCCTCCAAACCACAAAAAACTAGCTATTTTTAGTCATTTGGGACCAAAAAAGGGCCTTTTTCATGTGCTTTGCCTAGGCTACATCCTAGGCCATATATTTTGTGAAGGAAACATGCAGCCTAGGCCACAAGTTTCCTCCTTAAGCTATATCCTAGGTCAAACAAAGGCCTAAGGTGTTCAATAAGTCCCCAGAAGGGCCCCAAGGGTCCTTGGAGGGCCTATATGGCATGAGAAAGGACCAAGATCGACTAGGGATGTGTAAGGGGTGAGAATATCATGTGGGAGAGGTCCAAATGAGTGGCCTTTGACTCTAATAAAGATAACTATGCTTGGTAGTTTGCACGTGAGTCGATGTGTAATTATAGGGAGGAGTAGGGTCATGGGAAGTAAGATTACACTCTCTACTCTAATGTATAAATAAAATCTTACGGAGGGAAAAGGGGAAGATAAAAAAGTACAAATAAAAATATGTGATACACCAAATAGAATAAATTATTCCCCTATCTGAATATAACACAAATTTAAATGAAATATGCACACTGAAATATATTGGCACAAAACATCAATTAAAGCAAGAGGTAAGATCTAACTCAAATATGAGAATAGTGTTTGAAAATCAATAATAAATATGAAGGGTAAATAAATGAATGAAAACACCTTTTATCAATTGTAGGAAAATATGCACAATTGTTATTTGGTGTAGAAAGGAATTGATAAAATTCTTGCATAAAACCAAAGTTGAGGTTAAAATACTACATAAAACAAAACATGGATCCAAGGAAGAAGTATCTTTTTAACAAGATATGATTACACATGTAGAGAGGAAGAAGAGGAATAATAAAAGAGTTCCTAGCTACCAAATACTGGAATTAAAAGATAATTCAATACAAAATTTTCCATTTTGTCCATGCTTTGTTCAGTTTCTTAAAATTTAGTAGCTCAATAAATATTTTCAAATTTATTGAGAGATAGGGCCAACTAAATCTATATCAGTGAGATTTGAGGAAACCACACAGTGTTGATGATGAGAGCAAGTAACATTGGTCCAATTATAGGTGTTGTGATTGGGAGACCAATCGTGCAAAGAATGAATAGTGGGGGAATTATTCAAAGAAAGAAGATCATGTTGATCAGAATAATAAAGGAAAAGAATGTGAGATTTGAATAAGTAGAAGGAATTATAAAATCAATAAAGGAACCATCTTCAAACTTGGATTTCTTTCATGTGAAATGAGAAATGGAATGGACTAAAATTTATGTGCTCTCAAATTTTTAGCCTCCACCTATGAAGCCAACCACTATTTTGTGTAGTGCATATTAGTTTTATATTTTTAGTTTATCTATAGTGAGGGGGAAATGGAGTAGAAGGATAAGAATAAATAAATACAACAGATGGTGATCAGAGGGTTTGTCTAAATTAGTCACTAAAATATATTTTATCTCGATATTTAAAACAAGATTAATTTATTATAATATTAGTCAAATTAGAATAGAAAATGTATAGCAGTGTTATAAGTGTAGCAGATAGCATTGGGATTCCTACAATAAAAGAAGACTTTGAATAGGAACTTATATATACATTAGACATGTTAGATTTACAACTTTTGGAAATACTATGTGTTTATTTTTACTCGACATTTTGGATCACTAAACATGATCCATCATTAGGAGAAAGAGACTCATGATGGATCACAGTTGGTGATCCAAAATGTCGAGCAATAATAGAAATACAATATTTTCAAAAGCTATAAATCTACTTTTTTATGGGTTATGAAAGCATAAAATATCTAATTAGATATGTTGATTTTTCCAATGTAAATATTCAAATTGAAAGTGTGGTGGGAAACATAATGTCACAGTTTAAAAAAATGTTTACAACTTGAATCATTGCTAAAATTATTAGAAAACAAATGTTTAAAAATTGTGCAGGTGAAGAAGCAACAAATTTTATGACTATGATATTGAAAGTTATTCAAATGACCTCAAAAAGTTTGTTATCTAGTTTACATAATTTAAAATATTAAATACATTTTTAAAAATACATTACCATGCAATCACCCTATAATGCCAACAAGACTCCACATTGATATAACAAAAAAAGTGTCAATTTGATCCTAGCAAGAGAACTAGGAGTTAAAAAAAGAATCAAGCAACTATTGTGGAGGATCTTGATGAAGATTTTGTTGAAGGCCATTTGCAATACTTTAAGGAGGAGTGAGAGGTTTGTTTTTATCTCTCAATGATATTTATTCACTTGTGGTTTAATCTTATTGGTATTGTAATGTGCTATTAATTTTATTGTCAATTCATTGTTGGTAGTCTAGTTTTTATCCACTTGGGTTATTCATTGTCATATCCTTGGATGATATGTTTTCTCGTATGGTTGTTCATTATCATATCCTTGGATCCTTGATGTAAAAGGGTTTGGGCCCTTTCAAAAACCAACATTTAACCCTTAATAATTTTTTTATAAATAATTAATCATTCAAGTCTTATGAAATGATTACATATTATGTAAAATTCTCAAATTAAATTTATAATAATATGGAAAGTGTTGTGAATAGTATGAAATTTCTACGTAAAAATAAGTAGTGGGAATGTAGAGATGAAAGTGTATGGATAAATAAAATGTCATGCAAAGTGTATCACAATTATAATCAATCCCTATAGTTAAAAGTTGGTAGTGTGAACGTTCATATTACAAAGTTTTTATAATTATATATATATATATATATATATATATATATATATATATATATATATATATATATATATATATATATATATATATATATATATATATATTCATTTTATTCAAACTATATCTTAAAAATGGGAAAATATTCAATCAAAAAGTGAGGGGGGTGAAATGCATCACAAGTATAGAAATATTATGTGAGAATTTTATACTTGATAATAAGTGTGGTTTGTTATTGAAAAAATATAGAATATTATTTTATAGACATGCATACACATTAAAATTAAAATTGATTTATTTTTTTAAGATATATTTTTCATTTTTTATGCAAAGAATTCTTTTTTTTTAAGTTAGATTTTCCATTTTTTATGAAAAATTCTTTTAAATATAAATAATTCTTGAATAACATACATATTTAATTATATGATCATATTTTACAATTAAATAAAAATTTAAAGATGAATTTTATTCAAATATTTGACAACTCATATTTCTAATAAATTTTATCTACCATCATATTTCCCATTGCTTATTTTTATTACTTTGAAATTTTATAATAAAAATATATTTTTTTAAATGATTAAAGAAAAATATTAGAAAGAATGAGGAAAATAAAATTTAATTATAGTATTTTTCCATATTATTAACTCAAATAATTTTTTGTGTAGTATCTAAAAAATATTACCTTATTAGAATATTAGTCATATTACCATATAAAATGTACACCATCAAAAGTGTAGTGGATAGCATTCGATTCCTACATTAAAAGTTTGAATACAAACCTACCAATGCATTAAAAAAATATAAATTTTATAATGTAAAATCTATACATTGAAAGTGTGGTGGGCAATATAATTTTTAATTAAAAAAAGTGTTCAGAACTTGAAATATTTTTAAACCTATTAGTAAAAACAAACATGTTTGAGAACTATGTAGTGGTTAAGGATTTCCACGAATGAATTAATATAAATAAAATTTATAAAATGATTGTGAAATCGAGAAGTTGAAGGCACTAGAAATGTTATGATTATGATAATGCAAGTTGTTCCAATAGACTAAAATTTGGTTAGCATTACTTCCTTTGAAATAATCACAATAATGCTAAGGTATTAGAAGAATTGTTTTCTACCCTAGCTCTCCCTCTCTTTATCATAGATGATACATGACTAAGATTCGTCATGGTCAAAGATCAAAATAACATGAATGTGCCTACATGTTTGATCTAAAATATTTATTTAAATTAATATTTAGATTAAATTTATTGAAACTAATTTAGATTACAGTATAAACATAACCTAAATGTAAAATAATGAAATATACAGAAGTGAAAATGTGTTAAAAATAGTGATTTTACAAGAGATATGCAAACCTATCTCAAATATGTCTTATGCTAACTGTGTATGCTAACTTTTAATCAAAAAGGGCTGGAAAGACCCCTTGACTATGTCACAATAAAAAATAGTAGTATTTTTTTCTATAGGATAGGTCTACACTAGGAAGACATGGGTGCATCATGTCATTGTCTATTTGCTACGGCTACATCTTAGTTGATTGTGCGACTGAGTTTTTGATCTAGGAACTTGAGCATGTTTGTGTTGATTTCTTGATTTTGTGTGAGAGCCAAATAGACACACACAAAACTTGTAAATGCAAAACCCTGGGCCTGCACAAAACATCAAATAAAAATCAAATGAAAAAGAGGAGATGTAGGGTAAGGGGGATAGTCAAGCTATCCTAAAAAAAACCCAAGTAATTTGAGTGTTGCCTACATAGCCCAAAAAGGCCTCAAACCAATGTAGTTATCCCTCCTAGAGTGAATGTGTGATATGTGATTATGCAACTCTATGAATGTATCTAAAAGACTGATGGAAATGATTGATAATAGATGGCTTTGACCTACAATAAAATTAGTTCAATCTTGGACAAAATTTGAATTAGAAATAATAGAGCTCTTCAACTCAATGTGCAGTGTTTTGAAATCAGATCAATCTATATGATTACTAGTGAATGCCTTAATGTGCTTTTATGGAGAAGTATTCAAAATATTTTCATTAACCAGCCTTGTGAAAAGTGTAAGAGAGCTATTGTGAAATGTCTTAGTTTGAAAAAGTTATCATTGAGTCACAGGGAATAGATCTACACTAGGTAACAGGTCTACAATGTGGCCCAATCTGACCTATTGTGACCATGTCCTAAAAGGATAGAGACTACTGGAATCAAAACAACAAGTGTTAATAACTGAAATAGGGATGAAATATGGATTTATAAATGATTTTATTAGTATTTGAAACATAATTAAGGCTCTCTTAGAGATTTCAAGTTAATGAAATGGTGAATAGACCAAGTAAGGTAAGAATGTCAATAATAAATATTGTTAATCACTTATTTATTGATCAAATTTGAGTGTCTACATTTTCCCCCACTTTATTATAGTGATACATGAAGTGAAATTACTAGATTAAAGTAGATTCAAACCTAAGTTTGTATACACACTATCTTTTGATGTGAATCTTGATTGTGCAAGGTGTCTCAATTCAAAACCTGTAGCAAGGCCACTGAAATTAGTTATTGTCCATATTTAAAAATTAAAAATTTTGAAACTTCAATTTCTAAATTTGAAAAGAAAGTAAAGAAATAATACACCTAAGATAATATGCAAATTAATTGCCCTGTAACTGTAAAGTGAAAAAGTGTGTGTGTCCCCTCATTGAGGCATTTTGGATAATGTTGAACCTATGGTGAATTGAGGGTGATCAAGTATCAATTATAAAAATTAGTGAAATCCCTTGAGTTGGAAATATTGTATGCTTCAACTCTCATAGAGTACTATGTAGAATATTTGGATTGGAACCACCAAATGTGGCTTGCTAAAGTGTAACCATATATGTTGAGTGTCACTAGACTCTAACATGGCCCACTTTATAAATGAAGAGAGGGTGGAATTAAAAAATGTAGCATTCTAAAGTGAAATCATAGGCATTTAGTGTCACTAGACTCTAACATGTCCCACTTGTGAAATGAGATAAATCACACTATTTTAGATGGATATAGATTATATTTGTAACTTTTTAAAAATTTAAAACTTTGAAAAGATATCTTTTAAACTTGAAAAGTATTGATATGAACATGAATGAATAGCATTCCCCTTATACTATATTGTATTGATATATAGTGCCAATAGAATTTGTAACTATTTGAAATTTTTAGCTTATAGCTATAATAATGGAGTGCATGTGCATGTCACATGCACCCATAATCTAAAATTTTTGAACCATATTGATTGTCTAAAATTATATTTTGTCATAAATATTAAATTTTTTGCTCTTGAAGGCTTGAATTCTCAAGATACACCCATTATGATGCCTCCATTTTTGAGATGAGGTAAGTTTCCTATAAGTCACTTGTATCAAAATAAAGTGTTATAGCATATGTGAAAGATATCATCATGTAGTAACATTTTAATGTTTTAAATTGAGTTGCAACATATAATATAATATGGCATTTAATTGCATATGAAGTGTTTGAATAGCATTTCCATGATATGTATCTTGACACCAAAGTAAAATTAAAAAGTAGTAGCAATGCATGATATAAATGTCACATGTAAGGACCAAAGGCCATATACAAGGGACATAAGAATGCCACATAAAAACATAAGGCCAAGAGCCTAAATGTAATGGCATGAGAATGTTGTACAAGCAATAACACGTATATCTTTGCACAAACAAGGCCAAAGGCCTCATACCATAATCAAGAAGGTTTTATCTTATCATATAGTAAGGTAAGCATGTGAAAATAAACATAAATAAAATGAATCTAGTGTACACCATCCATATGTATCAATGTTAATGCTATAAAATAGTATATCCATATAACACAATGTAAGGTATGAGTGAGTCAAGACATCTGTATGATATATAAATCAGCATGGTAGAAGAAGTTGTGTATAAATACAACATGTAAAAGTGTTCGTAGAGGATGAAGAGATGCCCCCAACTTACCAAGGTTATTGGGTAAAAGGGGATCCTGAAATCGATGAACCATGTAAACCTATGTCCTATATCACACTCACATGCCTTGTGAAAAATAAAAGTGTATTAAAAAATAGATGAAATATGTTATCTACTTAACATGAAATATATAACATATTAAAAGAAGTAAACTAGTAACATAGTAAATGCTTAGAAATCCTAATTTTTTATTTTTGAGAACATTTTGATTTTTTCATATTTTTTCCATATTTGAATTTCTTATTTAAATATGGTTGAATTTTTTAAATATTTGTATGTTTTTAGAATTTTAACTTTTTTAAAAATTTGGAACTAAAAGTTTTGAACAAGGGGAAAAAGCAAGGATTTAAAATAGAATAAGTAGGAGGGATTCGAAAAATCCTCAACAAGGTGTTAAATCATGGTATGACAAGAGGAAAAGCAACAGTATTCCCAAAATTTATGTGTAAAGTATAACAACCTAGCACAGAGAATAAGCATGATTATGTGTGTTCATGTAAAATATAAAATATATATATATATATATATATATATATATATATATATATATATATATATATATATATATATATATATATATATATATATATATATATATGATCATGGAAGTGTAATGAAAGCCACAACGTGTATATATATACAATTAGAAGAAAGTGGTTTGCCATAAAATATGTACATTTTGAGAGCTTGGTTAGATAATTGTTTTTAGACTATTTGAATCGGTTGAAAAGCAAGAGGGAAAGTGCCCAAAGTGAAAAACAAAGTCAAGGGATAGAATAATGTTGAAAATTTGGGATAGAAGAATTAGTAATAAAATAAAAGCATATAATCTATGTACAATAGGAGAGTATGTAAGTATCTTGACCAATAACTTGATCAGAGGAGCATTCCCATTGGCTTTTTTCATAAAGGGTATATCTACCTACTTCAATTTGTGATAAGCCATCAATTGGAATAGGATGCTAATGTGTAAATATATTTGATCCATTTCCATGTGTGGTATGATGCATATCAATCATAACCACATTAGATATACTTGTTTTAGTATTCCCTTATTTGTACTATTTTATTATAATTAAGTTCTCTTTTGAAACTATGATCATTGCACTATATTGCTAAAATGTGAGAGAATGATAATTATTACTGAGTGTAGCTCCCATTTTTATTTTCTAATATATTCCAAGGATTATGTTGTATTTATCTAAATTAGGATCAATTTGAAATAGTGTGGAACATGATTTTGGACTTAGAGTGATTGGAAATGTGACATATCTGATGCAGTTATTTGGTCATGTAGCTTTATTAAGATTTGATGTATTAAGATATACAGACTACCTATATTAGCTTCATGTAAGTAAGTAACCACCAAATTTTTGCATTGCTTTCCATCCATATGTGGTTTTATAATGAGATTCTTGACATAGGAATAATGTTGTTTTGTTACCTCTTTTGTAACCATGTTTGTAGGAGTATTCCTAGAAACATAATCTTTATTTGAAATGGATTTATTGAGAAATCCTTTTTTGAAAGTACTTAATATTCATTTAATATCTTTACCTTTGAATTTTTTTGTATTGAAGACTTTAATTTCTCTATTTGCACCTATTCCTTGGGAGATGTGATCGTTGTAGTGGGAGAATATACCATGGTATTTTGAATATATTGATTATGCTCATGTAAAATTGTATCATGCTTGTAGATAGATAGAGAAATTGATTTTGATATAGCCTATGATATAGTATTGTAACTATTTGAAGGCCCTTATAAATCATACTAGTTGGAAATGGGTTCTTTGCCAATAATTTTTAGATGAGAAACAAATCTATATTCACTAACTCCAACTAATAAAGAGTGAGACCAATAATCATCTTCATCCATTGTATTAAAACTAACTTTCACAATTGGTCATTTGTTAGTTCTTATGTATATTTATCATCACTACTATAGTAGTCCCTGATTATTTAATAGGAATATTTGGAATTGAATAATAATGGTAATTTTGTAATAGGCTTTGTTATTGTTGTAGAAATTAACACTCACTCCTTTGCTTTCATTATAGGCTCTTCTACTTGGGTATACATTTACACTTTTGGTGTAGCTTCTTTAATAGTTTCCTCTACTTAATTATGATATTGAGTGAATTATGCAGCATCATTTAGTTTACATTATTCACCAACCTCATAATTATACATTTTTTCCATTGCAATTGGTTGCATAGGTGGTATGAGAGAGACCATATCAGATTATGATTATGTCATTTTGTAATACCAAAAAGGTGTATCATCAAATATAATTTATACTCATGTGTATCATTTAGAAATTTGATGCATCTATGGAATGCATAAGGTAGATCCTCTATGGCATGAATCCAAAGATTTCACAAGAGTAAATTACATTGTAACTTATCATATATGACATAAAAAATAGTATATACCATTTTATGACCCAATAGTAAATCCAATGTGATTGTTATCATTTTTTTGGAGTATTATCAAAGCCATGTATAGGATGCTTAGATTTTTTAATATTATCATTATTAAATCCAATTTTATGTATGAATTCACAGCTACATATATTTATTTATGAACCATTGTCAACCAATGCATGCTTGACTAGATTTCCATGTATTTGAATTTAGTGAATAATGTAAGTTTTTTTCTCAATGATATGATTAGAAGTTATATCTTCCTTATAAAAATTAACAATACCATAAATATCATTGAATTTATTCATGATAGAATAAAATGAATTTGTTTGTGTATCCGCTAGAAGAGTAGTATCTCTCAAGATTGCATAAAGGATACCTTTTTAGTCTAGTGATTTATTTTATATCTCTAGAATATAAATATTTGTTAGAGTATTTTGCAATTGGTCAATGATGTCATCCCCTTTGATTTGAGGAACTTACCTTGGATAAGGTGGAGGAGGAACATTAGGATTGGTAGTATTGGGTTGGACAGGCAAGGGTGGATGTTATCTTCTAGTTTGAACAACATGTACATGAGATTCCAACATAAGCCTTAGACAAATAATTGGAATAGATTAACAACTGGTATTATGTTTACAGTGAGGAAGAATAGGTAAAAAAGGTTGTGCACATGCTCCTTGGCATCTAGTTGTGATAGGAAGTAATTCATATTGGATGTTATCATAATAAGTTATTAGAAGCATAGCCACTGAGAAGGGGGGTGAATCAGTGGGCTCTTAAAATTTTCTTCTAATTCTTTAGTTCATCAGTCAAACATTAATACAAAATCCATAGAGAAATCAAAACACATCAAAGAACATAAATACATAACACATTATATAGGTGGGAAACCCTTAAAGGGAATAAAACCCACATTGATCACTACATGGACTACATGCCCTAAATCAGATGAGTCAAAAATATTGTTGATCACCAACTCAAATTGAGGCACTAAAACCCAAATAGTCAAGTACCAACTTGAAAAAAAGATTTAACAAGCACCAACTTACTAGGAAGCACTAACTCCTTGATTTGTAGATACCAATTTATAGGAGGCTTCAACCCTCTTTTACCAATCACTAAATTCATTGCTTCAGATCATCCACCTTTCTTTGTTGCTTCTATCAAAAACTGATGTTACAATTCTACTATATCTATGTTATAAAATCTAGCTTTTACATTATGTAGATCCGAGTATTTATCGAGAGATAAATAGTAACAGGTTATTTGGTAGTAATATTGTTATAAACAATATTACAAATATAGATTTGAATATTATATTATTGAGATATATTGTTTATATTTTTATAATAATATATCATAAATAGGATTTATTCTTGCAACTATTATGGAGGATTAAGAATGTGATGGGGTAATGTTACAGCCTATATAATTGCCTCAGATTAATGAGTTGAATCCTTTTTTGAATTTATAGATTAGTTTAGGTAAATATTTTTGGTTTGAAATTTCCTTCATATCTCAAGAATCGATGTGATGATCTATAAATTTGTAGAAGACTTCCATGTTCATTATATAGTTTTATGATTTAATCTATCTTAGTTCTGCATTAGATCATATATGCATTAATTCAATGGCATAATATTGTGTTTTTAGACTTGAGCCTACCATTATTTTCATTCATTGAGCTCGTTCATACCATCTAATTAAGATCTATATGCCATATGATTACAATCCTCTAACTATCTGGTTCATGCAAGTGACTCACTCTTATGGCATCTCCCTGAATCTACCTATTATTTTGTGATCATATTCAACTCACCAATTCATACTTGTTTAATAGCATTCAAATATACCAAGTATATTATATCTCGATGTGTTGTTCTAAGCATTTATATACTAGTCAAGTGAAGTAATCAGATGTCTATGCATCATTAAAATTATACATAGTCCATCAGCCATTTAGAGAAATATTAGTGTGACATCAAACCATACTTGTATACTATTTAATTTGGGCATGCTCACTTACCACTGTGCATTACAATTGTCTCGAGAGCTTTAGTTATGTGTGTTGATATCGATCAAGCACATCATTAATTACCTTGTACGTTTGAGCCTTCTTCACGGTAGTATGTCTACATATCATTGAGTATAGGTATGTCATAATTTATGAAGTCAATATCATTATTGTTTTGTAAAATGTCTTATGTTCAAGATAGTCATGTCATAAGTTTTAAGTTGTGTCTTCTAGAATTTAGTGTTATCAATATTAGATTTATATGTCTTTTAAGTTTTATATTTATGAGTATAAAAAGTTTAATCATTAGTTTTTTCTTTTATTATTTAGGCCTTTTTTTATATTTTTTATAAAAATTCAAAATTGATAAATAGGTTGTCAAATACAATCTTTAATTGGATTATGGTCATTAGTTGATTGGTCATGCAAATAATAATAAGTCCATTATCAAAAGACTTTATAAATTATGTGATGATTCATAAGTTCAAAGTTATCACATCAATAATACAGTAATATTTTATATTTGAGTTATTTTCAAGAGTCAAAAGTATCAAAAATAAATTTTTTGTAAAAATAAAAAAAATTGCCTTACAAACGCATTTTCGAGAGACCCCAACATCCTGAGACAAATGTCTGCATTGGGGGGGATTTCCCTCAAAACATTCATGCACCTAATCTAAATCAACATACCAACTAAGTAAAGATATTTTCCTACTGGAGGCTGGAGGATACATGGAGGAAGAAGGTCTTTCAACAACCTCTCGTCAGTCACCAATGACAAGGCCACACAAATGTTTTGGTGACTTGGGTGTGTGTGTGTTTTTCATTTTTGATGTGTGTTTGAAAAATAAGAATATAATAATAATGCATGTTCATGATATGTAACTTATATGCAAATTCCAAACATGATTCTCTAATGTGAAAACATTGTGGAATGATAGAAAGCACCAATGTAAGTTAGTTCATGGATCTTGAAAGGTATGTGATAGAAATCTAGAAAACCATAGGATGTGAGTAGTGTTTTGGAAATAGTTAGGAGAGTAGCTCCTACAAAAATTCTATGACCTCCTTACTTATTTATAGAGATGACCCTCAATGACACATCCATTGTAGTCACATAAAGTAAATATGGGATGCATTCTCTTGCATAATAGTGGTCATGCGCATCAAGATTGTGTCAGTAGTATACAGACCTAAGAGTATGCAGTGGCATATAATTTCATTTATTTTATTTATGTCAAGGTTTGTGGTAAACCTATAAAACCATGGGAGGAGTGAGGCTCTCTTTGTATCAAGTTCATGATCCAAATAGGGCATGCTATAATGGTTGAGCATACTTTAGATAAGAGTGTGAATATTTTTACAACATGTAAAAACTATGGGGGGAATGTTAGGAAATCTAGCTTTTACATTGTGTAGATATGAGTATTTATCGAGAGGTAAATAGTAATAGGTTATTTGGTATTAATATTTTTATAAATAATATTAGGAATATAGGTTTGAATATTATATTGTTGAGATATATTGTTTATATTGTTATAGCAATATATCATAAATAGGAGTGTACTTAATTATAGGATTTCAGGTGTGTGAAAATAGTGGAAAGATTATAGGAATAATATTCCTATATATTTGTGTAATGTCCTATATTGATTGATTAATGAGAATATAGCAGTATATTGTTCTGTTGAAATAATTCTCTCTATGCATGAATTAATTCTTTGTATCAGCTCTTTGAATTTGTAACACTCTGCTTATTAATCTTAGATTTATTCAGTTGTTTTTATTCTTATCAATCAAATAGACACATTAGGCTCTCTTTCTTTGCTCTTTATTATCAAATACTTTGTCCTTTATACCTTCTCTACTCATCTCTTTTAGCTAGTTTTATATACTTTAGGGTTAATCTCCCTATGAATCATTTGATTTTTTCATACTCATGCCTCTCTGGCCATCTATTCTTCAACAGACCTCTACTCTGATCCTTGGCGATTTTATATTATCATCCTTATTTTTTTTTCACTTTAAAAAGATAATTTGATCTTGCTTATAAACAAGATGGTGATCAATAAATTCTTGAAATTCGACCAAAAAAAACTCTATAGTCAAATATATAATGATTTATTATCTTTTGAAAACATAATTAACATTAGCTTATATAAAAGTGACAGAACAAGCAATACGATTGTAACACTAGCCAAATCTATATGTGAGACGAATAACAAAGACATTCACCATGAAACAATGAGATCAAAGTTAAACACACTATAACATAGATATACCATAGAAAAACCTCATGAAGAGGAAAAAAACCCACCAATATTATTCATTATTTGAGAAATAAAATTTACCCAATACAAGCTTTCTCTTCTTTCTCTTCTCCCTTTTTTCATTACATCTTAAAATATAAACTCTTTATTATATAGGCAAGGTAATCTACCCATTATAAATGACCTTTTCCAACCACCACATTAATGGGTCCAACCTCTCCAAAGGTCATTTAATATATTTTATTATTTATTTAAATGAGGATAAAATCATGATAAATAATAAAATATATTATTATTTAACCAATGTAATTTAATGTATTAAGGGTACATAAATAACACCACTTAACCATTATTGTTCTAATAAAAATCTCACTCACATAGGTCAACCTGAGTGAAACAAATCTGGAATAGACCAAGCAATCATTAGAATACATTTAGAAATACTTTTCAAATAAGTTTGTGATGTTTTTATTGAAGTATATAGTAGTCTTGATGCAATTTTTAGCAACTCTAATACAGTCCATATCACCCTTAATGTATTTCATATAAAATTTGATGTATTCTATAACAAACCTGATATAGTTCGTAGTTACTTACCCAGTAGTTCCAGACATGTTCTTATTCTTCATAATCCTTAGATCACCTTCCTTCACACATAACAACTTTTTCAATGGTATTTAGTCTAAATTAACTCTGTAGTCTATTTTTGTGTCTCCATATGATGTAAAATATAGATAAAAATTCTCTTGGCCAATTTTTTACTTCACTAAACATAACTTTTATGGCAAGCTACAGACTTAGTCAGTATCTATGGACTCTGCAGAAACTTTACACCAAAACTACTAACTCAATTAGTAGCTATGGACTCTAAAAAAACTATAGACTCTTATAAGTAGAAATTCCTTGACATCAATTAACATATTTTTAAATTAATATCAAACCCTTTGACATCAATGACAACATCTCAAAAAACTCCCCCTTTTTCATTGATGGTAAACCTCTACAAGCTGATGACCTGAGTAGATTTTATCATTCAATGAACATACCTTTACACCAAAACTATAGACTCTTTCCCCTATCATTTCTTCATCAAAGGCAACTAGACAGTAGTTATACAACTTGTTATTTTTCTCCCTTACACAACTATCTCCAATACTACACTATTTCTCCCTGAAAATAGTCAGCTTGTTAATTCTCCCCCTTTGACATCAATGGAAAAGGGTTACACAACCTGAAATATATTTGATCCCAAATAAAGTGTTTCTTCTTTAAAATTGATAATAGCCATCTTCATTTCCTTGATGAGAATTCCATAAACTTCTCCTTATAAAATTGCAAGATACTACTCACTACCACTTGAACATATTTTGATTGCCATAGACTCTTGACTCTTGATCCTCAGAGATAAAAGATACTCAAAGGTTAGCTCCCCCTCAGTCCATACCTTTCTTAGTGACTAAAAAAATAAGTAATTACTCCCAATTCCTACCTTAAGAACTCAAATGTTGACCTTAGAAGAGGTTTTGTAAAAAGGTCTCCAACTTGTTATTTTGTGGTTACATACTCTAGTTTGAAAATATAATCAGCTACCTTCTCCCTTAGAAAATGATACTTGATTGGAATATGCTTAGTCCTAGAATACATGACTAGATTATTAGAGATGTTAATGGCACTGGTATTTTCATAAAATAAATAAATTAGACTATCATTCTTATTCTTAAAGTCACTTAAAGTCTATTTCATCCATAAAACCTATGTGTAACATGATACTATTGCTATGTACTTAGCTTTAGCTGTGGACAAAGAAACTAATGGTTGTTTCTTACTCAATCATGACATAAGACTCTTTCTAAGAAATAATGCACCACCACTTATGCTATTTTTGTCATCAATGCTACATGCCCAATCTGCATTAGTATATGATGTTAAAGTGAAATCCTTACCTTTTGAGTACCACAAACCAAATTTCATAGTACCTTTGAGATATCTAAATATCCTCTTGACTACTTGTAAGTGTGTATCTTTTGGTTTTGCATGAAATATGGCCACTAGACCTACTACCTGCATGATATGGGTCTTGATGCAATAATATACAATAGACTTCCAATCATATATCTATATAAGGTCTGATTGACTTCTGATGACTTATCTTCTTGACTCAACTTGCAACTTGTTATCATTAGAGTACTTACTGATTTATAGTCTTCCATATCAAATTTATTCAACATTTCCTTAATGTACTTATCTTGAGAGATGAATATTCCCTTATCTGACAGAACTACTTGTAATCTAAGAAAAAATGATAGTTTTCCAAATATAGACATCTCAAATTATTGTTGCATTAATTCTATGAACTCCTTAGACATCTTGTCATAGTCACTACCAAAGATAATATCATCAACATACACAACTATAATTAACTGATGTTCACCTTCTATTTTGATGTAAAGGTTTCTATCAACAACACCTCTCTTGAAACCATGATCAAGCAAGTATCTATCAAGTCTTACATACCATGCTTGTGAGGATCTTTTAATGATCCAAAGTATTAGTTTCTTTGTTAATTTTTTTTCTTTTAATTTATTTGGTTTATTTTACCTGCTCATTGGTGTTATAAACAACTTATTCTTCTAAAAGCCTTTATAGCTTGTCTTTTGTACAAAAATAAAATTGAAGCTTATATTGAATAATTTTTTCTACATTATTCCTTCATTTAACCAGGCCATCAGTGGTATTAGAACCATGATAAGAAATTTATGGAGGAAGAACTTGAAGAATATTTTAGAAGGAAAGAAAATAATTTTTGTATACACATTTGTACAGTGTAGTACAATTCTATTTTGATTAAATTATGACTTTATTTATTTTATACAATCTAAGCATAATTTTGTTTTGATTAAATTACGAATTCATTTTTTTATAGCTTGAGGAGAAGGCAATATTGATCATTTAATTTTGCATTCATTAGTCTATAGATCATCATCAAACAGAGCCCTCAAATTGAAAATCAACATAGTCTCCACTAGCAAAATAAGATCGAGTTGAACCAGGCAATGCTGGAGAAACTAGAGCCACCAGATAAGAAAATAAGAGGTCATCATAAATCACATGGTTGAGAAACATCACCAAGCTGGTTTGAATGTATTTAGCATGGTAATTGTCAAAAGCCTTATTCACATTATTTGAAATGTATTGTCTTGAAAGCATTGGCTTCACATAGGAAGACCTACTCTAATTCATAATGCAGACTTGATTAATTCATAGATCTGGCATGATTTTATAGTGGTTTGACAAAGTGCAATAGTTTTTTTATGGTTTTTATTAAGATCTATCTTTACCTTGCTGCATGGGGCCCTCCACAAGAATGGAAAAGTCTATAAAATTTTAAAATGAATCATTAAATACATATCAGCCAAGTAAGAAGATGTTAAAAAAAAATTGTCATCATACTTTCAAAAATTTTAAAGGTTTTGTTAAAGGCGAGTTTAATAGAAATAGTTAGATACTTGCAATCAAAAAGGGTTTAAAATTTGTTAAGGATATTTTCTTGGGTCAAATTTTTTGACTTTGTAATGGTGATATAAGGGTGTAATAAGAGTTATAAGGTGTAATATTTTTTTACAAGTCCCAGGTATTTCTTATAATCAGAAGCTATTTCAAAGGTTAAAGTCAAAACCTCGATAGCATTCCTTATTTTTAGATTTTGTACCATGGCTAAAATTGTGAGCTTAATTTCTAAAAATTGATGCTTAACTCCTAAAAATTATAAGGAATGATCAATGAACATGGAAAATACATTAATCTTCAATGATTTGTGGGAAGTAGTTGAAAATCAACCAACAATATCAATCGATGCCAAAAATCTTGTAGAATTTCATAAACATGATAAGCATGCCCTTGCTTTATTAAAATCAACTTGCACTGCACAAGTTATAATTCACATAGAGGCCATCAAGTCTGAATCTTGGAAAGCATGGAAAGCTATAAAAGACTTATACGATAAATAACCTAATTACAATACAATTGATATTCTTATGTAATTGCTCAACACTAAACTAACAGATGGTGAAGATGTTTCACAATGTGTCACAAATTAAGAATTTAAAAAAAGAATAGGACACTAGTGGTAGGAAAATTGATGATAAAATGCTCATTTCTATTGTTTTGAATGGCTTTAGCCCTATCTCCAGGAACTTTATAAAAAATTTATAGCTTAGTGATAAGCTTAACAAATCTACTTTTGATTCTATTTGTGAGTTGCTCACTCAACATGAACGATAATTTGCAAAGAATAAATAAAAACCTACTAATGAGGCTTACTATACCAATATAGGTAATAAATTCTATGATAACAATAGAAAACATTCTTTGAAGCATTTTTATAGATAGAAACACTCTTTGAGGCACACTTCTAGACATAAGCATCATTTCGGACATAGGGATCATTTTGGTTCTCTGAAGCATAGACATCACTCTAGTTATCTAAAACATAGACATCACTTTATTTCTCAAAAGAATGAACATCACCAAAAACATTCACATGGACACAAGCACAAGCACAGGCATTCTTATTCATGTGGCTAATCTTCCTCTAGTTGTAGTGGATGTGAGAAAACATTCTACAATTTATGAACATAGGATTGTAATAGGGGGAGATTAGTATGGTATTAGAGAATCAAATCAAATCCAAACAAAGAACACACTAAGATAACACCCTAAGCCTATCTCAAGAGGGGAGCATATTAACAAAACAAAATGAGAAACACAACTAGAATGCAAAGACAAAGAAATCCTTCACCTTCCTTGGATGCTCCAAATAGCTTGTTGAAGTGGCTTACTTGGCTTATGGTCAATGAGACTTCATCAAAGGAGGCTTGGATATTTCCTCTTCACCTTGGTACATTTTTGATCACTTTGGCTTTGGATTGGCTCAACAATTTGGCATTATAACACTAATTTCAATGGCTTTTAGAATTATTTATGCATTATAACTTTACACTATCCAAGCTTTAAAAATGATGTTCATGGCTTTTCTATATATAGATTTTCAAAATGGTTCAAGATTAACCATGACCATCCATCTCAAGATTGAGATGTGTGGCCATGAATAAATCTAATTATGTAATTAAATTTATAAATATCCTCCATAAATATTTAGGATAGAGGGGCATTTAAGAGGCATGGGATGGCTTAATCCTGATATTTTATGCATTTATGGATTTTGGATGCCACTCCATAGAAATAATGTCATTTGATGATGCAAATATTTAATATTCATTTCTAAAAATAAATATTCAAAAATCTCCTTGGAATTCTTAATTAGGCTCATGATTTGGATTAATTATCTCTTAAACATGATTAGGTAACTTTGATGCAAATCTTGGCTCTTTGTATACAAATTGGTCAAAATGTCTTGTTATTGTCTTAAAATTTGATTAGATTAGAATTAGGATGTGATGTCAGATATGTTGGAACCATATTCCCATTTAGTATGTTGCCAATGTAAAATAACAAAGGCATGTGTCTCGTACAATAAATTTGGTAGAAAAGAGCAATCTAGAGCACCCAGATGCGAAAATGTCATTTTGACTCGAAATGATTTGATCAAAATTAGCTACTTCATAAATTACATTGCCCCATTTAGTGACACTCTGGCTAAAATTGACACTTGAATATAATAGGTTCACATCATTTAGCATATTTTAGTGTTTTTAAGCCAAATTATGCATTTTGGTAGAAATTGATCAAAAGCTTGGTTAGAAGTTATTGGTGGCCAATTTTAGGTGTCTACACAATTGTGGTGGCATATGACACCTCTCTATATAATTCCCCTGTAAAAAGAGGTCCTCTTGACTTTGATAGAAGGCATAATCAAGCTTTACTAGTAACTCCAGTCACTCTGGTCACTCTTTTATTTCCTCTTTTGGTTATTCTTCTAATGGATGAGATGACTATGACGTTTCTTACTTCATAGTTGATGACTATATATTCTAAGATGGTAACACACCCATCTTGTGTGAGTTGTTAGACTTGTTGTCCCCCAAAAATATCACTAATTTTTGGGACAACATTTGACCTATTTTGGTCCTACATACCAAAATCCTCTCTTCCCATTTCAAAAATTGTTTTGAGCATTCAGGTTCTTCATTTTTCAAAGCTTTCTCAAAAATCTACGGACTCTGTAGGCTTGAATCTATAGACTCCCCCAGTTATACGGACTCTGTAGGTCGAATTATGAACTTCACATATGGTTTCTATGGACTCTGAAAGCTAGATTTCTACAGACTCTTTCAAAGTTAGAGAAAACTATGGACTTGGCTTCTATGGACTCTACAGGCAGGCTTGAATCTATGGACTCCCCCAGATCTATGAACTCATTTCTATGGACTCTACAGGTTGGTTTCTATGGACTCTGCAAGAAATAAATGGGTTCAACACTTAGCCATTTTTTCAATCAGGAAGTTCAAAGAGGTCTTTCAAGAGCCCGAAGGACAAGTACCCTTATGGAGGGCACTTTGGAGCCAAAATGGACCCTTGAAATTTTTTCGAAAGGCAACCTTGGAGGTCAAATAGCCCTTGCATAGGGCAGGCAAGGAGCAGGTGGATCGTTTCAAAGGCCGAGTGAGCAAAGGAATTCCTTCGAAAGGAAATCCTGTGGCAAAGTTGTTAAGGATGTTTCCTTCAGACAAAAAATCTGAAGGAATTCATTTAGACTTTTTTTTGAATGAATTAACCCAATGGAAAGCAGAAGCAAGTGGGAAGAAACAACTAAAGAAAGGAACATTTCCTTCAGACAAAATGTTCAAAGGAATTCCTTTAGAACTTTGTGCGAAGGAAAATCCCGCTGAAGGAATTGTCAAGGAAAACGATGGGCTTGCAGACGTCAAAGTTAAACACTATGAACTAGCCGTTGGGATCCAGACATCTGATGACGTCCCTATAGCCATCAAATTTAGGGCAACAAACTAGTCATTGATTTCCTAACAACGATGGGCCTGAAGATGTCAAATTCATGGAAATGAAATAGCCATTGATCTTTGAAGGTTTGAGCATGGGCTCAAATGCATTTAAAGGTCAAAATGCCAAAGGGAAGAACCGCTGATGGAGGAGCTGAAAGAGCCAGCAAAGCTAAGAATATATCCCTAAGGGCTCAATTTCTAGGAAAAGACAAAACAAAGAAGAGACAAAGAGGGAAATATCTACATGGAAGTTATTACAGTAGCTGGAACAATCTATAGAATAGATTTTTGAGTTTGCAAACATTGAAGGCACAGCCTGTTAGTCTCCTTTGGAGTAAAGACAAAATGGACAACTACGTAGACATCAGAGGGGATAGACCAGATGATCCAAACCCAAGAAAATACATATTAGATGAATAGACATGCCATAGTTAAAGCAAGACATTGTTCCAAGCATGGTCCCTCCAAATAGAACTAAAGGCGCATTGAAGGCATTGACTGCAACATGGGCCGTCCCATGGGAAAGAGCACCAAGCCTTGCTTTGTGGCTATATATTGTAAAATCTTGTTTTATGAAAATGGGATATCCCCGTTACTAGAAGAAAAACTTTGCCTAAATTGAAAGGTGAATACTGAGACTTTGAGCTTAGATTGTTGTTCATATCATTTTATCTGAATGAGAAAGCAAGTTATTTGCAGACTTTGTGATGTCATAGCTTGTATCATTTTAGGAGATTGTTCTTATGTCTATCTTCTGAATGTGTTCTTGTTTATTTAATTTGGCAAGTAGAACTAGTGGAAGTAATCAGGAAGGTGTCCTGAAGGCAACTGTGGAGAGACTTTGTGCCCCCACAATTGCCTTTAGTGTGTTTTCTTTTTGTTTCTATGTAAGGACCTTGGGATGAATTTGTGCCCTCATTGTCCTTCGTATCTCACTCTTGGGTAGTCAAGGTGGAGACTTTGTGTTACATCTCAGTGTGTTGGTTACTACGCCCTTTTGTTACCAGTTTCTTGTCACTACCTAAAAGAACTCATGTTGTTTCCTGCAAGAACACTTGTGAAAGAAGAGAAGTGCCTTCATTGTTTCCACTAGGATTTTCTCCTTTGTTGGTTAACATCATCTCTAAAAGAAGAGAGATGGATGATGTATCCTACCCCTTGAGTGTTACTTTTTGCATATTTATATTATATATAGCTCCTGCATATTTATAGGGAACCTCCCCTTGATGAGAGGAGAGATTTTTCCACATCTGATGTAGTAAACTTGCACACTGGGCTGACCAATCTCCTTTGTTGTGGATGATAAGACCTATTTTTCTCAATCAGACCACTGACTAACAAAATATTCACCCAACAAGGCTTAAGATTGGTATTTGATGTAGTAGCATTTTTTTAGCTTGTGTACTTTACTTTCATAGATCTAGTATTAATATGATATTTGATATGGAGCATTTCAGTGGTTTATACTTGGTTTATTTACTAAATGGATTCTCATCTCTTTCCTGATAGGGGAGAAGATATTGCATACTAGTTTTTGATTAGTCATCGGTGGTTGTGATATGAGTCAGGATTGAGTTGTTAGCATTGTTAGTGTTAAGTAAAGGCCTGTAAGAGATGTTGGGGGTTGTTGGGTATCAGTTTGAGATGTGTCATACACAGTACTAGGGAAATCACTTGTTAGACATATTATATGTGAGGATTGATGTAGTTGGAGAGGGCATGATCTTGTTATAATTTATAGCAGGGATGATCAATGCATTGATTAGTCTAGGATGCATATTGTAATTGTTGCAGTTACAATAGTCTACTTGAATGACTCACAATTCATTACTTTAGTATTTATATACCCATTTAGATAAAGGGGGAGTTTGTTGGGATATTTTAATGATCCAAAGTATTAGTTTCTTTGTTAATTTGTTTTATTTTTAGTTATTCAGGTTATTTTACTTGCTAGTTGGTTTTATAACCAACTTTTTCTTCCAAAAGCCTTTAAAGTTTGCCTTTTTAAAAAAATAAAATTAAAGCTTATATTGAATAAATGTTTCTACATTATTCCTCCATTTATCCAAGCAATCAACACTCTAGGGGATTGATTTAGACCATATAATTATTTCTTCAGTCTACAGACATAGTCCTTATTTTCTAACAAAGAGAAACCTTTAGGTTGCTCTATATACACTTCTTCTCAATTTCCTTTGAGAAAATTAGACTTCACAACCATCTGATATATATTGAAATTATTAAAACTGGTATATACCAAAAATAGTCTTATGGATTCCAGTCTTTCCATAGGTGAAAAAGTTTCTTCAAAGTCAACACTTTCTACTTGAGCATAACCTTTACATACTAGCCTTGCTTTATTTCTCGTGACCTGACCATCTTCATTCAATTTGTTCCTAAAAACCCATTTGGTTCTAATGACATTCTTATCCTTAGGTCAAGGAATAAGTTCCCAAGTCTCATTTTTCTCAATTTGATTGAGCTCTTCCTCCATATCATTCACCTAATGCTTATCACTTCTAGCTTCTGAAAATATTTTTGGTTCTATCTTTGGAAATAGAGAGAATTTTACATTTTTTGATGTATTCATAAACCTTCTCCTAGTTTGCACTCCATCATCAATATCATCGATGATTTGAATTTTTCATGATTTTTTTAAATAAATCTAGAAGGTACCCTTGTATCTTCCCATTCTTATTATTCTTGACTGTCTTCTACTACTTATTCTTCTTCTAATGTTTTTTCTTCTTCCTTGAGGTCAAGCTCCTAGGCATGAACTCTTGGTTGTGTACTAACCTTATTAGATCTGGTTTCATCCACTCTCACAAGTGCAGTCTCTACTATCTTTTGTAGTCTCTTGTTATAGAATCTATATGCATAACTAATTGAATAATATCCAAGAAAGATACCTTCATCAGCTCTTGAATCAAATCTTCCTAGATCCTCTTCATCTCTCTTGATGAAACACATGCTTATAAACACTCTAAAGTGTTCCACTGAAGTTAATTTACCTTTCCATAGTTCATAGGGGGTCTTATTATTATTTATTCTAATTTGACCTTTATTTAGAATGTGTACTACTATGTTTATAGCCTCTCTCTAAAATCTATTAGACAATTTGGACTTATTTAACATTGTCTTGGCCATTTCTTAAATAGTCGTGTTCTTCCTTTCTACCACACCATTATGTTGTGGTGTCTTTGCATCTGAAAACTATCTCTTGATTCCATATTCCTTACAAAAGTCAACAAACTCAGTTGACTGGAATTTTCCCCCTCTATCAGATCTTAGACACTTGATTTTTATGCCCATCTCATTATCAACTAGAACCTTGAACATCTTGAACTTATTTAGAGCCTCAAATTTCTCCTTCAAGAAAGCAACCCAAGTAATTCTAGTGTAATCATCAATAAGAAACATGAAGTATCTTTCCCCTTGAATACTTTGAATTCTAGTTGGACCACATAGATCTATATAATCAAATCGAAAGGTTTTGTAGTTGAATATTATTGACTTAAACCTTCTTGTTTGTTTTCCATGTCAGCATGCCTTACATAGGGTGTTTACAGGCCTAGTGATCCTAGGCATGTTCTTAACTGATTTATTAGTACTTATCTTTACTAAGTTATCAAATTTTAAATGTCCCATTATTATGTGCCAAAGCCAACTCTCATCCACTTGACTCGTAAAACACCTGTCCTTCTTGATCTCATTCAAAACATAAAAATTATTTACAATCTTGTGAGCATATGCTATAAATCTTCCTAAACTTGCTTTTCTTATTTCACATCCTTTAGCATGAAAAGTCAAAGTATGCCCTTGATTGCACATTTGACTAACACTTAGCAAATTATGCTTCAGTCCTTTTACATATAACACATTCTCAGTTTTAGTTTTTCCTTTGTCAAGACTTAGTATTCCCTTACCAATAATATTAGCTATTGTATTGTCCCCAAACTTGATTGTAACTTTAGTAATCTTCTTCAAAGATATAAATATATTCTTTTCACCTATCATATGGCTTGAACAACCACTGTCAATGTACCATTTCAAATTTTCATCTTGAGTGTAAAAAGTAGTTTGTGTTAACATGGATTATTCTTCTTTTGGACCATCATTTTCTTGTTCCTTTTTCAGCATTTTCAAAGGTTCTAACTTCTTATCAATTTGAACATACACCTTTTTATTTTGACTAGGTGGTTTTGTATAACCCAATCTATATAATCTTGTAATATGTCCAATTTTATTATAGTTGTAACAAAACACACTATTTATATTGATATTTGACCCTTAGACAAATGAATTTGAAAATCTTTTTGGAAATCCATGACTATTCATATCAATTATCCATGCATGATTATTTCTAGCATTTGATCTACAATCTACAGTTCTATGTCAAAAGTGATTACAAGAAAAACAATAGCCATAGAATAAATTCATGTACCTTATTACATTCTATTTCCTGATAGGAAATGATTTTTGAATATTTTTGAAAGGCATATTGACACTTTTGTTATCTTTGAGAGGAGCAATAATTTTATTGACTTGACTTGACCTCTAACTATCATTCACAGTCTCATATTTCTTGAGAGCATCAACATATATCTTTGGCTTATTAATATTCAACTCATCCTTGATATTCTTTTGGTCATCTATGTATCCAAGGCATATTTTGATGAGAGGTGATCTTTGATTGTTCAATATATCATCAAGAATTCCATTGCTCTTTCCAAACTTTTGACAATTATTTAATTTGGTTGTGAACTATTCCAAATTTAACTTCAATGAACCTATCTTAGTACTTATTGCACTCTCCTTCCTTGGACTTTAGACTTGTATTTACTTCTTCTAATTGAGTCTTGATATTTTTTATGACCTCCTCAGCTTCCTTGGCACTCTTAGTTATCTTATCTTCCAAGATACATATATATTCTTCATGAATTTTGACTAGAGACTTAAAATTTTTGTTTTTATTTCTTTGACTCTTCAATTCATCCAAAGCAATGATAAGTTATATCTCAAGATCAACCTGGCTTCTTCTTCATCCATGAAGACTTGATCTTTTGAACTATTCCCATCTTTAACTTCAATGGCCATGAACAAAGTTTCATCACTTTTATGGTCTAAACTATGGTTATAATTGTCTGAGATATATTCATCACTAACTTCAGAAGAGCTGCTATCTTCTTTAGAATATAGACTCTTTTTTGTATTGAATAAATTTTTCATATAATCACCTTGCTTGAATTTTTTCTTACTCTTGTCATACTTGTTAGATTTCTTATTCTCTTCACCATGCTCTTCATCATGATCATGTTTTTATTTTTTAGGACACTTGGTAGCAAAATGACCAATCCTACCACAATTGAAACATTTGAATGGTATATTTCCTTTGTACTTAACTAAAAAATTTCATAGTTTTCTCACAAATAAGGCTTCAACTTTGTCTTCATCAACATCAGTGTCACTGTCAATTTCCACTTTTTTTATTTGTGTTTTCTTTACAACCTTGAAGGTTGCTTCCCTTTTGGAAGATCTTCCATCATCAGTTTTCATCTCATAGGCAGTAGGTATTCCATGAATCTCATCCATTTGTAACTTGTCTAAGTCTTAGACTTCTTTAACTACTGACACCTTTCAGTCAAATCTTGGGGTCAAAGATCTTAGAAATTTTTGAACAACAGTTGAATCATTAACCTTTTCTTCAATACCTTTGATTATCTTAACTATTTCATCAACTCTAAGAATATATACTATAATATTCTCTTCTTCCTTCATCTTTAGACCTTCAAATTATCTTCTATAGGTATGAAGCTTTGCCAATTTTACCTTGGTGTCACCTTCATAGAAGAATTGTAACTTGTCCCAAATTTTCTTAGCTAACTCACATTTCATCACCTTAACAAACTTAGATTCTAACAATCCACACAATATATCATTCATAACCTTTAAATTCTTCTCACTTGCTTTCTTTATTACAACATCAGTTAAAGGAGTTTGAGGGATAGTATACCCATCTACAACTAACAACTAAATGTTAAACCTGAGAGCCATCAAATAGGTCTTCATCTTAATGCTCCAAAAGGCATAATTGGTTCCAATGAATAAAGGGGCATTTTTTGTTAAAAACCCTTATTGTACTTGATGACTAGACATTGTGCTTCTTAGGATCTACCTTTCAACTGTCAAGTCTGACCTTGAAGGACTTGATCTGATACCAATTATTGGAAGTAAAACCACTGAGAGGGAGGGGTGAATCAATGGGTTCTTAATAATTTATTCTAATTATTTCATTCTTCAGTCAAGCATTAATGAAAAATCCATAGAGCAATAAAAACACAACAAAGAACATAAAGACATAACACCTGATGTAGGTGGGAAACCCTTAAAGGGAAGAAAACCCACATTGACCACTACATGAAATACATGTCCTAAATCATATATGCAATGAGTTAAAAATATTATTGATCACCAACTCATCTTGAAGCACCAACCCCAAATAGTCAAGCACCAACTTGACAAAAAGATTTAGCAAGCACTAACTTGTTATGAAGCACCAACTTCTTGATTTGTAGATACCAATCTACTAGAGGATTCAACCCCACTTTTCCAAGAACCAACTCAGCTGCTTTAGATCATCCACTTTTCTTAGTTTCTTCTATCAATTAATGATGGTACAATTTTGCTTTCTATACTTATGGATCTCATATTTATTCTACTATTTTTCTACTTATCAATCAAATAGACACATTAGGCTCTCTTTATTTGCTCTTTATTTTCAAATACTTTATCCTCTATGCCTTCTCTACTCATCTATTTTAGCTGATTTCATATACTTTAGGGTTAATCTCCCTATGAATCATTTGATGTTTTCATACTCACTCCTCTTTATCCATTTTTTCTTCAATAGACCTATGTTCTACTCCTTGGAAAAATTATATTATCATCCTTTTTATTTTATTTTTCACTTTAAAAAAACAATTTGATCTTGCTTATATACAAGATGGTGATCAACAAGTTATTGAAAGTTGTCCAAAAAAAACTCTATAATCATATATATAATGATTTATTTTCTTTTGAAAACATAATTCACATTCAATTATATAAAATCTCTCACATAGGTTGGCCTGAGTGAAATGAAGCTAGAATAGACCAATCAATCATTAAAATACATTTATAAATACTTTACAAACAAGTTTGTAGCACTCCTATTGAAGTTTGTAGTAGTCTTGATGCAGTTTGTAACAGCTATGATGTAGTCCATAACACCCCTGATGCAATTTATAACAAATATGATGCATTTTGTATCAAACTTGATAGAGTCCATAGCTTCTATCCTAGTAGCTCTGGATAGGATCTTATTCTCCATAATCCTTAGATCACCTTCCTTCACATAAAATAACTTATTCAATGGTCTTTAGTTTGAATTAATTTTGTAGTCTATTTTGGTGTCTCCATATGATGTAAAATATAGATAACAAGTCTCTTGGCCAATTATCTAATTCACAAAAAATAAATTTCATGGCAAGCTACAAACTTAGTCAATAGCTACAGACTCTACAGAAACTTTACACTAGAACTAATGACTCAGTCAGTAGCTACGGAATCTATAGAAACTACAGACTCTTATCAGAATAAATTCTATAAAACCAATGACCATATTATTTATTAAATAGAAAACCCTTTAAAACCAATGACAACATCTCAACATAAGTATTAACAAGAGGTATGATGTTGGGAGATGGCTTGACTTAACTTTGTCCACAAGAGGTAGTTTCTTCTATGTATCCAAGACCTTATTTTCCAACATTGGGTGAAATTTTTAGGTATTATTACTCCCAAGTAATATTATTTTGTGAAAAAATCTATTTTATGGATGTGATATTACAACAATAAGAATTTATAAGTGCATGAGGATCCATATTATAAATTTTATTCTATTGATTATATTTGCATTTAATCCATGCCATAACATAATGAAATGGAATACAATATGTAACAATGAATTTCATGATCCAATGTAAAACATGAAATAAACTTTTATTCATTAAACCCATTATGAAAGTAAGACAATATATGTAAAGTATCACTTAATCTAGCACAATACCATACAATATGAATCAAACAAATCTAATGAATAAGAATACAATACGAGAAAAAATCAATGATAAAGGGTGATCTAAGAAAGGGTTTCAATGATTGTGTGTTATTTTAGATATACTCAATCTTCATTGATTATTGTTATCCCAATATTTAGATCACTAACTACAAAGGACAAACTATGCATGTAGCCCACTAACCCCATTTATAATGATACGATGAGAGTAACTTCTTGTGTAATCTTCTCCTTTCAGGTACACCAAAAATAAAATGGCTAGAATAGGCTAGCTATGGTGTAAACAAGGGATGCTAGGAATGTTTTGATATACCATGATGTACATGGAAACTAAACTCCATACAAAGTGATATAAAATGGATATGAGTACTGGGGAAGTACCCCTCACACCACGGTGTTGGTAAAATAGATAACCACATAGCCCATAATGATAGTCACTAAGTAGTTTTAAAAATGTTGGAACATAGTTCTAAAAATAATTAGAAGTAATGGAAACTAAAGTAAAAAATAAAAATTGAAATTTTTTTGTGTACATAAATCAATAAATTCCAAACTGGGGTCGATGGAATTGCTCTAATGTTAGATCTGTATCCAATGTTGCAAGGCAATGTCCTCGATGTCAGATTAAAATATGAGTTCAAAGATTTATTGACTTACAATGTTAGATTTATATCTGAAAATTGAAGTTTCCCTCTAGTTTTCAAGAATTTACATAAATTTTCATGAAACCCTAAGACAAAAATCAAGCAAACAACTAGTGTTCAACAATAAAATATAGGTTCATGAGAATGTTTGATTTAAAATATTTATTTAAACTATTACTCAGATTAAACTTAGTGAAACTAATTTAGCTTATAGTATAAATAGAACATAAATATAAAAATTTAAAATATACAGAAGTGGAAATTTTCTAAAAATAATAAGTGTTCAAGAGAGATACAAACCTAGGTCAAATCTATCTTATGCTGACTATTGATGAAAATAGGTTGGAAAAGCCCCTTGACTGTGTCACAATAAAAAATAATAGATTGTGTTACTTTAAACCAGGTCTACACTAAAAAGACATGGGTGTAATGTGTCCTTGTCTATATGTTGTGGATGCATCATGGTTGAATGTGTGACTGAGTTTTCAATCTGGGCACCTACATTTGTTTGTGTTGATTTTCTAATTTTGTGTGGGAGCCGAATAGACTCATAGAAGACCTATAAATGAAAAATTATAGTCTTGCACACAAAACCAAATATATATCATTTTAAAAAATGGGGATGTACAATAAGTGAAATAGTCAAGCTATCCTAAAAAAACTCACGTAATCTGAGTGTTTCCTATATAGCCCAAATGGGTCGCAAGCTAATGTAGTTCTCCCTCTAAGAATGAGTGGGTGGTTTGTGATTGTGCAACAGTATGAATGTAGCTAGAATATTGATGGTAATGTTTGACAATATATTCCATTGACCTATAATAAAATGAATTTATACTTGTCCTATGACTATTAAAATTTACTATAATTTGAATTGGAAAGAATAGTGTTATTTTGGTTAGTGTGTAGTGGCTTGAAATCATATTTATAAATGATTACTAGTGAATGCCTTGATGTGATTATATATATAAGTATTTGGAATACTTCCATTAAATGACCTTGTGAAAAAATTTGGAGAGTTGTTTTGAAGTGTCTCATTTTTAAAAATTTACCATTGAGGCATAGGGGACATATCTACACTAGGGGATAGGTTTGTAGTGTGGCCATATCTAACCTAGTGTGGTTCTTTCCTAAAAGGATAAAGACTACTAGAATCAAGTTAATAGGTGTTCATAAGTGGACTAGGGATGAAATGGGAATGTTTGAATGATATTCTTAGTATTTTCAAGACATTTAAGGATCTCTTAGAGATTTTAAGTTCATCGAATGGTGAATAGACCAAGGTAAGGATGTCAAGAATAAACTTTGTCAAGCACTTATTGATTAATTATGAGTGTCTATACTATGCAAGGTAAAAAAAATTAAGGATAAAATACAAATTTTGGTTAAGAAGGATAAATTATTTGGGTTTTATATGATTCCCCTAGACATTGATCTAAATAGGGAATAATTAAGAGCTTCAAGCATCATGATGCGTATATAACTAAAACAAGACTAGAGAATGGATATATTACAATAAAAAAAATAATCATCTAATTTTTACTTACGGATCATTATGTTTACATTTATTAGGTTATATTTTTATCATGGGGAAGCCAACAACTTAGCCTATGGATCTTAGAATGCTTCCACTTTATATTAGTTTTTTTGTTGGTCTTTGGTGGTTTGAACCAAGTTTAAACTATTCTTTTTGAAACTATGTTATTTGTTACATTTATAAGTTAATTACAAGTTTTATGGAAGAATAAAATTTTCACTTAATTAATCTAATTTTTTACATCAATAAGTGTAACCTAAAATGGCATTTGAGAGTGGGGGTGGAGTGTAATTTCTATGAATGTGCTCATAAAAATGACAAACCTTAAATTTGACATCCATTTCATTGTTATAGGGTATATTTTATTCTTTATTAAATAAGTAAATTAAAAAATCACAATATCTTAGCATATAGTAAAGTTTTGATCCCCTGTTTTCATTTTTTAAACTTGAGTGATGCACCTATATTAAAGCCATCTATCACCATTCAACATAAAACTTGAGGAGAAAGTGATATCATTGTTAATTATTATGGAACTATTTAATAGGTGAAACTATAATTTTAAAAATCTAATATAGACATCTTGAGATTAATACATCTAAATATTTTTCACACACACACACACAATAATTTATGTTGTGTGCTAAGAGCAAGGTATATTTTTCATAGTTTACATCATGAAATTTTTTTCCTAAAATGTAAGATGCATTACCTTATAACTTCACATTAAGATAATTTAAAAAACCTTAAATTCAATTAACCCATACAAGCATGTGTGTGTGTGTGTGTGTGTGTGTGTGTGTGTGTGTGTGTGTGTGTGTGTGTGTGTGTGTGTGTGTGTGTGTGTGTGTGTGTGCGTGCGCGCGCGCGCGCGCGCGTGCACGTGTGTGTTAATGGTAACCATTTTAAATTTAAAAATTTATGGCAATATGGAAAGTATTGTAGATAGTAATTAATTTCTACATAGAAATGAGTGTGAGAAAGTAGAGCTAAAAATGTATGGAAAAAACAAAAATTGTAAAAGGTATATCACAAAGAGTAGTCTAAGAGAATATTATTATAGATTAAATATAGAAAAGTGACAAGAAATGAAAGTATAACATGTTGCCAATTTTAATAAGAATAGTTAAACTAATTACATAAATGTGCATGCCAAACCAATTTTATAAATGTGCATGACATGTACAAACTTTAGTAAATAATGTGGAATTTATATATATATATATATATATATATATATGAGTGGTAAAGGGTGAGAACTATATAAATATAGTTGAAATTTTTAAATTTATACATTTAAGTGTTTACATTATAAATCTATAACTTGTAAGTATGATCTGTGGTGTGGAAGTTCACATTACAAATATTTTACGACTATATTTTTTTAAAAGTCTATCTAACCATCTTATTCAAGATAGATCTACAAAAGTGTTAGACAATTATAATGAATGGCTAAATGTATCATAAGTATAGCACTATTATAATTCTTAA